>CM023096.1:2480245-2899059 GCA_013103745.1 Gardenia jasminoides | reverse complement strand
TTGCATTTTAAAATGTCCATCAGCATTGGAATTCAGTTGTTTACGAGCTCCAACATCCGAGGATAAGGATGGTAGTTGGCTGCCAAACATTTTGCATAGTAGTATTAGTCAAGGCAAATTTATCAGAATAATGTTAAAACTAAAATTTGTCCGTCATGTGGTGCTCAATTTTTTTTTTCTCCATCAAGCGGTGCCGCACATCAAATGTGCGGCACTAATTTTGATTTTTTTTTTTCGTATTTGAATATGAAATTCTGGGAGGCATGTGTGCAATTTTACAGAAATTTTCTTACCAATATCGCACAAAACAAAATAATAATAATAATAATAATAATTCACGAGAGAGGTGCGGCACCCCTCAATGTTATAACATGTTATTTTTCTCCATCTATTGCATGTTATTTTGGGGAAGTAATGGATGCCAGCTGTTTCAGGCATTTAGACAAGATGCTTTGGCTTCATCGCATTTGATCTATGACCGTTCCCATTGCCATTTCCTGATTTACGACCTGACAGAAGTCTTGCTTCATATTATCTGGGATTTGGTTGAAGAGACATGTTACTTTTGCATGAAAAATATATTTAAGCTTACAGATCTGATATGCTTGTTTGTTTTTTCATAATCCTTGGATTGCAGAGGCCTGAAAAATATCTTGGTGACTTGGAAACATGGGAAAAGGCTGAAGCTGCTCTGACAGAAGCATTGAATGAGTTTGGGAATTCCTGGCAGGTTTGTCCATTTCTTTTCATTCTTCTTAACCTTATTCGTAATTGTAGAGAACATTAGCACAAACATATCAGATGCTAAAATTTGATAAATTGTAACCCTCCGCTACTT
Organism: Gardenia jasminoides; assembly: GCA_013103745.1. Lineage (NCBI taxonomy): Eukaryota > Viridiplantae > Streptophyta > Magnoliopsida > Gentianales > Rubiaceae > Gardenia > Gardenia jasminoides. Next base: position 2,898,221 of record CM023096.1, on the reverse strand, counting down.
TAATACACGTGCAACATCTTGTTGTTAGAGGATTCCAAAAACTGCCATCACCTGATTATTTAAGCGCATGCCAGCTTCTCATCTTTTTTGATAATATATTCCCTTTGTGTTGGTCTTCATCAAATTTTCAGGTGCCTCTTTCCTTTTGATCTACATATGCGTACTTATGGCATCCTGCTTTCTTAGAAAATTAAGTTGCACAACATATTGAATTTCCTGTCCATCCATTTTATCCTAAAACTACTGTCCCATTTGGTCTAGAAAATAATTTTCAACCCACGTAGTTAATTGAAGAAAGAATTTCAAGCTGCAAATTGCCAACATAGAATTGAATGCCATAACTTCATCTGAAGAGAAGGCTAAGTTATATGTATGAACATTTAAAAGATGGCTTTACTACCTTCCTATATTGAGCTATGTGATAGGGTCAGACAGTCAACAGCATGGAGTTGTAAAAACATATCCTTGGACATTACTTCCTAATACGCTCTTCTCCTTTACTCCCTGTCTTTTTATCAAGGTTTTGCAAGCAAAAACTCTCTTGTCAAATAGCAGTTGTTTAGACTGGATAATTCCTTTCCGTGGGAGCATCATTTGTTGCCTTTGGGAGGTTGCATCAGTTTTCGAAGCATAAGGATTATGTGGGTATTGTTTGTTGCCAGCATGGTAGCATTTAATGTCTTTGAGAGGACCATATCAATAGAGGAGAGGTGCCGCACCCCTCACATTAATTAAAAAAAAAAAAAAACGGAGAAGAGAGGTGCCGCACATTGAATGTGCAGGACCTCTCTCGTGAATTTTTTTTTTTTTTGGTTGCTTATCGGTGCCACAAATTCAATGTGCCTCCCAGAATTTCATATTCAAATATGAAAAAAAAAATCGAAATTAGTTCCGGTGCCTTGATGGAGAAAAAAAAAATTGAGCACCAGATGGCGGACAAATTTTAGTTTTAACATTATTCTGATAAATTTGCCATTTAGTCAACTACCATATCTTTTACCGCATTTAGGCTAAATACTGGAAATATGCACATAATAGCAGGTCATCCTCACTTGACATTTCGGAATAGCGCCCATCTCAAGCCTCATTTCTTCAAGAACTTTGGCGCTAATGTAGTTGGGTTATAAATTTCCATTATTTATCTGATTAACTAACTAATGGACAGATCACAAATGAAATTAAATCATAAAGAACATATTACAATCAAAACTTAGCATTCAAGTCAACTCTAGCATCCAATTTTGGTAATTGTATTAATTCGGCTGAAATTTGTAATTTATACAACGGTCATGCTTGAAACCAAAAATTCCAGACAATGATCATTTTCTGTCCGGTGATGCATAGAATATCTGGAAATAGCTAAAGACTATTCAGATAAACAGTGTTAAAATTACTTAATTCAATGATGCGCTAACTTATCTTTAAAAACATGTCAAATCATGTTCTAATAAATTTTGACGGGAGCTTTTCCTCTAGATAGTGCTTGTTTACAAGAAAAGGTATGGAAAAATAAAGAAAAGTTAGTTATTTTTTCTCCATGTATGTGTGATGAAATTTTAACCAAAGGAATCATGCTTCCTTTTTGAGCAAATTGAGTATTTCACAGGACATTTCTTATTGGTGTTTTTAGAAAATTAGTATATACATGTTTCCCTTTAATTATTTGAGTAAGAGATAACTAACAACGTTACATGCAATACATCCACAAATAGAAGAGACAAACTTCGACAGATTGATTCAATTTTAGTCGATTATTAATGACAATAAACTAAAACTAATACTAAGCATTGGTGCACTATATATATATGTGTGTGTGTGTGTGTGTATAAATACTATACGAACTACGAAGAACCTGCTCTTCAAGTGGTTAGAATATACAATAGGCTGCATAAAACCAAAATAATCAGTACAAAGCGATGACAGTTTCTCAAGTATAACCACAAAATATTCAACATATTATGTGATTGTAAAATGTAAAACAAATAAACGAACTAAAATACATACATTTGTGTGTGATTTACGGACACACATGTGTGTGTATTTGTACTTATGAATCATACACATGTATTTGTGTAGGATTGCGTCTGATAGTGTGTCGTCAACTTGTGTAGAAAGTTCAACAGGAAAACCACTATAATCTGAGCAGATGAACGATCAATTCCAGATCTATTTGTTCAATTTCAGGTCCCTTGCTGCAAATACAAGTAGTTGACCTCCTTGCTGCATAGCAAATTGACGGAGACAGGCTCAAGAAATCATTCAGCCCCAATAACGTACTATCTATTAGTATTGAACATCGACTTGCACGAGGAAAATCGTTGAACTTTTAAAATCAAGTGATCCATGGGCATCGTTACCTCGTCAAGGGCTAAGAAGCCCACTTCTGTGGCCGAAGGCAATCAAAGCAAACATAAATTTGCATTTTCTTGACTTTGTTGACCCCGCTACATACAAATGCAAAATGACTCCTCCGCATAAAATCAAGTCTTCCATCTTCTTTGTTGCTTTCACTTTTGTCATTTTTTACATATAGCATTTGCTATGAAACTGTAATACTTGAAAACAACTATTCTTGGAAGGGGGGAAAAAGTTCTCAAGTACATTTTTTGACCCGTGTAGCAAATTATCAAGTTCAACGGTGAGAAAATCAAAATCAACACAAAACTTAGAAATTTTTTGGTTTTCTTTTCCCAACACATATTTGGATAGCTAATTATTTGGCTTATTTATTTGTTTATATTATCAACACATTTTTTAACTATTTTTTATCTCACATACGTCGCATTTAAAAAGAGCTACAGTATTTTGATAACCAAATTATACCAAATAATCTATTATTCAAACACACTTGCATGCATTGGACTACAGCTTCTGCAAATACTACAAAATGAAAGTTAAATAAGTGTTCACTCAAAAAGTTGTCGTTAGTGATCTCAAGTAGAACAAGTGGCGGTAACTATATGGCTATATGGTCTAGATGTGGACTGCCCTGGGGGCATAGACAAAGCGAGAACGTCAGTGTTTATCTGCAACAGAAGAAAACGAAGAAAATGGCATCAACTTGCTCTGTTTAGCCAACTACAACATACCCAAGTGGCAGGGTTCCCCCGAATTTCCCCATATCATAATTGTATAACTAATAACTAGTAGTATCAAGTATATCAACTGTTCCATTGCCCCAAAACCTCATTTTTTATTAAAAATGCATAGGTAAGTGGACCATTTTACAGTTGGAAAGATTCCAGTATTATTTGATTTTGTACAAGTGCGTGATTACAGATTATATGGTGAAGGTTTATATTATCAGCTAAGAGTTCACATCTGTTAAATTTGATTTTCTATTCCCTATTTTAAGAAAATTATGGTAATTTTATTGACACCACAGAATGTTTGACAGAACGCGCGCGGCATCAGCCCCTGGTCCATGTTGATACAAAAGGATTGCATACAAGTCTAGGTTCTGCAAAGAAAACAAACAAACAAAAAGAAATAAATTCATTATCCTTTTGTTCCTTTTCACAAACTACATTCGGGCGATAAACCAAGGGGTCTGGATAAATATTCAAAAAGCAGAAAGTAACTGAAAAATATATTTGGAGAAAACCAGAGGAAAGTTTTAGTTTCTTTTGGCCCCTTGACAAACATAAACCGTGATTAATTGACAATGGAAAAGGAAAGGAAGATAAGACTCTGATTTTTGCAGGGGATGATGATCTGTGGATTATGGAAAGATAAAAGTGTATTATTTCGTGTTCTTCGTTCTTCTCCCCTTTGGATTTTTTGATTAAGAGGTGCCCAGTGAGTTTCCCTTGAGAGCGCATGTTATTTTTTATGGCAAGAATATTGTATTAATTTAGAAAAAGTATTTCAATATAGAGGCACAATAAATATAAGTGTGCATTCATATAGTAAGTTTAGTGTAAATTATGTGTACTAATGAGAGTGAACACTTATCAGAAAAATCCTTTTTTTTTTCTTTTATATATTTGTTGTTGATAGCAGTTATTCATTTTTTTTAAAAAAAACAATAACCATCTTACAGCAATCATAGGTTTGGCATAAATTCTTGGAATTAAAGCTTATCTTTAGCTCGAACGCATTCCCAACAAAAGATGGGGACTCTAACTACGATAAACATCAATTTGTTTTCGCAGGTTAAGGGCATATAGAAAACGAAAAGATATTTTCTGTTTTTAGGAAAAGTTACCTCTTTTGTGATCTTAAGTATTATAAACTCATGAATAATCTTGCATCGATTTTTCTACAACTTGATTTTTAGTTGATTACGAGTGCAAAATGTTTAGACTAATAGTTCTTCCAACACTGTATGTGTGTTCCAGTGGGTATTTAGCTTTCAATTGATTGTCCTAGAAAACCTATAATTGCAGAGTAAATACAAGGCTAATACTTGCATGGATTATTTACTCTATCTACCTTAAACTGCCTTTAGGAAGTTTAAAGTTGATTAAAAATTGGGAAGATTTAATTTCTCTTTGTGATTCATTGTGGTCCAGTTATATGACATATATAACATATATAGATTTTCGGACATATATAACATACAGATTTTCAACTTCGGGAAGCTTAAAGCTGAAATCGAAGAAAGCGCGAATCTGTTCTAGATTTGTTTCCATCGTCATTGACTCATTGCTCCTTAAGATATTTACCAACATGAGCAATAGTGATGTCGCAAAGATCAAAAGCTATGCTGTCAAATTCTCTGTCATCTCTATTTGAAATACTCTAGTGATTTGCTAAAAAATTTGGGACTGTCCACTTATTTTAGAGTATCTGATTTCATAAAAGATGGTAATTAGACTTGCCCACGTGGCAGAAAACTAAGCTCTCAGGTTAGAGAATTTATGCATGCTACTGCTTCAAATCTTATACAGCATCTTCGTAGGGAGGATAAGGTAATCTGGACTTGCTCGGCCCCCGGTGATTTTTCTGTAATTAAAATCTGCTATGAAATCATTTGTTTTGTGCTAGTCCGAAAGTGATATGGCATAAACTAATGTGGGGTAAAGTTTTTATTCCCAAGTTTGCATTCATCCTGTGGTTGGCAATCCAAGCGAAATTGATGACCTGTGATAGACTATGTAAATGCAATTTAGATCCTTTGTCTAAGTTTTATATCCAAGTTTCGTGTCCAATTTAAAACAATATCATTTTATTCACTTGGAATGCTCTGTTTAGGTTTCTGTCCAAATTATGTGTCTAATTTAAAACAGCGTCGTTTAACTTAATAAAACTGATGGCATGTTTTACTCAATAAACTGTCAACTTAATAAACGATGTAATTTCAAATTGAACACGAAACTTGGACAGAAAAACTAGATAGAGGATCTTAATTGCATTTTATTAAATTGACAATTTGGGGATACAGAATATTCCTACCTCATGTGTGTTGTGTGGAAGTGTATCTGAAATTATTAACCACCTATTTTTCCTTTTCCAGGTGTGCATATTTTCGTTCTATCTGGCAAAAGGTCCAGAAAATGTGCATGCTATGTAGAGGAGTAATGAGTTGGGCTCACAAGCAAAGTCTCATTCATTTGCTGGTAAGTTAAGAATACTTGTGCTAGCAGCTGCAGTTTGGCACATTTGGCAGAAGAGAAATCTGAGAATTTTCCAGCAGAGTAGCAGGTCAAACATCCAACTAGTTGGTGCTATAACCAAGATGGCGCAAGCGATAACCAGGTCAACGGCCAAAAGTGCCTAGAACTAGAGAAAATTTGGAATTATGTCTAGAGTAGGGCATAGACCCAAATTGTATGTGCGGTTGCTGAAATTGTGATAGATTCGTTAAACAGTAGTTAGTAATAGCAAAATAGTAATGGCGCAGGGTGGCTTGTTTTTAATAGTATAGGACAATGTTGTACGGGTACAGCTGGTTGTGAATAAATAAAATGGTCTATTTTTTCAAAAAAAAAAAAAAAAAAGATTCTTCGTCATCTCTGCTTAAACATGTGCGGCATAAAACAAAATCCAGGATTTAGTAATCAAAGTATTATCATGCATTCTGTGTCACGTTGGCCAGGATAATTGATAACGAAAAGTAGTGTATTAGAAAATTCGTACAACAATCCATTATTTTAATTTTCCTAAACTCCCAAATCAAAAGATTCCCGGTTATCAATTTCGCACCATCGCCCAGTGACAAATTTTCCTTTAATCATTACATGGCTGTGAAGACCTATTTAATTGAACATGTGAAACGTCATGTCCATTTAAAAACTGGGGGAGTTGGAAAAGGCTCATGTGTGATTCACACTTGTTTAATCACAGTCCAATTCGAGATAATTACTCAAGGTTACAACTGACGAAAAAGCACTTGATATTATTAATAAATTGTGCCTCATTCTTTTTTTCTATATTATAGAATATAGAGGCACTTACTCAGCTAGCTAGCATGATGATGGCATCCAAAGAAAGGGTTCTTTTGGTCAGCATTGCAGCTGCAGCCTCAAAGAGCAGAATCACACTCTTCCAAATTGCGACGGCTGCTTAATTAAGAGAGAAGAACTTTACACAAGAAATCTTTCTTCACCGTATAGATGTAGCCCATAAAGGAGAAGTGCGTAAAATAAACAGTATCTACACAATCATATTTAGATTTCCATTCCTCAAGAGAATGATCATTTATGCATATCGACCAAAACTTTCTTTGTTGAGAGTTGAGATTTCTGTTCAATAAATTAGGCAGCATGCTGTACTGTTGGATAAGCTTAAGAAAGCTGAAAGGGAGAACTAAACTAATACAAATTAATCAAAAATTGGATTAACGTGGTAGACTCCTCAAGAGATAAATACGATCAATGGATGATCCATTACGTCATTCAGAGGAAGAATAGGGTTATCTCACTGCAATGTGCGTTCATAATGATGACACGAGGAAAAGGCAGCTAAGTATGTACTGGAAAAGACGAAAAGGTTAATCCCAAGTTTATCACATATAGATTTTGATGAGCTCACTTTGTTTTAAGGTCGCCTAGTTTGGATTCTAGTTGCATGTTGAAAATCCATACATTTTCCTTGAATACATTTTTCAATCACTTTTTGTTTTTTAACCATACATACATGGTGTCAAAACTCCTAAAAATTAGATCAACTAATGCTTCACGTGGATAATAAATTCAGAGTCTAAATATTTGCATTTACAGGTCTAGTTATTTAAATGGAAATATTACTGTTTTCTTACAAGTATCTTGTGAAACGCAATTTTTCAAATATTTATTCTGAAAAATCATGTCGAAAAGTTTTGGTCCAGATTTGCAAGAGGTAATCCTCCATTTAAATCAAGTTGTTAACAAGTTTTAGGACCAACCTACAGAACTTTATAAAGGGATCATCAAACATCTACAATTTGGTGTGCTTAAAAAAAAAAAAAACCAAGAAACGAAGAAAATGCTAATGATCCAGTTTGCTAGTTCCGAACTTCCGATGGCAAGGGCTTCTAAGCCAGTAAGCCCATGATCTATTATCCATCTGATTTAGCCTAATCGGATTGAGAATTAAATAGTGGCCCGATTGTTTTGCCCTCATGAAGAGCCTGGAGTGAGAATGTGCTGGCCCAGTTAAATTTCAAATCTCTGGTCAATTCGCCTTCACTCCTCATCATGGCCATTGGAAACTTTATTGATTGTGATTTTCTGTTTTTTTTTTCCCCTTTCATTTCTAAAGGTACCAAAATGATATTTTGAGTATGTTGAACCGTAAACTAGTTTCATGTGTGCTTAAGCAAATTGGAAAAGGGAACTAATCAATTAACAAAAAATTCTAATGATCCAAGTCGTAAGTATTCATGGCAAATACATTTTGATTAGTGATGGACACTCATTCATACATTTTGATTACACCAAATTTATCATATGAATACATGCAATCATAAGTTTATTTCTTCAGCTGCATGCGCTTAGATAATTTTTAGATTTAATTTTATTTTTCAAAAGAGCACTAAAATAAAGAAGTTTCGGATTTTAATCTCAAGGTTGAATAGCTTGTTTTGCACAACCAAAAGAAGTTTCACTCCTTCAAAATCCCACCTTTTCCCCACAGATCACTTTACACCAGTCCCTCCACCCCATCATGCTCAACTACCAATCTGACATCCACCAATGGCCTATTCAACTACATCTCCTTCCATTTTGTCGCTTCCAACAAACCCTTTTCTTTCAATCCCATTTCTTGCTCTGTCTCTCTGTCATTCTCCTGCTCTATATATCCTTGTCAAAACCGGCCCAATACCGGTTCTCTGTCAGGGGTCACAAAGCTCTAAACTCATCTAAAGCTCTCTCCTTCAATGCGTGCTGTGACCCTTTGGCTTTAGGTAATGGTGCCCTGATGTTTTTTGCATCAGTGGCTGCAGTGTGGGGAGGACAAGCTAGGACTGGTTCGGGTGCAATTCTTTCGGCTGAGACTTTTTCCTCCGCCTTTGTTGTTGGTTTTGTGGCCATGCACGCCGCGCCATTCGCGGTTGATCCTGCGCCCTTGCAAGGGATGTGTTGCTTTTACTTGATTGCTGCATTGTTTCGGTTCTATGTTCAATTACTAGTTGTCTGAAAAAATGTGGAAAATTTTTGGCTTATTTGGACTAGATGTTGGTTTTACTTCAGGCACAGATCAGCAGACATTATTGAATTCAAATTACTTTTTCTAAATAATGAATTTTATAATACTATTGCAAAAATTGAAAATTTTTCATTTGATATTTTGCATAATACTTTAACTATTTAATATTTTGCATAATACTTTAACTATTTAATTAGAAAAGAAAAAATACTTAAAAAATTATGTTTCAAATTGGATCTGAGGTGTTTCATGGTACAGAAGATATAGTTAATTCCTTCAAGTTTCAGAAAATTCGTAAATTATTTAAAACTTTAATTATTTGTTCTTATATTTGCTCAAACTAATGATACGGAAATCGTCAAGTAATCATCCAAATTGTAAGAATCTTAATTTTTTTCATTAAAGGAAATACATTAGCTAAATTTTTAAAAGTTAAAATACTATTGGTTTATCATGACACCAAAAAAAGCACCACTGGTTGAGGACCTTGGTGTCCACTCTTTTCCGACAAGAACTAAGAATCAGTGTTCACAAATGAACAAACTGCAACTATAGTAACTTTGACCACAAAGATAATATACCTGCCAGAATTAATTTATTGATTAAAGTATATATATATATATATATATATATATATATATATATGTTCCTGTATGTATATTAGATAGATTTTGTAAGATATTAATATAGTAAAAGCCAGAAAGTTGAATGCATACTAGATATGCCAACCATTGGAGCAAATTATTAGCTATAAATCACTTAATTAGTTGTGCTCCATTATAATTTCCCCTGAAATCTCACATTGAATCCACCCCTGAGTCAGGAATCCAAAGAAATGCAATAGGGCTTCTCACAATGCGCTGCTCATTACTCCACTCTAGCCACCCAAAAGCAGGAGGAGTGTTGTCAGCTATTGTCCCAATCAAACTCGTAAAGGTGACCTCGTATGTCAAGGTATGCCTATGTTTTCCGAACATCAGCCGATCTGGCGATACTGTGACCTGCACAAAAGCAGGAGCCTGACCTTTGACAGTATACACTGCCGCTGCTACGGTCCCGACATTCTTAACCTTCCTTGTATGCTTAACCACTGTTCTATCATTACTGAAAACCACAGAGAAGGAGGGATAGTTGAGGTCTCCAGGTGTGATCCCTGGATTGCAGCTCACCGGACCCGGAACAAAGATTGCAATTTTATCTGGAGTATACCCAATAGCACACAAGAACTGCACATAATCGCTGGTTTTCATGTCGTAAACCAAGCCCGGATTGAGGCCCTTGTTGGGATCCACATGACCTGAGCCATGAGCAAATGGGGTAGATTCTCTACCAGTGGCAAGGTCTACAATGTTCCTCCCACTGTTGTCGACGTTGTAAGAAGTGGTCATAATGGCTGATTTTATAGCTGCTGGAGTCCAGTTAGATAGGCTTTGCGAAGCAAGGCTGCTATTCCACTCACGTGAGGACATGCCATGGAGGTGCCTGAGATAACATTGAACTCCACTCTTCTCGGATCAATGTCGTCCAAACCGGACGGGCTAACAAACTTGGACCAGGCGGCTAAGATATCCACTCCTGGAGCAATAACATCCGGTTTTAATATCTCCGGTGTAATAACATTTGGACCACGACCCGAGAGTGCCCACACCCGTGGCGCCGGTGGGGTTCTCCCCACCACTGTTCCTTTAAAGGTAATTATAGCCGTTGGCGAGGATTGCGACCTAATGTAGTTCTTAATTTTGTTGCCGTCTGTTACCCCCACCATTGTAGCCGGAATTAGATGGGCTTTCGAACAGCGTTCTCCCTCTTGTTGCTCGGTGTCAACTAGTATCATCCCGATGCCTCCAGCGAGATGGACAGCATATCCTTTGGCAACTCCCACAATATCACCCCCAACGTCACATACCACAATCTTTCCCCTGACCACGAATGGATTGAGCTCATTTGGGCGACAGAATCCGCTTCCAGTGGCATAAACCAAGGGGCCGTAAACATGCCCTGGAGGTGGAGGGCTGCCATTGTTGGAGTACAATGACACACCTTGTAGGATGCTTCCGTCACCAAGTGCAACATCCGCTCGAAACTCTCGATCGATGGTGGATGCACCGACAGTAAGAATCCAAGGTGCAATGTTGACGGCAGTCCCATCACTCGGACCATAATTTCCCCCTGCACAAGAAGTCAGAATACCGCGCGCTGCAGCTCGGAATGAAGCAACAGCAATGGGATCCTCATAGTACGGCCTAGCTTGGTTGCTGCCCAGAGACAATGAAAGCACATGAACTCCATCTAAAATAGCTTGATCCATGGCTGCTAGTACATCAGACTCCAAATATCCACCTCTCCAATAGACTTTGTAGGCAGCAATCCTGGCCCTAATCGCCGTTCCTTTGGCTTCGCCTATAGCATATTGATAGAAACCTGCATTCCTAACCCGCGAGCCAGCTGCTGTAGATGCCACATGCGTTCCGTGACCATTGTAATCCGCAGGCGACGTCGATTCTGCCAGTTGTTCCATGGACTGCTGCATCTGTTCCTCGTATCCTCTGTAATAAGCTCTGGCACCAATGACTTTTCTGTTACATGAGGGGAAATCAAACGCCCTTTCGCATGTTCCTCTCCAGGTTGCAGGAACAGGAGAAAGGCCTGCATCGGAGAAGCTAGGATGGTCAGGCTGAATGCCAGTGTCAATAACACCGATGATGACGTCGTCACCATAGTTGGTGAAGGGCCAGATGCCCGAGGAGTCATTTAGGCTAAGGAACTGAGGGCTGCGGGTGGTTTGAAGCTGGGAGATGCGGTCCGGGATGACAGATAGAATTTCGGGTCGACGACGGAGCTCTGCGGCCTCTGAGGCGCTAAGGCGGGCGGCGAAGCCATGGATAGCATGCTCGTAGCAATAGAGGAGTTTGGTCTTGGTAAGGTCATAATACGTGTTACTCGACCTCGGGTGTGGAGGTGCCGTCGACAATGGTGTGGAAGGGCAAAGTAAAGACTCGGAGGAATATAGGTCAAGATCAGTGGATAGAGGAGAAAGAGTGTGGAGAATGGAGGAGTACCAGTCACAATGGGTGGTGTTAAGGGGTAGCTTTTCAGTCTCGGAAACGTAAACAATGTAGGTTTTCTGACTGCCGTCGGAAGAGGTAGCAATTATCCTTGCATGGATGTAAAAGAGGAAGATAAGGAAAAATAAGGAAGCTAGAGAAGCCACAGCAGCCATTGGATACTGGATGGAGTTGAGAAGTGTAAGAAAATGCATGTAAATTAATCAGGCTCCAGGTTGAACATATTTATAGGAAATTATGAGATGATGATTTGTTCAAGGTATCTGTGTGATTAGTTGGCTGGTCTTGTTGGGACACGACGTAAAACTTTGCAGGTTATGCTAGTGTTCTGAGTCTTTTTCACATTTTAACAAGCTTAGATAGGCCAAGAAACGAGTGATATTTTTGCTGTGTAAAAATGCATTTACAGAAATTGAGCAATTTTCAGAGACAATGATAGCTTAGTATGTAGTAGTACTATTTAATCGTTTTGAAACTGTCATATCACATATCATAGTTTGCAGAAAGAGCTGATAAATCTTTTTAAACTCCACAGATTACCAAAGAAGATCTAGAGATTTGATATCTTTGTCTTTTCATGGTGTAATTGTCTTGTTATAACTTATATATGAAAAAGATAGAATTTAGTTTACACCAAGTAAGAATTGCATTTTGAGAAATATTCTGTCTATTTCTCAAACACGAGGAGTAAATTGAAGCCAATCTCTAATTATAAGGAGACAAGATGTATTTAAGCCTAATTATTATTATGTGTGACTCTTGTCAATTAAAGAGGTAGTGCTAATATAGACCGGCAGACAAAGTTGTAACAACCTATCTTTTGAACGTATTTGAGATAAAAATCTCCTGTGTAAACTGTATCGTTCCTGATATATGAAAATCTCGTTGTTTGCTCTCAAAAAAAAAAAAAGAAAGAAAGAAAGAAAGAAAGAAAACTAGAACAGCCTATTCTTGGCTCGGACTAGGTTACAAGTCGAATATTTTGTTCTACCTGTCTTACTCTATATACAGAGTCCAGCTTGTGGAAATGGAAACCAAAACAGGTAACACACAGAACGTGTAACATATGGACAGGGACATGCTAGATAGGAAAAATAAGTCTTACATTAGGCTAGTGTTGTAGCTATGTATTGGGCTTGTTTGGCAAAAGGAGTTTTTTGTCAAGTTTTTTAATAACTTTAATTGTAGTAATCTCAAACAACTTCTCAAAATTTTTAAAATACACACATCTAAATACCTAATAACACCTAGAAAAACTTCCCTTATTTTCTTTCTTCTTATTCCCCCTGCCTTAATCAACCACCACCTCCTCCAAGAGGGCTGTTTAGCGCCGACATCAACAGCAACCTCTTTTTTTTTGGGATAATATTAGAAATCTTTCCTAAGATTTCTCTTAATATCACCTAGCACCCCTATGGTTTTGAAAATATCACTTATCTCCCCTAATAATTGTAAAATGACTATACTAACCCTCACTTAGTACATAATTCACATATCAAAAAATGGATGTCAAAATTGAAGAAAAGAGCCAAAGTCACTTTCTTCTTTTTTCACTTTATCCAACATTCTCTTTTACTCTTTTTTTTTTTTGGGGGGGGGGAGGAGGGATGGAAGTACAATTTTATATTTATAAATTGTAATAAATTAAATTTTATTTTTTTCTAATTGTGATAATGTGGAGTATGAATGCATGATTTTTTCATTTATTTTGTGTTGACTTTTATAATGAATTACTATAACTTAAAAACTTGGGTCACGAGTTGTGAAAATGTTAGGAAAAAAAAACTCATAAGAAATTAGTTTTAAATATATATATATATATATATATATATAGTTGAATTGGTACTAGTATATTTCTTTAAAAATATCTTTTTTATTTTTCAAATTTATATTTTTATGGATTATAGATTTGTGATATGGTGGTAAAAGTAGAACTTATGTTTTAGGTGATGATTTTTTTGGAGCAAACAAAGTGATTTAGGAGTATTTTTATTTAGCAAAATGAGCAAAAGGGTAGTTTGGTATTTTTATAAATTTTGTTACACAAATAACAAAAGTAACGGAGGTAAGTGATATTTTCAAAACTTTAGAAGCGTCAGGTCATGCTATTAAGAGAAACCTTAGGGGAAGTTTCTAATATTATCCCTTTTCTCCCCCTTTCTTTCCTTCATTTCTCTCTCCTCCTTTCTCTTCCCTCCCTTCTCCCTTCCTCCCCCACTCCTTCTCGCCTCTCCGCCACCCTCTCCCCTATACAATATCTGGTCATGCAACCAGATATTACCAGGAAGGCGGGAGGAGAAGGGAGAGAAGGAAAAAAGAAAAAAGATTCTGCCGGTCGCCAACAGAGGTGTCGACACTCGCGGCCGACAATTGTGAGAGAGGGATGAGGAAGTGCAATGGAGTAGGGGAGAAGAAAAGGAGAGGAAGGAAAAGGAAAAAGAAAAAGAAAGAAAAGAAAAAGAAAAAGAAAAAGAAAAAGGAAAAGGAAAAAGAAAAAGAAAAAGAAAAAGAAAAAAGAAAAAGAAAGAAAGGAAAAGGAAAAAGAAAAAGAAAAAGGAATGAAAGTTTTTATATAAATTCTATGGTAAGTTACAGTAAAGTTTAAGATAAACATTCAAAAAACTCACTTGCTAAACCGGTCCATTTGAATAGCTATTTTTGGTAGTAGAATTCTTTTTAAATTTTTTTAAAAATATTTCCATAGACACATTTTTAAATTACTTCTTAACCTCAAATACATTGCATCTGTAAAGACGCACTATACTCGATCAATCATTCCTATGCAATGCAAACAGGTTCGATCCACATAATACTATTGAGTCATTGGAGAACAAATACAATAATAAATACACCAATTGGACTAAGCCCAGTTAGGGTTGGAAACGAGTCAAGTCGAGTCGAGTTTTGGTCTTATCAAGCCGAGTTTGACTCATTTTTCATCAAACTTGAGCTCGAGATCGAGTTCGAACTCTCAAAATAAAGTTCGAGCTTGAGCTCGAGCTTGAATCGAATTCGAGCTCGAGCCTACTTAAGCTCAAAAAAATAAAAAATAATTATTTTATTTTTTAAAAAAATAAATAAAATAATTATTTTTCTTAATAAATAATAAAAATATTATGGATATATATGTAATTTTACTATTAGAATAAAAAAATAAAAAATATATATTCAATCCTATTCGAATCGGCTTGCGAGCTATCGAGTCTAAGAGAGCCAAATTCGACCTCGAATCGAACATGAAAACGAGCTGCTCGAGCTCGACTCGAGTTCGATCAAATATCGAGCTCAAACTCAAACCGCTCACGAGCAGCTCAATTCGTTTGCAGCCCTAAACCCAGCACAGTGACACTAGCCATTTAACCTAGATGGGACCAGTTCCATATAAGCCCTTTAAACTGTTGGACGCTTGAACGGTACTTCTTTTGCTTTATATTAGAAAATAGATTTTAAAAAAAATGAGCATTTGGTATTTAATAAACTAGTTAATTGCGTATTGACTCCTTGCACTGTGGAAGTTATATTTTCTTACTTTCCCACCTCCAAATTGATGCATTTTAATCCCTTACATATTAAAAAGCACATCATTGTCGTCCCAATTCTTATTTTTGATCACTTTTTACCCAAGTAAATCACATGCATCTTATGATGCTAATTTCAATGGTAAAAAGGTAGAACATGCCATTTTGACGCTTAAACCATTTACTTATAACCTTTATGGGTTTGACTAGGGGAGTGAGAAAGGGAAAAGTTGTTGCTTAGATTGTATTAAGTTTTGTTTTGATTGAAGATTTAATGAAAATTTTGAAATCCTCTAAAATCTCTTTAATTATTTTGATTATTTAGGAGATATTTGAATTTGTAAATCACAAATCATTATAGTATTTAAAATGTATTTTAATAATTAGTGAATTACAAATTCAAAGGCCTCTTAAATAATTTAAACAACTAGAGTGTCTTGGATGAATTTTTTTTTAAATTTTTCATCGAATCTCTCATTCCAAACGAGCCTTAGATAATTTGTAGCACTTCCACTGTGATAAAGGAATTTGTTAATAAGTAGAAAAGTGAGAATTGACATTTGATTGACAATTTTTTTAGTTAATTAAATACGGTATTTTGTTCACTTTTGTTCTTAAAAAAATAACATAACAAAACTCAATCATAAAGCACATAATTGAGACCAAAAAAGTCCTAAATGAGTGTTGGGACTCCCCCAGCGGTAACGACAACAATCTACATTATTTCTACATTTTGGGCAAGAGTCTAGTGAGACTTATATGGGGGTTGGGGAGTGAATCTACAGATAAGTGTAGTAAATTATACTAGTGCACCTCTCTCTATTTTTTGAACCAAAAAAAAAAAAACACACACACGCACACAGAGTAGAGTGCACTACTAAACCTCTGTGAATATTTTGAACAAAAGAAGTACAATATCCCTTATAATGCACATTGACTTTGAATAAAGGTGTACTCCCTACCTAGTGCACAGTAAAACTCTGAGGGGCTCTCCATGGCTTTCTTGGGACTCAGATGTTGCATTTTTCTGTATCCATCAGCAGAACGGGAATCCGGATCCATTACGAGCTCCAACATCTGAGGATAATGATGATGGATGGATGCCAATCTTTTGCTGAGCAGTATTCGTCAACCAATACCATATCTTTGGGTGCTGCTAGTTCCATATTCACTTGTATATAAAATATCAAAATTACCCTTCTCAAATCCAAATGCACCTTGGACTCAAGAGGGGCAATTTTGTCATTTTAATATTAAATGGTTATGGAACTAAAATTTGGACTGCAGCATTATCATTTGCCCATCTCTTTTAGGGCATTTAAACTAAAAAATGGAAATATGCACATAATATATAAGCAGGTCATTCTCACTTGGCATTTTGGAAAACCACCCATCTCAAGCCTCAATGCTTTAAGATATTGGGCCCCAATCCAAGTTGGATTGCAAATTTCCATCGTTTATCTGATTAACTAACTAATGGACAGATCACAAATGAAATCTAATCATAACAAACATATGACAAATCAAATCTTAGCGTTCAAGTCAACTCTAGCATCCACTTTTGGTAATTGAATTAATTCGGCTGAATTTTGTAATTTACATAACGGTCATGCTTGAAACCAAAAATTCCGGACATTGATAATTTTGTGTCCGGTAATGCATATACTATCTAGAAATAGTACGAATACACAGTGCTAAGATTACTTCTTTCGTGCACGCTCTAACTTATCTCTAAAAACATGTGAAATCATGTTCTAACGATATTTGACGAAGGCTTTCCGTTTAGATAGTACTAGCATTAATCCCCGTGCATAAAAATTAAAAACATAATTAAAATCTTATAATAACATATTCAACATTATTTTCATAATGAAAGCCATATAAAATCCATAAAATGAAATATACTTCAACATGGAAAAAAGTGTTAGGTTTGAAAATGATATAGAAAAACTAATTACTGTCCAAATTTCTGATTCTTCTCGAAAGATATTGGTACTCTTTGCACCAATTAACTCTCAGAACATGCTACACAAATGGAGGATTTGGTGGCTAAATTGTAGTTTGAGGAGTTGGAATAATAAATGTGAAAGCATGATCTTTGTATGATTGCACATAGTGAAATAATGCAGCGCTATGCTTTCCCTGAAACAAAAAACATGTAAAATTGTAAGATGTATGTTGTAGAATAGTGATAATTAATTTTTGTATGATAAAAATTACCTTAATCTTCAACTCCTCCAAATAAGATGCAGAGCAATGGAGAATCATTTTTTCTTGTTTATCGTAAAGCCTAACTTGCATGTGACCAGTTATCTAGGAGCTGAGTAGCCACCTGATATGCATGTAAGGAATCAAGGAGATAAACACAGCGGAAATTTAAAATTTTTGATTCCTTTAATAGATCGTCCTTTGATTAAATCCATGTAACATAGAGATAGTTCAAGAAGATTACCTCAATCCATGAAGACCTCCTTGAACTTGGTGGAGATTTGATGCAGAGGATGGCAAAGAGATCCATGTAGCCGTACATGTGTCCGGCCTCTAATGGTGATCCACACGAACCTCCTTAGTTAGAACCTCCAAGGTCGAATTAGCTTAAGTTAGATTAGTGCTAACTATTGCCAAGACAACCACACACAAGTCTATTGAGATAATTCCAATTTTTCACCATGAAAAATTCATCCCAAGATAAGAAATAAGAGATGCCATTTTTTCCCTTATTTTCTTGGACGAATTTTTGGTATTTTTTTCTCTCAAGATTTTTCTCAAAAATCTCACTAGACAAATTGTGTGATGATTCTCCTTGCTAGCAAAAGCTTAGTGAGTATTTATAGACAAATAAGTTGTCAAATCCTTATGGAAACCTGAAATCAGTTTCCAATAAGATTTAGCTTCCTAATTCTAATACAACTCTTGTATTTGGAAGACTAAAACTTATTTGCACCATAAGTCTCTCAAGTTTAATTTGTCTCACAAATCAAACTATAAGTTATAAAACTTATCTATCAAGTCCCACTTGAAATTCATTTAATCTAGCTAAGAAAGTTCTTAATGTGTGTGACCCATTAGGTTCTCATATACGTTGGCAATAAGTATGAGCTATACATTCTTAATAAATAAGAACTAGATAAATTAAAACTCCTTTTAATTTATCACTGATTTCACTAATCAATCAACTCATACTTATAGATCAAGATTGGTATCTAGCAATACATCATGACCACCCAAGTAATGAGAAAAGTCAAGTGGATGACTTCACCTTTTAGTAAACGTTTATAATGTAACTAATATCCTTTTACCACATTTATCTCACATTAATCTTGGAATAAGTTGTGCCTATTCCATTGTGTGATTAATGCTCTTTTCTCTTGTACCAAAATATAACTCCAATGAAGAAGTTCTTAGAAACACTTTCTAAGACTTTCCCACTTAGCGCTAAGATTTTCGAGTTATACTTCTACAAGTGGCCAAACACGAGATAACTCCTCTTACATAAGAGGCGGTAAATCCTTATAGGTTATTCACCATCTTTCCATACTTCAAAGATACACCCATTTGCTAATGATGTGAGCATTCCCTTTTATTGGAGCAATCATATAACAAAGAAAGTATAACTATCCATATTCAAGATACCATGATAACCTTAAGTCTAAGAATCATTTACATAAACGTCACTTAGAGATTAATCCTTTGGCACTTAAAGGATGTCTCTATGTGGATCAATCTAGTGAACTTGATCATACCATCAAGCACCCATATACTTGCTTAGGTGTCTTACACACCATAGTAGATGAGGCCTACTACTTCTCATATAGAAGTGGCATAGTATATGCTAGTCTAGCCGTATTAACAATACCCTTTCTTGTTAATACTATGACTAGAGATATTTAAGAATAAACCTTGTTTATAATCGAATGAACCTCACCATCATAACTCTTATGATTTCATCGATTAGGTTTATTCTAAGGGTTTTATCATACTTATATTAAAATATAAGCAATCAATATGATAAAGATGTCATTTATTATTACATAAATAGTTAAAGTGTATAATAAACCCTAGAAGTTGATTGACTTTAGGGCATATACACTAACAATGCAAAGGACGGAAAGTAAGAGGAGCAGCGAAGGGAAACCATCTCCCAAGTTCTAGAAATTCATATTTTCTTTTCCTAGAATTTCAAGGATTTTTAATTTTCTTTTTTCTGAGCACAAATTTTCCTCTATATATTTATCTATTTGTCCCCCCAAAATTTTTTAGAACTTCTATTGCCTAAGAAGTTTGTATGCATAGCAATTTTGCCCTATGAAATTAAATTTTCTGGTTCCACCACTTCAAATATGGTTGAAAAAGATAAAGATCAACACTATGTCATTTTAGAACGGTTCACAGAGGTTTAAAAATTTACAATGATGGAACGACTAAAATTACACGTTTGTTATGGATATGAGTGCCCTTTGACAAAACTATGGCTACATGATAGAATTTTTGAGTGATCTGAAATGCCGATGTACCAAACAGATATTGGGATAACTAGAAGATCAAGAAGTCAATGTGCTTACCATCAGAGATTGGGGATTCTAACCTGAGAGCAAAAGCTAATTCTAGAAAACAGCCATAAGATTTTTTTTTTTTTGGGTACAAGGGAGAGTTTTACACCCTTAGCATGCCACTAGTCTTGGAGTAGGAACCCCTACAATGTCATTAAACAAAATATTCCTAACTCCAAAAGATGTCTCCTGTAAGGTCTGCACTCCCACTCCTGCTTCAAACCAGATTTAGCTAAGTAATCTGTTACCTTGTTCCCTTCTCTCCATGTATGCATTAACTGGCATTCCCATTACTTGTTCAACCACTGTAGGATTAATCTCACAGTGAGCAACCTCCAATTATGGTGATATTTTCTCTACCCTCTAACTAGCATATTGTTGACTTTTATTCTAAATCTCCTATTAATGAAATTAACTTTATTATACCAGAAGAATTTGAGTTTCATGGCAGAAATAATTTAGGAGTCATGATGACTATTAAATTGTTAATAGGTCATGATGGAGGAGTGAGTGAAGAATTGAAGTTTTTGTTTGATTGCTGAGCGCCATCCATTAGTCAATGGAAGAAAAGAGTTCGTGTGCATAAAGATTACTCTACTTATGAAGGGTATGAAGATTATGTAGAGAGAAAAGCAATGAAATGAGCTACGAGATTTTATCCTCCTTGAGCGAAGACAGTTATGTCTAGCCAAAGACATTAAAGAAAGGCACTACTTAGGAGGCAACCCAAGAATTTATGATTTGCTTTATTTTAGTATTTTAGTATTTTTGTGTCTTATTAAACAAGTAGGTTCAGCTGAAATGATAAACTTTTCATGTGTTAGGTCGCCACCAGTTAGGCGTGCTCATGCCAATTGGGCACGTCTAAGGAAGGTAATTCTCGCCTGTGGTCAGAAGACTCTCCACTAGTTAGACGTGCCTACGCCAATTGGTCACGTTTAAGGATTGCAATTTCCGTCTGCGATCAGAAGCGTTGGCACTAGTTAGGCGTACCCACGCCAATTGGTCACGCTTAAGGAATCAAATTTCGTCATTTGGTCAGAAGCGTTAGCACTAGTTAGGCATGCCCACACCTTGTGGTCACGCCTAAGGAACTCAATTATCGAAAGTTGGTTAGAAGTATTGGCACTAGTTACGTGTGACCACGCCTAACTTGGTCGATCACCAAAATAAAAAAATTACTTTCTCTTTTCCGATTCTCAGTGGTGTTCTTATTTCACCAAAAAAAAAGAACCTCAAACCCTAATTTCTTTCCTTTTCTTTCCTTTCTTTCTTTCTTTCCTTTTTTCTTCTTCTTTCTTCTTTCTTTCCTCCTTCTTTCTTCTTCCCAATCCACCACCATTGCGCCTGCACCATCCTTTATCGCGCGATCCAACACCATCCTTCACCGCTGCTTCGTCGTCATTCATCCTTTCCTTCACTGCGCCACCCTTTCCTCCTGAGCCTTAGTCCGCTGATACCCTCCTTCGAGATTCAGGGAAGTTTCGTCGTCTTCTTTTGCTTATTTGACATGTTCTTTATTTGCTACATTGGGGACAATGTAGGATTTAGATGTGGAGGAGGGTTAGCTATACTTTAGTCCTTTGTTTTGCATTTTCTTTTCCTTGGTAGTCTTTTCCTTTAAAAACAATGATGAATGCAGTCGAGATGTGGGTCTAAGTAGTAAGTTCATGCCATGAGGTTTCCTATTTTTCTTGATGATGGATTTAATTGATGAATATGTTGGATTTGGCATCAATTCTTTACCACTTGTGAGATTTTTGGGTTTGATTGGGAGCAATTTTTTTTCTGAATTTGCTCTATGTTTCGTTTGTTGAGTGGTATTCCACATGGATTGGTCATTCTAGAACTTGCTTTGTTATGCATGTCAAGACCACGTTTTCATTGAATTTGGTGTAATAAGATGATAAGGGCATCTAGGATTAGTCACTTTTGACTTTCAAAAAAGAAATCCTGCCTTTATTTTATTTACCCTTAGTGAACCAATTTGGGCCGTTAACCCTTTCTTTGTTTGATAACCACATTTATGAGCCTAAGACCTCTTTTTAGACTTTCTTGTTTGGAACCCATATGTTAGAGAAATGTTTGAATTTCATTGCATAAGAATTTGGTGGATTATTTGCAATGCAATAAATGAGATAAAGCAAGTGTAGCAAGCCAAGGTGCCTTATGAGTTGTTTGTTTCCTTTGTCTTCAAAGAAAAAAATGAAAAAAAGAAAAAAAGAGAAAAAAATGCAAAAAAAAAAAAGAGAAGGTGAAGAACAAAAGAGAAAAAATGGTTCCGACGTGTTTTCATGTGAAGTTCTTTTTGTTGAGATTATGGCAAGTAACAATCTTTGCTACGTTTGTTGGGTTGATAAAGTGCTATTTTGCCTGGGGAGTGCAATTGTGTAGAGAAATTGTGCATTGGAATTTTGGCATTTTCTTTGGCATATTTACCCCTAAATTGACCTTTTTATCCTACCTTTACCCAAGCCCCAGTACAACCTTGTGAAAATTCCTTTGATTTTTGTATTTAATTCATGATTAAGTGGTGGAGATGTGATATATGAGCAAGCTTATGGTCATGTCATTCCATTGTGTCGGGTTGAGTGATATGCTATATCCCTTGCATCTTGGAGTGAATGAGTGTAATTGCTAAATTTTCTGTGAGATTTGTCAAAATGATATATTCTAATTTTGATGAAGTTGTTGAGGAATGTGGAATGTCTTGGTTAGTATAACTTGTTATGATTGCTTCCTATCTTGATTGCGCTTCTGAGTTAGGATACGCTTGAGGACAAGCATCATTTAGGTGTGAGGGAGATTGATAGGGTGTAATATTAGTTATTTATTGGGTTAATATTTCCTAATTATTTAGACTAAAAATTGCATTCTTTGGTGGATTCTGCTGAATTTGTTTAATTGGTGGTTAATTGCAGAAATTGGTGGAATTGTGCTGAAAAGATGTAATTCCAGAAGCTTTCCTGATAGTTAGGTGTGGGCGCGCCTAAATCAGATGTCCAGGTCCGGGTTTTCGAGATTTTAAGAGCACGTGGGCAAGTTCCAAAAACTGAAGAATACCAAATCAAAGATGTGCTGGAGTTGATTATTATGTTTTCCTATTTAATAGTTGATTTTTAGTAGTTTCCTACTTTAGTATTTGTATTAGGAAATTGTGAGTTTAACTCTTTTTAGAGGTTTCCTATTTGATTAGTATTTGGAGTTTTCCTTTTCTGTAGCAGACGGAATTAAGGGAGGTCTCCTAATTAACATAGATTAGGTTTTCTTTTTATTTGGCAACTTGGCCCCGCGAAGCGAGAAAGGATCGGAAGGTGACTAATATTTTTGGTTAGTCACATACATGCATTCGAATATGGAAGAGAAAGCTTGATCTTTGGTTGGGTGATTAGTAGTTGCATTGGGCTGGAGTACTGATCGTGGCGGAAACTTTGGAGAAAAAGATGCGGGCCGCTGGAAGATACAAGTCTCGTTTGACTAGTAATTGTCATTATCCCTTTTTGGTTTTAGAGGACTTCGGACGAAGGAGAACGAGGGCCGAGCGACAATTTTCTTGTTTTCTCCCTTCTTTCGCTATTCTTATAGGAAAGATTAATAGATGGTTTTGGTATTTTCTTTTAAGAACTTTGGTGGAATTCTCTATGTAATGCGTGGCTAATTTCATCATTCTAGTCAAGGAACAGGTGAAGATTTGGTTCATCTATTACTGTGAGATCTAATCGAATTTATTTATTTCTTCTATTCATTGATATTTGTATGTTTTCTGCTTTATTGGTTATGATTATTGTATGTGACTGAATAGATGCGCAATATTTGATTATTTACATAATCTATTTTCTAATTAGAGGAGTTGAATCCGTAATTGTTTGATTACTCTGATCCCGGTAGCAACCAGCATAATTGGGTTTGTGTCAGGAAAATATACAATCTAATTTAAATGGACCCTTGTAGTGTGTCTGTTAATCAGAATAGGGTTTCTCTAATTTTTAATGCAATCAGGAAATTAAATCCTATGGTCATACCTAGGGTTATTTTCTAGATTAGCGAAGTAATCAATTGTCGTACCTTGACTATTGGAACAGTAAGGAGAGACTGCTGTCAGATCGTATCGGCAGTGAAAAACCTATTTGTTAATGAATATTAGAAGTATATTTGCATCAATGATCAGTATCTGAACCATTCCTGAAGTGTAACCTTGGCTAGAGCATTCCCTAGTTGATATCCCCTTTAATTATTTTCTATGGTAGTTTATTACTTTTAATCATTTTGTTGAATCTTGAGTCTCTGAAATCCCCCCATTTTCCACAATTTGGAAAGAAACGTAATTTTTCCCAGTCCCTGTGGAGACGACCCTATTTGCCACGATACGCAAGTTAATTAATTCTGGTATATCGGATCAAGTATACTCCTTGGAATCAGGGTCAAGCAAGTAACCCATTGCACATCCGGAGTCCCTGCTCCAGTACCTGGAATTGGATTTTTGTGATTTTATTGGCAAGTTAGGTTTATTAATTATTATTGCACAGGCTCGACACCTGTCAGATATATCAGAAACCTGCCTTAAGATTTCTCTTAGCACCTTTAAGGTTTTAAAAATATCGCTTACTTCCTCCAGTAATAGCAAAAAGCTATATTAGTGATAAATGTATATTTTGTATGCTTTTAGTATGTTTTTCTACTTAGTTTTTGTGTGTTTTAGCTATTTTAATGGCTAATTAACTAGGGTTTCTAGTGAAGTTTTGCATTTTATGGTTTAAAATAGAAAAAATGCATTTCTGTGGATTAATGTGGTGAAAACTTTATACTTTTGTAGGATTAAATGATCAATCATCAAATGAGGTGAAAATGAGAAGATATTTGCCAAGAAGTTTGGACGGAAAGTTAGAAAATTGAATTATCTGAAGTTGATGAAATTCCAAATTGGAATGAGCAAAATGCAATTCAATTATCAGGGAATCAAAGGGTCAAAATTCAGATGATTTAACGCTTCAGTTTCATGACGAAAAATTCAGATTTTGCGATCCAATAGCAGATTCGCGACCTAGAAACGCGATGCAACAAGTGAAAATATCAACTAGCTCGCGAATCCCTCTCAGTGGAGACAGGGGAGACGATCCGTGATGGGATCCGTGAGCCTATGCCTCGCGGATCCACCTCACGGATCCGTGAAAATGATGTGAACAACTTGCAGTCGAATTCCAGAATTTTCCATCTCACTTCCAGCTCAATTTTCAAATGAATTTCAGCTGCAAATTGAGTGAAGAATCTTGGAAGATTGAAGAAACAACCCATAGCTAATTCAAAACACAATTTGCATCAACTTTGCAACTCATTTGGTGTTGAAATTCAATGGATTCAATGCATGAAGACATGTTTGAAGGCAATTCAAAGAAGGAAGATTCATGAAGCCATTTTTCTTGACTTTTTAATCTCAAAACTTTTCTTGTGTTTTGATAAGTCAATATTTTACATGTTTTTAATAGGTTTAATTATGTAGTTTTTGTGTGTTTTTGTCACTAAATGGCTAATGAACTAGGATTTCTATTGAAATTCTACATTTTGTGGTTTAAGTAGAAAAGTGCATTTTTGTGGATTAATGTGGTGAAATCTTCATGTTTTTGTAGGATTGCTTGTTCAATTATCAAATGAGATGAAAATGTGGATATTTGCCAAGAAGCTTGAAAGAAAAGTTGGAAAATTGAAATATCCGAAGGTGAAGAAATTCCAAATTGAAAAATGGAAAATGCAATTGGAATATCAAGGAATCAAAGGGATAAAAGTCGGAGCAATTAACGCGCCAATTTCACAACAAAAAGCTCGGAATTTGCAAAGTTTCAAGTGGAGTCGCGAGGCAAAACGCGAACCAACAAGTGGAAATTTCAAATAGCTCGCGAATCCCTCTCACCGGAAGCAGGGTAGCTGATCCGCGATGTGATCCGCGAGTCTCTGCCTCGCGGATCTACCTCGCGGATCCTCAGAAAATGACGGCTGCAACTTGCAGCCGAAACCCAATTTTTCATCTCACTTCCAGCTCAATTTTCAGACGAATTTCAATGAAAGCTGCGTGAAGAATCTTGTGAAATTGAAGAAACAACTCATAGCAAATCCAAAACACAATTTGCTTCAACATTACAACTCATTTGATGTTGAAATTCAATGGATTAAATACATTAAGACAAGAAGATTCATGAAGACACTTTCCTTGACTTTTTGAAACTCAATTTGTCTTGTATTCACATGATAGAAATTTGGATGCTTATGAATTCATTCTTCTATAAATAGGGCCTCTTGTAGACAATTGAAATTATTAGAATTAGAGAGAGGGAAGGCTTGGAATCACTACTAAAATGTAGTCTTCACTAGTTCCTTAGTTTAGTTTAGTATAGTTAGTAGTGTAGTTATAGTGTAATTCAAGGATGTTTAGCTAAGTTTATGCCTTGAGTTATGGATGAACTTTCTATATCTTGTTGTGATGTTTACATGGTTGTTTGATGCTATTATTTTGAGCAAGTATTTAGTACTTTGGCTTTTCTAATCATGATTAACCGGCCATTAATTGTGATCATTTAAAGGTGTTAAAGACACTAGTTCATGAAGTTCTAAACCTAGGAAGTCACTCACAAGTGTAGGGTGGCGCCTTTGTGGCTTTAGTGATTCATTTCATGTCATTTCATAGAGGAAATGAGCTTGTAGTTAATTCCATAACCACGCTAGTAGGTATGGTTTAGCTATGAGTATAGATGATACACTATGAAAGTATGTTTCACGTGCATTAGGAAATTACGCCATGCTTAGCCAAGGTAATAACATTAATTCAACCGGTAACTTCATTTGCAAAAGTAGTAAGGAATTCCATAGCTTGAGGAGTTTTTAATTGTTATTTTACTTATTTCATTTTATGTTTGTAGTTTAGATTAATTTATATGCTTGTGACAGTCTAAATAATAGAAGAGTTTGAAAATCACCGGTACTTGACACTCTTCCCTGTGGGATCGACACCTATACTATCCTATGCTCGATAAACGATCTGTATACTTGCAGAAATGGGGTTGTTTAGGTTTTATATTAAAATTTGATGTAGTGCAAAAACCTCGTCAAATGAGGAAATTTTATATTTCTTGTGTTCACATGAGGAAATTTTGGAAGCTTATGGAGGATTTCCTCTATAAATAGGGCCTTTGTAGACATTTGAAGAAGAATTAAGAAGGAAGGCTAGAATTACTACCAAAATGTAGTCTTCACTAGTTTTTCTTAGTTCATTAGTTTAGTATAGTTAGTAGTAGTGTAGTTATAGTATAATTCAAGGTATGTTTAGCTAAGTTTATGCCTTGAGTTATGGATGAACTTTCTATATCTTGTTTGTGATGTTTACTTGGTTGTTTGATGCTATTATTTTGAGCAAGTATTTAGTACTTTGGCTTTTCTAATCATGATTAATCGGCCATTAATTGTGATCATCTCAAGGTGTTAAGTTTCAATGAAAATGAGAATTTGACACTAGTTCATGAAGTGCTAAACCTAGGAAGTCACTCACAAGTGTAGAGTGGCGCCTTTGTGGCTTTAGTGATTTATTTCATATAATTTCATTGAGCAAATGAGCTTGTAGTTAATTCCATAACCACAAATGTAGGTATGGTTTAGTTATGAGTATAGATGATTCATTACGAGAGTATGTTTCATGTGCATTAGGAAATTACGCCATGTTTAGCCAATGTAATAACATCAATTCAACAGGTAGCTTCATTTGCAAGAGTAGTAAGGAATTCCATAACTTGAGGAGTTTTTAATTGTTATTTTCTACTTATTTCATTGCATGTTTGTAGTTTAGATTAAGTTGTTTACTTGTGACAGTCTAAATAATAGAGGAGTTCGAAAATCACTGGTACTTGACATTCTTCCCTGTGGGATTGACACCTAATCTACCCTAAACTCAATAAACGATCTGTATACTTGCAGAAAACGAGATGTTTAGGTTTTATATTAAAATTTGGTGTATGGTAAAATCTCGTCAATTAGCTCTCACTTGATACATAATTTGCATATTAAATAAATGGAGCTAAAAAATTAAAAAAAGAAAACAAAAGTCACTTTCTTCTCTTTCTCTTTTACCCAACATTCTCTCTTGCTTTTTTTTTGGATGACAATCCAACTTTTTGTTTATAAACTATAGTAAATTGAATTATGTTTATCTTTTACTTTCTATAATTGTGATAGATCGAGATGTGATTTCTTTATTTATTTTGAATTGATTTTTATAATGATTAGTACAACTTAAAGGTTTGGACTACGGGCTGAGAAGAATTTAGAAAAAGAATATAAGTTGATTTTAGAAACCTCCCCTAAGTTTCTGACATTCTCACTCCTTTCCCTTGAGTTTTTAAAATAATAGAAACCTCTCCTGAAACTAAGAACTTAGTAACAAAATAGCCCAATTCCACAACTACCCTCAAATTTTGCTTTATACTTTTAGTTTAGCAAAACAATGTTTATCTATTTTAACTTTGTCAAATGTAAGGGGTATAAGTAAAATTGCAAAGAGTAATTTCACATTTGTCTATTTTAACAATGTTCATGTATTTTAACTTTATCTTTAATATGAAAAACATGACTATAATTACCAAGCATAGAAGTCATACAACCACAATTTTTTACCTATATTTCATATGTTCACAACTTCTTTTATTATTATTTCATGCCAAATATTGGTACCCTTTTATGATTCCCTATTATTATTATTATTATTAACAAACTTCTAAATTGTTGTTATTTTTATTAAACATATGTTAATAATGAATTAATTATATCAGCATAACTACAAAATATCTCATAAGTTGTGAGGGTAAGTAAGACATTTTCCTATGAGTGATGCAATAAGTGGGCCCTAATAACTGGATAAGGAACGTTTCTGATATTTTGAAAACCTCAGGGAACGGCAGTGAGAATGTCAGAAACCTCCCCTATCCTTAGATTTAAATTGATACTAGTATATTTATTTACAAATATCTTTTTTTTATTTTTCAAATTTATATATTTATAGACTACAAGTTTGTGATGTAGTGGTACTACTAATTTTTTTTCTAGGTAGTGGTTTTTCTTGGAGTAAACAAAGTATCATTGGTGTATTTTTGTTTAGCAAAATGAGCAAAATGATAGTTTAGGATTTTTTAAATTTTGGTTATATAAATAATAAAGTAAGGTAGGTAAGTGATAGTTTTAAAAGGTGCCAAGTGATACTAAGAGAAGCCTCAGGGAGTTCTTTGATATTATCACTATTATTTATAGTAAGCAAAGTCTATTGAAATCCCAAAAAAAGTCGCACGTCGTTACAGGAAGAAAACAAAATTTTTTTTTTTTTTGGGTAGTATATTGGTTCAGTCACTGTGTCCCAGATGTCATACAAAAAAAATGAACACATAACCATAAATTGACATGATCAAATTAATCGGCCAAGTGAAGTTATCCTCCCAGCGATGTAACAATTTATTCCGTGTCCCTTGCAGGAATTTCATTTCTTTTATGACAAAATTGAAAAAACTTCACAATGCAAGCAAAGCCTTCTTGATAATTACACCCGAATGTTATACCTTCACACGCACATACACACGTTTTATCCTTCCTCCACCCCTCAGATCCTTCTGACCCCTAACTACCAGACTTAAGAGCATTATACCTTTATTTTGATTTACTGTAAGTTGTTCTGAACGAAGACATAATGATAATTTGACATGGTTAAATTAATGAAAAATTGACATGATTAAATCAGTGAACCATGATTTTTGACATAACTCAGGTAATGGGTGCCAGTACGTGCATGCAATTATGTTGTTGCTATTGTGGTGTAATTTGGTCTCACTCTAGTGCCATGAAAAACTAACCAATTGCAAGTGTTTTAAGGATTCAACGACGGATATGCAATTCATTTACTCATTGAGCATCTTGCTTGAAGTGACAAATACATCTAACTATAGCGAATTCAGGTTGAGACAAAGTATTAGATATTAATGTCAATCCCAACTTTTCTTCCCTTGAGAAATATAGTTTGCATGCCAAAAATGCCAGATCTTTTCAGAATCCCATTTGCACATTAAGAAATCCCATGTTTTTTCTCTTGGAAACCCATTTTGCATTTCGAGGAATTACCATTAGTTGATTCAAAACTATTTTTGATTTCATTGCAATAGCATCATTTCTAGCTTAATTTTTTCCTCAAGAAATCCCAAACTTTTAAGAGATCGTATTGGTCAGTCAAAAAAATCCCCACTTTTATCTACAAGAAACCCATTTTACATTTCAAGAAATTGAATATTATATCGCATTTGATGGAGAAAAGCTTTTTATCGGGTTATACTAGAAAGCTATTTTATTGTGTTCTCGAATGATTTTAGAAATCTAATTTTAGATTTTTTGGATGATTTTAGAAATCTAATTTTAGATTTTTTGGATCCAAAAAATCTAAAAATGAGAAGCAGGTTTGGAATTGTTTTTGAATTCTAATTCTAGACTATTTTTTGTATAGACAAAAATAACCTCATAATTTTAGCATAATTAATAAAGTACCTACAAGCCATGTAACTTATTTTGCCATCCATCTCTCACCTGTTTTCTCATCTTCATATCTCATTCTTCCTTCTATACTAATTCCAATCTCTTCTATATTAATCTAATTCAATTGATATGAAATAACTTATTTCATTTAATTGGATTACTTGTAATTTACTCAATAATTACTTTTAATTTCTATAAGTAAAGTAAATAATTATTTGAAAATTATTTAATTGGCACAAAATTCTAATTTTCCAATGCTTGCAGATTACTCGGTCATTAATTTGTTAAAATCAACTTTTTAATAGTTCTGGGGTTGCCTATGGATTCACTAAAATTGCTTTTGTAACAGCAAAATGAGAACATGTAAGTTAATTTTAAAAACATTATTTCCAAAAGAATCACTTTTACAGAATTAATTTTTACAAAAATTAGAAGCTGTTGAGAACAAGCCCATGCAATAGTTGGATTGTGTCAAAGTCTAGTTTCTTTAACAGTGCAACTAGCTTCTCACTTCGGATTTCCACTTGAATTTGCTTTTTGTTCAACCCCCAAAAATAATCCAAATGGAGTCATCTTTTTGGGGAACACATCCTATAGAATTCAAAGTAGACTTTTTCTCAAGGTTTGCAATACAGCCCATTAACTATTTCATTACAATGAGAGTAGCATATACGAATGAAGTCAATTGCAGAAAATGAGATTTTTATGAATTTTTTGCTATATTTTGTGATTTCTCTTATATTGCTGTTTTTTAGACTGTTTTGCTTTTTTTTTATTATGCTGTTATTTATTTGATCGTAAGAAAATAAAAAAGAATTAATAGATGATCATTATGAAGGAGAAATAGTAATACAATAAAAAGTGAGATAGGGAGTAGAACAGAGAGTGAAACAGAGGATCTGTTGCCCACCAATTTTGAGTTTTTAATATTTAAAAGTATAAAAATATATGGGTTTGTAGATTTGAAAATGATTTTAAAAACTACTTTTGTATTTGGAGTTTTCAGTAATGATTCTAAAACAACTCCAAAAATACACGCAATATCAAATACAACTTACAAAAATACTAAAATTTATAGTAGTACTAGTAGTAGTACTAGTAGTAATAATAACAACAACAACAACCTTACCACATTTTCTTTTTCCGCCAATCACCACCACTTACCACACACCACTACCCACCACCACTACCTACCACTACCACCACCCTCCCCCTCCACCCTCCTCTCTCCTCCCCTTCCTCCTCCTTCTCCCCCCTTCTCTGTCCTCCCTTCTTTTTCCCCTTCCTCCTTCCCCTCCTTCCTCCCCCTCCCTTCTCGGGCTTCCACCCTTCCTCCCCGTTCCCACTCTAGCCATGACCAGAAGATTGTGAGACCAGATCTAGTTGGAAAGGGAAGGAGAAAGGAGGAGGGAAGGGGGAGAGATGGGGTGGTGGCAGTGGTGGGTCCTAATCTAGGGCCCGTTTGGGAGTGAGTTTTTTGGGTATTTGTCTAAAACTCTACTGTAACTTACTGTAAAAGTTGTAGAAATTTTTTTTGGATGTGTAAAAACTTTTGATAGATTTTTATTTTTTCTTTTCCTTTTCTTTTTTCTTTTCCTTTTCCCTTTCCCTTTTCTTTCTTTCTTCTTCCCCCTCTCCCAACCCATTGCCGCAGGCGCCAGCGACCGGCACCATCACCCGCCACCGATTGCCGGCAACTTCTTCTTTTTTTCCTTTCTTCCTTCCCTCCCTCTCCCTCCCCACCCCCCCCTCTCCCTCTCCCTCCCCACCCCTCCCTCCCACCAGATCAAGGTGGGGGGGATGGGAGGAGAGAGAGGAGGGAGGAAGAAAAAAAAAAAAAAAGAGGTCGTCGGTGCCGGTGGTGATGGCCGGTGCCGGGGGTGATGGCCGGTGACGGGGTGAATGCTTTTGGTGTGTATTTTTTGTGTAAGAAAAAGGAAAGGAATGAAGGAAAAAAGTTTTTCTGTGTAGTGTCTTTGGGTGTGTATGTTAAAAATTTTGGAAGTCTTTTGAGGGTTCCTGTAGTTAAAGTAGGAAAAAAACAAATTTTATACAAACTGGGCAAAAAACTTGGGTGCCAAACACACCCCTAGTTGGGTTATAAATTTTCATAATTTATCTGATTAACTAACTAATGGACAGATCACAAATGAATTCTAATCATAAAGAACATATGACAAATCAAATCTTAGCATTCAAGTAAACTCTAGCATCCAGTTTTGGTAATTGAATTAATTCGGCTGAATTTTTGTAATTTACCCAACGGTCATGTTTGAAAGTTGAAACCAAAAATTGCGGACATTGATAATTTTTTCTCCGGTGATGCATATGATATCTAGAAATAGCTAAAATCTAATTCAGATAAACAGGACTAAGATTACTTAATTCATGCATGCGCTAACTTATCTTTAAAAACATATCAAATCATGTTCTAATAATATTTGATGAGAGCTTTTCCTCTAGATAGTGCTTGTTTGCAAGGAAAGAAATGGAAAAGTTAAGAAAACTTAGTTTTTTATTCCTCATGTATGTTTGATTAGCAAGAAATTTGAAAAATTTTCTTGCTCTTTCTTTCACAATTTCACTTTCTTGCATTTTGTATCATGCAAAATTTATAGAATTTTGAAGGAAAATGGGTTAGTTAGGTACAAAATTTTTAAAAACTTCCACTAACTATCAGCGACTTTCCAATTTTGCCTCAAACTTTTTCTTGGTAAACAAATGTAAATTGAAATATAATTTTCATTTTTCTTTGTCTCCCTTTCTTACATGTTACTTTCTGTACAACTTTTCTCTATTCAAAGAGAGCATCAGGGATAGTATAAGAGAATTACCCTAAAGTTTTTTATAATATCACTTAGCACCCTCAAAGTTTAGAAATATCGCTTACATTTTTTACTTTAACATTATGTAACAAAACCTCAAAAACATCATAACTTTTGAATGAAAACTATAAACTACTCTTTTGCTCAAAGATTAAAAAAAAATAGTCCTGTGCCACTTTTTTCACCAGAAAAACTATTAGTACTACCTTTCTAAACATCTCTAGTACTGCCACTACAACTACAAAACTATAACTCTTAAAAATAAAAATCCAAAAAAAAATACTTAGAAAATTGACTAGTACCAATTCAACTTTATCTATTCAAAACCAACTCCTAATACGCCCTCTTTTTTTTTTTTTTCCCAACCTCTTTTACATGCATGACCCAAGCCCTCAAATTAGGTATAATATCAAAGATCTACCTTGAATTTTCTCATAATATTACTTAGCACCCTCGAAGTTTAGAAATATCACTTATCCCCTTACTTTACTGCTATGTAACAAAACCTTAAAAACATCATAAATTTACAATGAAAACCCTTAACTACTCTTTTGCTCACAAAGGGAAAAAAAAGGTACTTGTACGCCACTTTGTTTACTCAAAGAACTACCACTACATCTGAAAAACATCTTTCCTACTGTCATCACAACTATAAAACTATAGCTTCTAAAATAAAATTAAAAGAATTGTACTTACAATTAAATACACTAGCACCAATCCATTTTTAATTTTTTTGCTCAAACTGTGCACCTTTTTAAACCTCTTTTCAATCTTTTCAACCCATGACAAAGAAAATGGTTGTATTGTAGTTTAGTTTATTTTGGATGAGAAAATTGCTTTCAAATTTGAAATAATTTGCTCATTATGTGAGAATAAAGTATGATTGAATTATTACGGGTAAAATGTGGCCAAATGATAATATAATCAAATCGAGTTGATCTCGAGTAATGTACTATTCAAACTCGATTCGAGTTCGAACTCTTGAAAGTAGAGTTTGAATTCAAGTTCGTGCTTATCGAGCCTAAGAAAGCAGAAATGCAACGAGGCAAAGTAAAGAAGTGGGTTCCTAAGCCTGTAAGCCCATAGTGTTTTATTTTTTGGGCAGCACCCAATCCATCTGATTTATTCTAATCAGACTCAAAAATAAAATAATGGCCCGATTGTTTTACCCTAATGAAAAGCCTGGAGTGTGAATGTGTTGGCCCAGTTAAATTTCAAATCTCTAATCAATTTGCCTTCACTCCCGGAGCTTCACACGGAAGAACATATGCTCCACTCTGCATGGAAGAGCCACATTCCTGACCTCAAGCCAGCTGGAAACTTTTATTGATTATGCTTTTCTGTTTTTTTTTTCCTCCCCATTTCTAAAGTTACCAACATGATAATTTGAGTATCTTGAAATGTAAACTAGTTTCATGCGTGCTAAAGCTAATTGGAAAAGCAAACTAACCAACAAACGAAAAATTCTAACGATCCAAGTTCCTAGTTTTAATCACAAATACATATACATCTACGCCTTTATTTTTTTTCTAATGGCTATCCAGTGATGGATACTCATTCAGACATTTGACCTGCATCAAATTTTACTATATGAATACAAGTAATTATGTTTACTCCTTTCCTTCCATGCATTGAGATGCTTTTCAAATTTAATTTCATTTTTTCAAACGATCACTAAAATATAGAAGTTTCGGATTTTAGTCCAAGGGTTGAATAGCTAATCTTGCACAAGCAAAAGAAGTTTCACTCTTTATAGCAAAGATTAATTAAATAAAGAAGGTTCCATGAAACAATCAAACAGGCTTCCGGCAACCAATCATGAACCAATCAAACGCGTAAACGAGTAAAAAACATAGAAACAGAAAAGAAAAGAAAAGTTTCATTTTATTAATCAAAGATCCACTGATTCATTATAAATCACTTAATTAGTCGTGCTCCATTATTATTTCCCCAGAAACCTCACATTGAACCCACCCCCGAATCAGGAATCCAAACAACTGCAATAGGGCTTCTCACAGTGCTCTGCCCATTACTCCACTCTAGCCACCCAAAAGCAGGAGGAGTGTCAGCTATTGTCCCAATTGAACTCGTAAAGGTGACCTCGTATGTCAAGGTATCCTTGTTTTTTCCGAACATCAGCTTATCTGGCGATACTGTGACCTGCACAAAATCAGGGGCCTGTCTTCTAACTGTATACACAGCAGCTGCTACGGTCCCGACATTCTTAACCGTCCTTCTTTGTTTAACCACTGTTCTACCATTACTGAAAACCACAGAGAAATAGGGATAGTTGAGGTCTCCAGGTGTAATCCCTGGAGTGCAGCTCACCGAGCCCGGAAAAAAGACCGCAAGTTGATCCGGAGTATACCCAATGGCACACAAGAACTGCACATAATCGCTGGTTTCAATGTCGTAAACCAAGCCTGGATTGAGGGCCTTATTGGGATCCACGTGACCCGAGCCGTGAGCAAATGGCGTGGATTCTCTGCCAGTGTAAAGGTCCACAATGGCCCCCCCCGTTGTTGTCAACGTTGGAAGCAGTGGTCATAATGGCTGATTTTATAGCTGCCGGAGACCAGTCGGGGCGGGCTTTGCGAAGCAGAGCTGCTATTCCACTCACATGAGGACATGCCATGGAGGTGCCTGACATAGCATAGCACTCCACTCTTCTTGGATCAATGTCGTCCCAACCGGATGGGCTAGCAAACTTGGACCAGGCGGCTAAGATATCAACTCCTAGAGCAATAACATCCGGTTTTAAGATCTCCGCTGTAATAGTATTTGGACCACGACTCGAGAGTGCCCACACCCTTGGCGCCGGTGGGGTTCTCCCCACCACCGTTCCTCTAAAGGTAATTGTAGCTGTTGGCGAGGATTCCAACCTAATGTAGTTCTTAATTCTGTTGCCGTCTGTAAACCCTACCATTGTAGCCGGAATTAGATGGGCTTTCGACTTGCTTTCCTCCACTTGTTGCTCACTGTTGACTAGTATCATCCCGATGCCTCCGGCGAGATGGACGACATATGAGAAATTTCTAGAAATAGTCTGATTTTTAATTTTTTTCTGCAATTAGGGTAATTTGGGTGTAGGTTTCCGACCTGTGAAGTTCGCATTTGCAGAATCGAGTTCGATGAAACTTCGCATTCCATAAATCTTGAGTTTTTTAAAAAATAAAATTAGCTGAAACTTCGCATTAGGTAGAATGCGAGTTCTCAACTCGCATTCCAGTCGAAGTTCAACCGCATTCTGAATGCGAGTTTCAAATTTTATTTTAAAAAAACTCATTCGAATCTGTAGTAAAAAGCTTTAAAAAATGCAAGTTTCAGAATCCATGTGCATTGACCAAAATTTAATGTAAAAATTCCTAATATCCAAATCAAAATAAATTTCTCCGTCAAATAATTTTAATGGTCAGAACTAATCTGGTAGTAGTAAACATCTTGTACTTTGCTATTTTGTGACCCACCAACATTTGACATTTGAAATCAGTTTGTTTTGTTTCTAGATTATGAGATTTTAGGAAAATTGATAGGTGTGCCCTATGCAATAATAAATCTGAGCAGGTTAGGGGCTTTGGAGAAAAAGAAATGAAGGAAGAAAGAATGAAAGAAAGGAAGAAAGAAAGAAAGGAAAGAAAACGAAAGAAATTAGGGCCTTATATTTTTTGGAATAATAAATAAGAACAGGTTGCGGGCCTTTTTTTTTCTTTTTTTCTGAAATAACAAAAGTAGAGAGATTTGGTATTCAAGGGAAAGGAATTTGTTATTTATTTTTTGGCGAGCCACCAAGTTAGCCGTGGGCACGCCTAAATAACGCCAACGCTTCCGACCAAGTTTTACAATTGGTCACCTTAAATGCAAAATAGGCAGATACTGCTGCAAAATTCAAAAGCTTCAACAGTAAGGTCATATTCCATTTGGTCTGTAACAAGGCACACAACGAATTGTCATGCTTAAGAAAGGTGCCTAAACGGCACTTTTTTTTTTTTTCTTAAAAAACCTTTGTTTGGGGTTGGGTGGGAGGTTGAGAAGGGGATAAATGGATGTTTAGTCTTAAAGAGTGATGGCCAATGCCATGATTGATGTTTCTATGGATAGCTATTAGACTAGATACATTGAAACTAAGCTTGGTACTGAAGGGACAAAAAAATACTTAGGACCCATCTCTCTGTTTGTTGTTCAGGTGGTTAGGTATTGACTGTCACAGTTCGGGTCATGTAGGTTTTGCCTTTCACAGTTAGTCACTTTTCTCATCACTGGGACCAAAGGAGTATAAGTTTTGTTTGAACAGTTTTACAAAATGTTCATCTCCAAAGAAGCAAAATTGATGAGGTAGTGTATTTATATTGACATGCGTATCATAATAAACAGTTAGTAAACATCCTGTAGCTTTCGATTGGTTATGTATTTTCAGAGATACCACATCTTCTTCTGCCATTGAAGTACTTAAACTGAGCTTGAAAACCTCGTTTCCCCACTTTAATCCTTGTAATAGCTTAACATCAGTGCTAGTGGTTGTGTATAAACATATAGGATAGGAATATCAGCATCGGTACATGTAAAATTAGTGTCATTTTTTTTGGAGCATATGCATCAAGACGTGCTGGTAAGAAATTTGTAGATTAGTCATAAGAAGCTTAGTTTTAGAGCTTGATTCTATAAGATGGTGAATAGCATAACATTTTTTTCCCATTCCTACACAGATTCCTATTTATGTACTACTTACGACTCCGAGCGTGTAATCCTCACGTAACCAACCCTAAATCGTAAACCTTCGAACTCTATAGCGCCATTGAATTAAATCGAAAACCATAAACCCTTTACCCCTAACCCTAAAATCATAAACCCTAAAACTTGAACCTGAAATCTTAGACAATGAACCGTAAGAGCCTATAGACACAAACGACCAAACCGTAAACCCTAAACTATTGCGCCCTACCGCCCTAAAGGCGTAAACCCTAGAACCATAGAACCCGAAACCGTACAACCCTTCAACCCTAAAACTATAAACCCTACAACTCGAACATATATTCCCTCATGTAAAGTTTTTTCTAATCATAGACTGTAACTTTCATCGTAGAAATGTTGACTAGCCCAATGGCCTCTAACTGTCGAACGTAGTTTTCCTGTGTCAGAACTTGTATATTTTCAAATTATATAATACTTTGTCCCCATATGACCTCAATATTTTGCATGCGACATTTAAACACATTTGGGTTGTCGAAGTTTTTCATATTAATAGAAATTTTATCAATTAAATATGAGTTAGTAGTACGACATATCAATTTTGCTGTTCAGGTATTGAAAAATTCGTAGACATCTTATACATTGTTGAAGTCAATTGTCTAAACTAGATAATAGAAAAGTTAGGATTTCAAGGTCGGAGTACGGGCAAAAGTCAAATAATTTCCGATTTACGATGAATCACCTATTACGTGTTTGAAACATAATATGTAGCGTTATTGTCAGTTAGGTTTAGGGTAAACCATAAACCGTTACCGAATTTTGATACGTATTTGTCCGCTATTTTTTGGTTGTTTTTTTAGATGGTAGGGTTGAAAATACCTTAACTCACAACTTCGCCTTAATATTGCATACGGAATTCGTATTTACGTTAGCGCCATGAGAGTAGTTAACAATGATATTTGTAAAAAATTTAGAAATTGTTGGCATCTTCCTTTTAATAGTAGTATACGTCGTCCATTATGTTAGCTAATTCGCTAATAATTTTTTCGGCATGTGTGGCTAGGTTGTAGAAAATTGGGCCAGCGAGTCGACACCAATTCGAGGTCATGGCAACAAGTAGTACCTTAAAAATGTCGCAGTCGAGTACCTGGTTGTGTGAGCAAACGAAAAATATATGTAGCACCAACTTTGACGTAACGGGAAAAAACTACTAATCAATACATGGTCAATGCCCTCCAAGGTGTCCACCAGTACCACACTCTCTACGTCTACTCGTCCTAGCTCCTCTACGTGGAGGATTTGGCACTACTGGAGTTGCTTGCGATGTGTGTGCCTCATGTCCCTCCTGCTGATCATGCAAATCCTCAGTCCGAGTCTCCAGCTGTTCCAGACCGCCATGCGGATGACTGGAGGTTCCATGTTGTAGGTCCGTCATAGGTGTAGGCTCTTGGAACGCCACCGGTGACCTAGACGTTGTACCCGGATGCATGATCTGCGACTGGGGTGTGAGCATAGTCGATCCACCGCAAAAGTGATCGGTAGCCACATCGCTGGCGCCAGCTCCTGTCTGCGGGATGTGCTCTGGAGATTGCACCCTACGACGCCTACCACCGCCATGCTGGCCTCCACCTATATTTCTAGGAACACGCTCAGCACGACGCGGGTCAAAATGGCGTGGAATGTCACGTGGTATAGGTGGAGGCCGAACATCAAGACGCCGTGCCGCCCCAACATGCTGTAAACTATCAGCAACAAACTCTCTGATGGCACGGAGATGATGCCTGCCTTGCTCCTCGAGTGCTGCCGAATCTAGCCATGTAATGAATGCGCGACATAGCATCCACCTGTTAAGAGAAAGGGCACATTAAGAAGTGCGTAAGTATGGAAACCTAGACGAACACTGAAGATCGTTTAAGTTATGCATGTATTGGTGTGTAGTGTTACTACGCCAGAAACTTACAAGATACTCTACTCGGCGCTATCGCCACGAAACCCCTCGAATGGGAGGATGCCGGCTGGATTCGAGCACGTAGATAACGTCCGGCGACGATACCACCAAAATAGTCATCCGATGGATAAGTAGTATCGTCAACTGCAGTACCATCGCCACCATCCCATGCCGATGTGTCCATGCGTCAATGTAATGCACGTGTACCAAGCTCCAATCCTGATTCTTCTTCCCACGTCGGCTAAACTTATGTAGCACGGCATTATTCTCGCCAGCGAGTCGCACGAAGCCGATGCAAACCGAGCTGCGATAACTTCGATGGGAGATGTGGCTCCACAACCTCCCAACAAATGATGAACGTGACAGCTCTCCAAATGTCCGTCCCCGCAGATGCGACGCAGGAGGGATGCAAGAATGTCCTCCGAATACGGGAGCCAAACGAACTGCAAATTAATACCAAAGACTATGATCACAACAGGAACATGAAAAATTCACAGAACAGTAAGCAACATCGTATGGAGCAGGGACAACCGATTCCGAACTCTACCGATGATTAGTTCGTATTTCACGATCTTAGATCAGAATCGACGTTCGCCGACAAACTTCGATCGTGCGAACAACATAAATTAATAATTCTTTCAACATTGCATGCTATTCATAAATACTGCTAAAAGTACCTCAAAAGGACGTAAGCCAGTCAACTGGTCTCTAAGAGCTGGCAAGACATGACGCACAACTCGGTGTAGGTCGAGACCAACATCCCACCTGTACAATTTACGAAAAAAATAGATAGTGTTTGTAGTTCATTTGGAACAACAGTTTTACGGCTGAATTGTATGTAATGTCAAATTAGTACTCTACCTAGCTCCATAAGGCTCGGGATAGTGCTCTAGTGGCCGCACACGATCGGGACGCAATGTCGACGCGCTCCCATATCTGCATTTCTTAAAAATGGTTATTCCATTGCAGGTAACATGTTACAACACTTTCTAGCTAGGCCGGCAACGACGCATCGATTACGGCATACCTGGAGAAGCAGTAATGGTCCAGCTATATCTGTAGCAGCAGGAAGAGTGGCGGTGCATAAAGACCGGTACAGGAAGGACAGGACTGCACTCCCCCAACTATACTCCCCAAGTGTCTCTAAATCTCGGAGAAGTGGAAGCCACATCAGGGAAAGTTTATTCCCGGACTTATCCGAGAATAAATGGCCGCCCAAAAGCAATAAGATGTACACACGAGCCACGAATGTGTCGTAGCATCTGCCGGCAGGGCTCTATCCAGCTCCGTAGACAAACAACTAACCCTCAGGCGGCCCCCATCAAAGTCAGTCGGATCTGGGGAAAATCCGAGAAGCTCCGCAACAATGCCTCTCCACTCCTCACCGGTGTGCGCAACATCCACACCCGTAACTGGGGGTCCGTCAATGCGTAATCCCCATATGACCTCAACATCCTGTAACGTCACAGTAGCCTCTCCGATGGAGAGATGAAATGTGTGTGTCTCCGGGCGCCATCTCTCTACTAGACTGGTGATCAACGCATGATCTAAGTCGATAGCCGCATGAGTACTCGAAACCCGCTATGCGGATGTAGTGGAGCACCTGCTCACGTATCGGTCTGTGGTCCCAGAATGCTTTATCGCACCGGCGGACGACGAGCTGATCGCCTGGAATATACCCATAGAAGATGGAATGGGCCCGTGCAGCCCCTCCGCACATATATCGCCAAATACGGCCCGGGTGCACATCCGGGGTGCCGATCTGCCATATCACCGCCTACTCCTATTAAGAAAACAATTAAACTAAGTGTTAGTTAACAAATTCCTCGTTCAAACTTTACACTTTTTTTTAACAAACCTAGAATCACAAACATAATCTTACGATTAAGCACATCCAAAACAACAATAAACCATTGTAACCCTTTTACAAATTCCCAAAAGTGTCCCTCTTGCTTCCTTTTATGGGTGCAGATAATAGCAAATACTTTTCGGCAGTTAGTGGGCTATTTTCAACGCACGGGGGAAGGCATAACATAATACATACATGAGCAGAAAATGGATTTCATAAATCTGAATTAGAAAACGTGAAAAATCCATGACATTAACATACGCTGCCGTATGGTTCATGTGTTTTCCGTGATGTACATTTACCAAAAAAAATTTGGCAGCACCTCCCCTATAATTTGAGTAAAACTCCCTGCCAATAAATACATTTCCTTGCAAACCCAAATATAATGCAACACAAAAAACAACATTTAAATGGTCTTTAAATTTAGATCAAGGATAACATGAAACATACAACTAGTCACGGCCTAAAGTTTGGGCAATTCCCTCCCTTGTGACCCCTTTCATGACAAGCACCTTCTCGGTTCCTGGGTCTCTCTCCCATTTCATTAAATTCTTCTTGCACGAACCCGTCCCGCCTTCCTTGCAATGAATCTGCTATTATCACCTTGGAGTTCCCACCCCGGCTCCTCCCAATTATCCGGATGCGGTAAAGGATTGAAAATTCCAGAATACTGCTGGAACCACCGAGTTTTGGTAAATGATGGATCGACATGCATGTTCGGATTATCCCCTCGGTATCTACAAACAGCTATAACGTGAGAGCACGGCAGCCGATACATCTGCCACTTTTCACACGAGCATTCTTTCTCCAAATACTTGACGTTCTGTGTATTTCCCCCTTTGCCATCCATGCGGCGACCTGTCATGACCTTGTAAATACCGGTTGCGGCATGATACTCCACAACCCTGTGCATGCCCGCTTTATTTTCAGCAACAACAAAACGTCGCCATATCCTCGGGGGAAATCTATGACGACAATGACTGGCATCCGCTCTTCTCTTCTTAAATAGTTCGACTGTCCGATGCAATGTCAGATCGGCAGTTCGAATCGGCATGTCGTTCCCTTGAGGACATTATTGTAACTCTCCGACATGTTGGTGGTAAGAATACCCCAACGACGACCATCATCGTGAGCAAGGGACCATTTTTCTTCTTCAATTTCTGATAGATAGTCCCAATCCGAAATTTTGATCTCACGCTTCGCCCTCCACTTGCCGCTTTCCTAACGCCCGACAACCGCTTTTAAGGTGTAATCCTTTATGGTGGCCATGAGATTGCTCCGACATGTCGGCGAGAATCTGAATGCCACCGGCTCCATCCAGTAGTTGTGTCGACATTGCTCGGACGATACCTTGATATCGATCT
Source organism: Gardenia jasminoides (assembly GCA_013103745.1). Classification (NCBI taxonomy): domain Eukaryota; kingdom Viridiplantae; phylum Streptophyta; class Magnoliopsida; order Gentianales; family Rubiaceae; genus Gardenia; species Gardenia jasminoides. The sequence continues at coordinate 2,855,300 of CM023096.1, read as the reverse complement.
GATATCACACATACTGGGAACCGGTCTTTAAGAACATGATAGCGTAACTGGTACAGGAACCAGTCCCAACTCTCAAGTGTCTCCTCGTCGACTAGCGCATAAGCAAGTGGTAGAATCTGATTGTTTGCATCTTGAGTCACTGCAATCAGTAGCTTGCCTTTGTACTCACCATGCAAATGTGTGCCGTCAACACAAACTACGGGTCTGCACATGCTGAAAGCCAGTGCGTCCAAATGCCTGAACACGCATACCTAAAGGTCTTCACCGCTTTCGGGTGGTGCACCCACGTAATCGATTTTGACTGAACAAGTGCATGCATGTACTTGGGGAGTTCGGAAAAATTTGTATCCCAACTTCCGAATACAATGTCAATAGCCTTCCGCCGACCGTACCACGCCTTCTTGTATGTGATGTCAACCTTCAAATCTGTCTTTATGACAGACATTATGTTTTTAACCTTGAAACCGGGATCGTCTTCAACACTGCGAATAATGTGATTCGCAATAACGGCCGAAGTCAAATTTCGGTTATTATTGCCGGACAATGAACCAAGGCATGTATGATCCCTAGTCCACCTAGTAATCTGCCAGAGTCCGTGGGTCTTCTTCTGAAGTGCTCTGATGGACCAATCGCACTCGTGCATACCCGGTCCGTCGGACCATGACTTGCATCTTGCAACCCAAGTGTCCCTCTTACTCTCCACAACCCTGAACTCTCTATTTTGCTCGATAGACCATAACCTGATAGCCTTCACGAGCTGCTGCTTGCTTTCAAAGCGCATGTTTAAACAAATATTCCTGTTCTGATCGCTGTATAAAGGAATACTCGTGTGATCATCATCAGCATCACCAATGTCATCTGCGTTGTAGGTTTCAAGATTTTGGAAAAATACCAATCCACGGGGAATATAAACGCGGCGGATGCAGGACGCTTCGCCATCTCACGCCTCGTAGACGGACCGGAGTCATCGGCAAAGCCAGTTTGACTGCAGTAGGCATGTTGGAACGGTCTTGCACTGGTCTCATTATCCGATCCACTTGGGGGGACGTCGTCGGAGCTGGACTCCTCTGAATCCTCTAGATCAACCTCGCTGACGCCTCGTTCCTGAAGTAGGAATTGTGGTGCCTGTCGCGGTGTACACGTCAACATCTTCAACAACTGTGTTACTTGGACCGGGATTAGCGTGATGTGCACGTGGACACTGCTGAAATGGCTGCGTCGGGTCGGTAAAGATAGACAGTGAGTCCAGATCATGGAATTGGGGCGTGAATGGGTACGCATTGCTCCCATGCCCCATCGAGGCTGCGTGTGACCACAACCGCTCTAAATGTATCTGCTCGAAAGTGATGGGATGCGGATCTCGGCTCGTACAGCCGTGTGGAAGGAAGATGCTCCGCATTGGATCCGAGCATTGAAAAGGGACATCATCGTCCGGCTTTGAGCGGGGAATTGGGCCACACTGCTCCTGCTCAATGTAGATTTCTGCAATATACGGATGTGTCTCGCGCCACCAATCGTACATATCCTCCAATGTTTCATCATCCACTATTGGAGTAGTGTAAACCAAGTGACCGCACGGTTGACGGAGCAGTAATCTAAGTCTGAACATCCCTTTGTCAAGTCCCATATATTCATAAATTTTGTCGACTAACTCGTCAGACAAAACCCCAACGCATGATTTTACCGTCGATTGCGGTGTAGGAAGTAACATACCGACTCATTTGCCCTCCCCAATAGAAAAACACTCGCAAAGGTCGCTCGGCAGACATGTTCCCGAATTCTGTAGGCACATAGGTAAACTGATGATCAAGAAGATGATTATTACAGCAATTTACACGTGCCGTAAGCACGTAGATACGAATAAGAACTATAGAATGTACTTAACATAAACAAGACTTGTTGCCTACTAAGGATTACGCTGAAGGTCAAATCCAAACTGTAGGAAAGTAATGTGAAAGCAAAACAAAACCTAATCCGACTGGGGTACATTCAATGACAAAATGCCAGCATGAGACGGCAAAATGAAGCGTATTATTTGAATCGGTGATTGCATACGTTGATTACGATGACTGCAAACTTAAACACCGACTGTTACAGGCGAATACTGATTTGTACTCGACTATAGCTGTGGGTATATTTTGAGCATCGACTAGCTTACTAGCATAGCAGTGGGAAAGGATTAAGGAAATGGATAATGTAATGGAGATGTACGTAAGAAAAACACATGAATAAAACTGCATCAGTACTACCAATCGTAACACTCCATTCAATATGACCAACGAAGTTCACATACAATAAGCGAATCACGCATTTGATTTTCGTAACTAACTTCGAACGGACTTGTTCATAAATGGTCATCGTCAGTTGAGCATAATACTTTACAAATTATGTCAACCAGGTGTCTTCCAACCTACTTAGTGAAAACAGCAATTGTGGGTGCCCGATTTAAGAAACTAAATTTACGTCACACCTTTTTTACAAAAAATTCGACAGAGCCTCCCCTATAAGATGATCGAAACTCCCGCCGAACTACGATTCCAAAACATAAAATCAATCATGTTATCAATTACACTGATGCTTAAGATACCGCATTTAATGTCTTATCGACCATTTCATTTGAGTCAACTTGACCATAATGGAAACACATTTTGTAAAAGCGTGCCTTTGCAATATATATATCGCATAAATGTGATTCAATTGACAGAAAAGTGATGTAATAACAAAAACATTATGATCAATTTCTGCGAAAACAAAGGTACACACGGTTCCAATTAAGGCATGCATCTTTGTAACATTCACAAACCAAGCAGAAGCACGATTGTGCTTAATATCGTTGGAGTCGGTAGTACTAACCAGTATAGTAAACTACAAGTAATCAAGCCTCGAGAATGCAGCAGAACCGAATGAATTTGCCCCAGTTGGTAATTTGAATCATGCGGGTGTTGTTAATTACTTCAAAGCACAGGTTCAGCATAATCAGAGGAAGAAGAGAGGAAACAAATAGCTTGCAAGCTGCTTTCCAATCTGAATCTATAGAAATCTCGGAGAGATTGTGGGCAAGTGGGACAGTGCAGACGTTTTACGGGAAGGCATAAATCAGCCACAAAGCTAAGAAATTAAGACGCAAGTGTCTAACTTAGAATCTATAATACATTATGGATTTTAAGTATGTTTGGACGCATATGCTTTAGTATTGGTCAACCTGAATAGAATGCACCTCATGCACGAACGATGTCTTATGGATTCACATACAAACCATACAAGTTTACTTAACGTAAAAAGGAGTTAAAGTCTACTTGTGTAATTACATATGTAGTTGTAAGAATATATGTGTTAGTGCAAGCGAATGCATTACGTAATATTCTTACCTAGATGACAACAATATAATCAGAACTTTCTATTCCAGTTCAGGAAATTCACAACAAAGCAAACAAAGACAAGATTAAGTATATGATTTGCAGAGTGAATGCGAGTTGACGTAAATTCAGTTTTAGATGGTTTTTTTTTTTTTTCTCTTCGCGATTTCTCGAGTTCTATTTATTTCATTTGAAACTTAGAATTTTTCCGCTGCCAAAGGATATGTCGTGGAAAAATTCTAAGTTTATGATGGAAAAAAAAATTTCGAGAATTGTTTGGTTGGGTGGTCGAAAATAGGGATTTCAAATGCGAATTATCAGAACTCGATTTGAGAAATGCGAAGTTCATTAAGCCGCAAAAACCATTTAAAACTGAATTTAATGAACTCGTGATTTTACTAATGCGAGGTCCTCAATTTCGCGACAAAACTCACCTGCTCAACTCAAAAAAAACCTAGAAAGCGTCCAAGCAAAAATTGGGGAAAACGCAGCTGTTCGATTGGGGAAACCGAAATCGAGGGCGCTTGATTGTTAGCACATCCCGGAGAATCGATTTGCAGCTACCGTGATTGAGATTGCAACCGCTGCTTTTGTGAGGAAAGCGACGGAAATCCACCGCCGAGCTGGAATCGTCGCCACGTCCTTGTGGGCCCAACAACCATGGGCGGAGGGTGTCCGGTGCCTTTTTGTTTTCCCCAGGTATGTCGCCCCTCCTTTTTTTGCCATTTCGCAGCATTTTGTTCTGCGTTTCTGTTGCAATTTCTTTTTCCATTTCTGATGCCATTTTTTTGCTTCTGTCTGTATGGGTAAATTCTGTTGCGTTTTGTGATTGAAATGGGTTTTTTATTTCGTTTCAGTTTCCCTTTTTTTTTTGTTTTTTTTGCAATTTCTGATGCATTTATTCATTCCGTTTCTGTTGCTGTTTATCTATTCACTTTCTGAAGTAGCTTAACTATTTGAAGAAAAACGTAGGAATCTCTATAAGAACCTGAAGGTTCGACTGTCAATTTGTCAGTAGTCAGGATGCATTGCAGGTGGAATGGAAGCAAAATTGATATCATTAATATAAGATGCAATGCTTAATGTTTTGATGTTGCCCGTAGTATTAGAGATGCTTTTATATCGATTTTACATGGAATGAGGACATGAGAAAAAACAAGAATAATTCTTCTGTACATTGCATTTTTTCATTTCTCATTTTTTTTTCCCCTGTAATATAGAGATTTATCAAGACTTGCATTCATGGTTGGAAACTTCTCCACCCACATTGCTTTTTACAAGCATTGTTCCTTACAAATTTACACCCAATTGTCATGCGGGCTATAAAAAATGTGGCTGATACTGGAAGAACAATTGTTTGCACCATCCACCAACCAAGTATAGACATATTTGAATCATTTGATGAGGTAACTGGAAACTACGACCCAATACTGAAATTTCAAAGGATTTATTTGACTATACTGTCCGAGAAATATACTATATGAATTGGAAATCTAGTCTTCGAATTTATCTTCCAAACCATTTCTATGTCCACTTAATGCTCTCTTTGACTGTGATGCAAAACAATACACCAACTTTCTATCTCTCCAGAGTCTCTACCGAAGAACTCTGACTTGGTAAAGTCGGATAAGAGATTATAAACCTCATGAGTAGTTCGGAAATTATTCCTTGTAATTAGCTAAGGTCCAAATGAAGACACACGAAGCCATGGTATTCTGTTTCGGATTTTAAATGGCCATCTTACTTTTAGTTAATATGATTCCTTAAACATGTTGCAGCTACTTGCTTGAAATCGGAGGGCACACCATATATACAGACCGCTGGGTCCACAATCCAAGATAAAGTTATTGATTATTTTGAGGTAATTTGTCACACAATTTCACTAAATTTTCAGTTTTATCCTTGTGTAGTTTGCCATAAGAGGATTAACTTTTGACAGCTTGTTGAAATTTGCAACTGTGGAATCTCAAAAGCCAAAGATAAAGACAACTATAATCCAGCAACATGGATGCTAGAGGTCACTTGTACATCTTCCTAAAGCTGAACTTGATATAGACTTTGCAGATTTACCGAATTCTACTTTGTACCAAGAAGTCTAACTACCAAGAATAATTCTTGTACAAATTGCTGCCATTTTAGCTTACTAAGACAATTTGTAAATGAAATGAATCATCTGCATCTCAAAATATTCTAGATAACCATAAGAAGTCTTCAACGTTAGAATCTTGGATGATTATACACTATGTTTTGGACAATCATGGAGATGATGCATGTAGAAGATGTTTGCTATTGATGTCATGGAAGTGTTGGTATTGGAAGCTTCTAGTGTACATCAATACGTGTATCTTCCAGATTTTGATAATTAGAAACCAAATCTACATCCATTTTCTAGCATGCGTTTATTGCTGTCAAATTATGTGCTTGTGATAATATGTTTTCCATAATTTAACGATAGAAAGCAACTTGTTCTGCTTTTACAGTCTGCAAGACTGAATATGTAATGGCTCCTCAAACACTAGATTCTCGCCACAATTTTTAAGAATTTCCAGATTTATTGGTCACAAGAACAATTTTCAGGGGTTGAATTTTTTTTTATTATTATTTTTCAACCAATGGTACAGGCATAGGGTCCCATCTCATTCATGGTTGCGAATTTTTTCAGAAGATATGTTCATGATCGCAGAATGATATCCTTCTAATCTGTTGGACTGTAGAAATTCAAGTGATCTGTCAATTCAATGCATTCACGCGGACACCTTACTAGTGTTTTCACAATCTTTGTTTGATGAAGAATTGGGAATCAAAGAGCTTTGAGTGTGCTGTTGTGGGTAAAAGATCATGTGGTTTTCGTGCCAATGGCTTTCAAAAACCTACATTTACAATTTCGCAAACATGTAAGGCAGGTTCATGAATCAAAGTACATTAGTGTTACCGTTCGTGCATCTTTTGCATATGGAAGTTTCAAGAGTTTTGTGTTACAATGGGTCTGGTACATATGAATTTTGTTGTTGCTGTTTGAGGATAGAATGGTGCTTAATGTGATAAGAATGGTCCGTATATCTATTGTGCATGTACACTACATATGCCAAGATTACCAATTAGCAGCTTCTTCTTATGGTACAGTGAGGGAATAAGTTTGTGTATATAAGACATAGAAAATCATGAAATGCTCTAAAAAACTAAAAGTAAATATTGACTAATACCCACCACAAATTAAATTCTGGATAATTTTTTAAACATATTGACTTAAGGTGCAAAATCCTCCTTAATATTACGAACAAAACTATTACATTCTAAAATACGATAGGTAGATAATCTTCACAATTAAACTATTAAATGAATATTTGGTCTGCATGTAATTCATATGGTCGAGCATACAAGTAAAGTTCAATTTTAAGTAAATAAGATGTATTGGAAAAGAATGAAAATATCGTGGTATTTTATTTCAAACTTCTAACTTAAGAATAATGAGAGCAATTATCGAAAATTTCATCACTTTTGGAGGCAATTGTAGGGCTAGATGGAGTAATTTAAAATTTCTGTCTTGGGGGGGGGGCGGGGGACAAATGTGAGCCAGCACTTAAAAGTTATAGGCTATTTAATAGTTTTAAAAAAAATTAAGGAGGTGCAGGTAAAACGATTTAGGGTTCGCCCTGACAAGGCTCCTTACTGAATCTCTTATTTTCCTTCTATACCCATATCGAAGGATTAACCAACCAGTGAATCAGTGCAAGCTTTTGCTTGTTTGCTCGAGATAGGATCGAAGTCAAATCGACAAGTGAAGAATCACCATTAAGCTTCTTATTCAAAACAAATAACGAGGAGGAGGAGGAGGGGGGTGGAATGGAAGAGTAGAAATGCATGGGGATGCACCTACTCCAATTTCATGGAATTGCACAAACCTAACGTGGTCGTATGTACTTGTTGTTTTTTTTTTTCCATCCCTTTGCTCCCTCCTTTTTTGTCGTTTTGGGGGAAATTATGTACGCGCTATTACTAAGTAATAAGCTGTCAAGTAGCCTTTACAGGTTAAATTTGTACCACAAGGCTTAGAAATATATTATGAGGTACAATTGCTGTGGACAGCTTTTTCTCAAATAAGTCCTAACGTTACTTTAAGGTGCAAATCCAATTCCACTTGAAGAATTGTTGAAGATGATAAGACATCGAGGAATCCGCAATTAGCGAAAAGCTGCTAGTTCCTCACAAAAGATAACTTTTTTTGGTATCGTGTATGTACTGCCCTTTTTTTTTGGAGAAATTGTGCAGCATTTTGTTGTCCGTTTCTGTTGCTTTTTCCCTTTCCATTGCAGATGGCATTGTTTTGCTTGTGTTTGTGCGGGTAATTTCTGTTTCGCTTTGTGGTGGAAATGTGTTTTTTTCGTTTCGTTTGCTACTTTTGTTTATCTTTTTTTCCAATTTATGATGCGTCTATTCTTTCCGTTTTTGTTGCTGTTTATGTATTCCATTTGTGATGCAAATATTTGTTTTGTTTTCTGTTGCTTCTTACTTTTTTCCCATTTCGGATGCATTTTATTTGCCCTTTCTGTTGCTAATTTGTTTTCCCCCATTCCCGATGCTTATTTTTTTCACTTGGAAACTATGAATGGGTTTTTTCCAACTTCATTATCGAGGAGATTTATCTGACACAACAGTAACGATCAAATCGACATACCACTATTGGATCCTAAAGATTTCACATCGAATTCCTTATGAAGAAAAAGTAGTCTAAGATATTAGGCAGTGGATGTCTGATATGCAATTCCTGTATTCTTCACCAAGCAAATCTACACAAGTAGAAGTTTAGCCTCAATGACTACGTATTTTTTTGTACATTAGATCATCTTGGAGTCTATCGATTGTACTTTGGCTTGTTTGCAGTGGAATGAGTTTCGCACATGCTGGGTCCATAAACAAGCAAGTGGCCATTCTCAATTTGATGCTATTTTTATTTGGACAATATATATGATTTGCGTATAATGAGGAATGGTTTAACTCGTTAAAAAAAAGGGATGGAAAATGCAGTTTACTTGAAATATATCGCGAATTTATTTAAGTACAGTAATATGGTACGAATTTATTTCAAATGATTTTGTAACATTTCTTGGACGATTTGCAGGTTGGGGTGGAGACATAATCTGCAGAGTTGGTGTGCCGGTTGAGGCGTGGAGACCTGTAGGCGTCCCAGTTGTCCGGCTTGAGGCTGGGTCGAGACACTTAGCGGGTGGTAAGATAAATGTAGTGATGGTCGACATGTGTCTTGTCTGACAAGGATGTCTCTAAATTTTGCTGCAACACAAAATGCTGTATTTCTTTGTCAGCAATTGTATGTTACAATTGGTTAAAATTGCTGTGCATCCCAAGACTGCCATGCCCCGCAAGCCTTTTGTATTAATTTCCATTTCCATGATATTTAGTTGAGGCGTTGGATGGTAATAAGTTGTTTGCGATTGCGCCTTGAAATCTGATGTTATTCAATGATAGTTGAAAACAAATTTTTTTGCTCGTGTTGGCAGGGAGTGTTTTTTAAGTTTATAGGGGAGACTCTGCCGATTTTTTTATAGATTATGTTTACATAATGTCATTTCTAATTTTGCCCACATTATCTACCATGCAAACTAAGAAAAGTTGAGCGTTCCATAGTATTTTTCTCCATTTCATCATGTGCATTGAATCGCATTTTTCTATCCCAGGTCTGCCATGCCCCGCATCAAATGGTTTTGTATTACATTAAAAAATTTACTTGTATGACAATGGTCGGTAAGGCTTTTGGTGCGGTTGCGCCCACATCACGTTGTCGACCGTACCTTGAGTTGATGTTATGCAATGACAGTTGAAATCAATTGTGGGCATTGGCAGTACGTTTAAATCTCGTTTATAGGAGAGCCGTAAACACTTTGCAAATATTTTCACACAATGTCTTTCAAAATTCAATAAGTGTTTGTTTATGAGCACGTATGGGCAAGTGTGGAGCTGTCAATTACTTTTCATTCTTCTTCTTCTAAGTATGTGAACTAGTACATCTAAGTTTTGGATTTGGCTGACCTTCATCTTCTCTTATCGATTCCATTTTCGTATGATTTCTTGATAAACAAGTGAATAACAGCAGAGTTCTGGATGTTTTGCAGCCAAAACAGCTACTATACATTTTCACCCCTTTGTCTTGCTTTCTTGGAGCTCAAGGGGACCTGCAGATTCAAATCAAGGTACGTAGTCTCGAATCCATAATAATTGACAGCTGTGTTTGATGTTAGCTGATGCATGTTAGAAGGGTGCTTGTTTTAGTTGGTTTTCTGGACCTTAATCTTGTCGTTGCTGTTTGCTTTGTTGTGAATTCGTTCCACCCGAACTGGAATAGAAAGTTCTGATTATATTGTTGTCATCTAGGTAAGAATATTACGTAATGCATTCGCTTGCACTAACACATATATTCTTACAACTACATATGTAATTACACAAGTAGACTTTAACTCCTTTTTACGTTAAGTAAACTTGTATGGTTTGTATGTGAATCCATAAGACATCGTTCGTGCATGAGGTGCATTCTATTCAGGTTGACCAATACTAAAGCTTATGCGTCCAAACATACTTAAAATCCATAATGTATTATAGATTCTAAGTTAGACACTTGCGTCTTAATTTCTTAGCTTTGTGGCTGATTTATGCCTTCCCGTAAAACGTCTGCACTGTCCCACTTGCCCACAATCTCTCCGAGATTTCTATAGATTCAGATTGGAAAGCAGCTTGCAAGCTATTTGTTTCCTCTCTTCTTCCTCTGATTATGCTGAACCTGTGCTTTGAAGTAATTAACAACACCCGCATGATTCAAATTACCAACCTGCAGGGCAAATTCGACTCGGTTGCTGCTGCATTCTCGAGGCTTGATTCATACTGTAGTTTACTATACAGGTTAGTACTATCGACTCCAACGATATTAAGCACAATCGTGCTTCTGCTTGGTTTGTGAATGTTACAAAGATGCATGCCTTAATTGGAACCGTGTGTACCTTTGTTTTCGCAGAAATTGATCATAATGTTTTTGTTATTACATCACTTTTCTGTCAATTGAATCACATTTGCGCATGCTATATATATTGCAAAGGCACCTGCTTTACAAAAATGTGTTTCCATTATGGTCACGAAGTTGACTCCAAATGAAATGGTCGATAAGACATTAAATGCGGTATCTTAAGCATCGCTGTGTGTAATTGATAACATGATTCGATTTTATGTTTGGAATCTGTGGTTACCGTGGAGTTTCATCATCTTATGGGAGGCTCACGAATTTTTTTGTAAAAGGTGTGACGTAAATTTAGTTTCTTAAATCGGGCACCCACAATTGCTGTTTTCACTAAGTAGGTTGGAAGACACCTGGTTGACATAATTTGTAAAGTATTATGCTCAACTGACGATGACCATTTATGAACAAGTCCGTTCGAAGTTAGTTACGAAAATCATGTACTGCATTCGCTTATTGTATGTGAACTCGTTACGGTCATATTCAGAATGGAGTGTTACGATTGGTAGTACTGATGCAGTTTTATTCATGCGTTTTTCTTACGTACATCTCCATTACATTATCCATTTCCTTAATCCTTTCCCACTGCTATGCTAGTAAGCTAGTCGATGCTCAAAATATACCCACAGCTATAGTCGAGTACAAATCCGATTCGAATAGCCGGTGTTTAAGTTTGCGTCATCAGAATCAACGTATGCAATCACCGATTCAAATAATACGCTTCATTTTGCCGCCTCATGTCGGCATTTTGTCATTGAACGTACCCGCCGGATTAGGTTTTGTTTTGTTTTCACATTACTTTCCTACAGCTTGATTTGACCTTCAACAGGTAATCCTTAGTAGGCAACAAGTCTTGTTTATGTTAAGTACATTCTATAGTTCTTATTCGTATCTACGTGCTTACGGCACGTGTAAATTGCTGTAATAATCATCTTCTTGATCATCAGTTTACCTATGTGCCTACGGCTGAATTGGAACATGTCCGCGGCGACCTTTGAGTGTTTTCTATTGGGGAGGGCAAATACAGCCCGCTGAGTCGTATGTTACTTCCTCCCACCGCAATCGACAAGAAAACTCGTCGCAGGGGTTTCGTCACGAAGTTAGTCGACAAAATTTATGAATATATGGGACTTGACAAAGGGATGTTCGTGACTTAGATTATCGCCTCCGTCAAGCGGTCACTTGGTTTACACTACTCTCCAATAGTGGATGATGAAACATTGGAGGATATGTACGATTGGTGGCGCGAGACACATCCGTATATTGCAGAAATCTACATTGAGGTGAGCAAGGTAGTGGCCCAATTCCCCCGCTCAAACTGTCGGACCGATGATGTCCCTTTTCAATGCCTGTTCGGATCCAATGCGGGAGCATCTTCCTTCCCACACGGCTGTACCTGAGCCGAGATCCGCATCCCATCACTCGAACAGAGATACATTTAAGGAACAGTTGTGGTCACACACGCGCATCGACTGGGGCATGCTGGGAGCTAATTGCCGTATTCCCGGCCATTCCGCCTACCAATTCCATGATCTGGACTCACTGTCTACCTTTACCGACCCGACGCAGCCATTTCAGCAGTGTCCACGTGCACATCACGCTAATCCCGGTCCAAGTAACACAGTTGTTGAAGATGTTGACGTGTACATCGCGACAGGCACCACAATTCCTACTTCTGAGAACGAGACTGATCGGGAAGTTGATCTAGAGGATTCAGAGGAGTCCAGCTCACGACGCCCCTGCGGATCGGATGATGAGACCGGCAGACCGCCCAACATGCCTACCGCAGTCAGCGGCTTGATGACTCCGTCCGTCTGGCGTGAGTTCGGCGCCGTAAAACCGCATCCGCCGCTTTTATATTCCCCGTGGATTGGCATTTTTCCAAAATCTTGAAACCTACAACGCAGATGACATTGGTGATGCTGATGATGATCACACGAGTATTCCTTTATACAGCGATCAGAACAGGAATATTTGTTTAAACATGCGCTTTGAAAGCAAGCAGCAGCTCATGAAGGCTATCAGGTTATGGTCTATCGAGCAAAATAGAGAGTTCGTGGTTGGAGAGTAAGAGGGACACTTGGGTTGTAATATAAGTCATGGTCCGACGGACCGGTATGCACGAAATGCGATTGGTCCATCGAGCACTTCGGAAGAAGACCCACCTGACTGGCGCATTACTAGGTGGACTAGGATCATACATGCCTTGGTTCATTGTCCGCAATAATAACCAAATTTGACTTGGCCGCATTATAATCACATTGTTCGCAGTGTTGAAGACGCATCCCGGCTTTCAAGGTTAAAAACATAATGTCTGTCATAAAGACAGATTTGAAGGTTGACATCACATACAAGAAGGCGTGGTACGGTCGGCGGAAGGCTATTGACATTGTATTCGGAAGTTGGGATACAAATTTTTCCGAACTCTCCAATTACATGCATGCACTTGTTCACCAAATCGTGGTCGTACGCGGTGCACCACCCGGAAAGCGGTGACCGTGTGAAGACCTTTAGGTACGTGTTCTGGGCATTTGGACCTGCAATTCTGGCTTTCAGCATGTGCAGACCCGTAGTTTGTGTTGACGGCACACATTTGCGTGGTGAGTACAAAGGCAAGCTACTGATTGCAGTGACTCAAGATGCAAACAATCAGATTCTACCACTTGCGTATGCTAGTCGAGGGAGACACTTGAGAGTTGGGACCGGTTCCCGCACGCCACGCTTATCATGTTCTTACAGACCGGTTCCCAGTATGTGTGATATCAGATCGACATCAAGGTATCGTCCGAGCAATGTCGACACCGCGACCTACGGATGGAGCGGTGGCATTCCACGATTCTACCGACATGTCAGGAGCAATCTCATGACGCGCCATAAAGGATTACACCTTAGCGGTTGTCTTTGCGTTAGGGAAAGCGCCACGAGCGCATAGTGGAGGGGACTGAAGCGTGAGATGCAGCGAAAATTTTCGGATGCGTGGGACTATCTATCAGAAATTGAAGAAGAAAAATGGTCCCTTGCTCACGATGGTGGTCGTCGTTGGGGTATTCTTACCACCAACATGTCGGAGAGTTACAATAATGTCCTCAAGGGGGCACGACATCTGCCGATTCGAGCCTGCGTCGATCTGACATTGCATCGGACAGTCGAACTATTTAAGAAGAGAAGAGCGGATGCCAGTCATTGTCGTCATAGATTTCCCCCGAGGATATGGCGACGTTTTGTTGTTGCTGAAAATAAAGCGGGCATGCACAGGGTTGTGGAGTATCATGCCGCAACCGGTATTTACAAGGTCGTGACAGGTCGCCGCATGGATGGCAAAGGGGGAAATACGCAGAACGTCAAGTATTTGGAGAAAGAATGCTCGTGTGGAAAGTGGCAGATGTATCGGCTGCGCGTTCTCTCCGTTATAGCTGTTTGTAGATACCGAGGGGATAATCCGAACATGCATGTCGATCCATCATTTACCAAAACTCGGTGGTTCCAGCAGTATTCTGGAATTTTCAATCCTTTACCGCATCCGGATAATTGGGAGGAGCCGGGGTGGGAACTCCAAGGTGATAACAGCAGATTCATTGCAAGGAAGGCGGGATGGGTTCGTGCAAGAAGAATTCGTAATGAAATGGACGAGAGAGACCCGCAGGAACCGAGAAGGTGTACTAACTGTCATGAAAGGGGTCACAACAGGAGGAATTGCCCAAACTTTAGGCCGTGACTAGTTGTATGTTTCATGTTATCCTTGATCTAAATTTAAAGACCATTTAAATGTTGTTTTTTGTGTTGCATTATATTTGGGTTTGCAAGGAAATGTATTTGTTGGCAGGGAGTTTTACTCAAATTATAGGGGAGGTGCTGCCAAATTTTTTTTGGTAAATGTACATCACGGAAAACACATGAACCATACGGCAGCGTATGTTAATGTCATGGATTTTTCACGCTTAATTGATTTATGAAATCCATTTTCTGCTCATGTATGTATTATGTTATGCCTTCCCCCGTGCGTTGAAAATAGCCCACTAACTGCCGAAAAGTATTTGCTATTATCTGCACCCATAAAAGGAAGCAAGAGGGACACAGCTTTTGGGAATTTGTAAAAGGGGTTACAATGGTTTATTGTTGTTTCAGATGTGCTTAATCTGTAAGATTATGTTTGACTGATTCTAGGTTTGTTAAAAAAGTGTAAAGTTTGAACGAGGAATTTGTTAACTAACACTTAGTTTAATTGTTTTTCTTAATAGGAGTAGGTAGATATGGCAGATGCGGCACCCCAGTCGGATGTGCACCCCGGGCCGTATTTGACTGATATTATTGCGGAGGGATCGCCCCATTCCATCTTCTATGGGTATATTCCAGGCGATCACCGTCCGCCGGTCGCGATAAAGCATTCGGGACCACGACCGATACCCGGGTGCTCCACTACATCCGCATAGCGGGTTTCGAGGGGGTACTCCTATGCGGCTATCAAGACACTTAGATCATCGCGCTTGATCACCGATCTAGTAGAGATGGCGCGGAGACACACATTTCATCTCCCCATCGGAGAGGCTACTGTGACGTTACAGGATGTTGAGGTCATATGGGATTACGATTCACGGACCCCGCCACGGGTGTGGATGTTGCACACCGGTGAGGAGTGGAGAGGCATTGTTGCGAGCTTCGGATTTTCCCCATCCCCGACTTTGATGGGGCCGCCGAGGGTTAGTTGTTTGTCTACTGAGCTGGATAGAGCCCCGGCAGATGCTACTGGACGACACATTCGTGCAGGGCTCGTGTACATCTTATTGCTTTTGGGCGGCCATTTATTCTCGGATAAGTCCGGGAATAAACTTTCCCTGATGTGGCTTCCACTTCTCCGAGATTTAGAGACACTTGGGGAGTATAGTTGGGGGAGTGCAGTCCTTCCTTCACCGGTCTTTATGCACCGCCACTCTTCCTGCTGCTACAGATATAGCTGGACCATTACTGCTTCTCCAGGTATGCCGTAATCGATGTGTCGTTGCCGGCCTAGCTAGAAAGTGTTGTAACATGTTACCTGCAATGGAATAACCATTTTTAAGAAATGCAGATATGGGCGTGGGAACGCATGCCGACATTGCGTCCCGATCGTGTGCGGCCACTAGAGCACTATCCCGAGCCTTATGGAGCTAGGTAGAGTACTAATTTGACATTACATACAATTCAGCCGTAAAACTGTTGTTCCAAATGAACTACAAACACTATCTATTTTTTCAGAATTGTACTGTGGGATGTTGGTCTCGACCTACACCGAAGTTGTCGGCCATGTCTTGCCGCTCTTAGAGACCGCTTGGGCTTACGCCTTTGAGGTACTTTTAGCAGTATTTATGAATAGCATGCAATGTTGAAAGAATTATTAATTTATGTTGTTCGCACGATCGAAGTTTGTCGGCGAACGTCGATTCTGATCTAAGATCGTGAAATACGAACTAATCATCGGTAGAGTTCGGAATCGGTTGTCCCTGCTCCATACGATGTTGCTTACTGTTCTGTGAATTTTTCATGTTCCTGTTGTGATCATAGTCTTTGGTATTAATCTGCAGTTCGTTTGGCTCCCGTATTCGGAGGACATTCTTGCATCCCTCCCTGCGTACTGTACTGCAGGACGTGACATTTGGAGAGCTGTCACGTTCATCATTTGTTGGGAGGTTGTGGAGCCACATCTCCCTCATCGAGTTATGCGGCAGTTCGGTTTCCATCAGCTCGTGCCTGACTCTCGCCTGGCCGAGAATAATGCCGTGCTACATAAGTTTAGCCGCCGTGGGAAGAAGAATCAGGATTGGAGCTTGGCACACGTGCATTACATTGACGCATGGACACATCGGCATGGGATGGTGGCCGATGGTACTGCAGTTGACGATACTACTTATCCATCGGATGACTATTTTCGGTGGTATCGTCAGCGGACAGTTATCTACGTATCGAATCCGAGCCGGCATCCTCCTATTCCCGAGGGGTTTCAGGGCGATAGCGCCAGAGTAGAGTATCTTGTAAGTTTCACAACGTAGTAACACTACACACCAATACATGCATAACTTAAACGATCTTCAGTGTTCGTCTAGGTTTCCATACTTACGCACTTCTTAATGTGCCCTTTCTCTTAACAGGTGGATGCTATGTCGCGCATTCATTACATGGCGCTAGATTCTGAGGCAGCACTCGAGGAGCAAGGCAGGCATCATCTCCGTGCCATCAGAGAGTTTGTTGCTGATAGTTTACAGCATGTTGGGGCGGCACGGCGTCTTGATGTTCGGCCTCCACCTATACCACGTGACATTCCACGCCATTTTGACCCGCGTCGTGCTGAGCGTGTTCCTAGAAATGTAGGTGGAGGCCAGCATGGCGGTGGTAGGCGTCGTAGGGTGCAATCTCCGGAGCACATCCCGCAGACAGGAGCTGGAGCCAGCGATATGGCTACCGATCACTTTTGTGGTGGATCGACTATGCTCACACCCCAGATCATGCATCCGGGTACAACGTCTAGGTCACCGGTGGCGTTCCAAGAGCCTACACCTATGACGGACCTACAACATGGAACCTCCAGTCATCCGCATGGCGGTCTGGAACAGCTGGAGACTCGGACTGAGGATTTGCATGATCAGCAGGAGGGACATGAGGCACACACATCGCAAGCAACTCCAGTAGTGCCAAATCCTCCACGTAGAGGAGCTAGGACGCGTAGACGTAGAGAGTGTGGTACTGGTGGACACCTTGGAGGGCATTGACCATGTATTGATTAGTAGTTTTTTCCCGTTACGTCAAAGTTGGTGCTACATATATTTTTCGTTTGCTCACACAACCAGGTACTCGACTGCGACATTTTTAAGGTACTACTTGTTGCCATGACCTCGAATTGGTGTCGACTCGCTGGCCCAATTTTCTACAACCTAGCCACATATGCCGAAAAAATTATTAGCGAATTAGCTAACATAATGGACGACGTATACTACTATTAAAAGGAAGATGCCAACAATTTCTAAATTTTTTACAAATATCATTGTTAACTACTCTCATGGCGCTAACGTAAATACGAATTCCGTATGCAATATTAAGGCGAAGTTGTGAGTTAAGGTATTTTCAACCCTACCATCTAAAAAAACAACCAAAAAATAGCGGACAAATACGTATCAAAATTCGGTAACGGTTTATGGTTTACCCTAAACCTAACTGACAATAACGCTACATATTATGTTTCAAACACGTAATAGGTGATTCATCGTAAATCGAAATTATTTGACTTTTGCCCGCATCTCACCTTGAAATCCTAACTTTTATATTATCTAGTTTAGACAATTGACTTCAACAATGTATAAGATGTCTACGAATTTTTCAATACCTGAACAGCAAAATTGATATGTCGTACTACTAACTCATATTTAATTGATAAAATTTCTATTAATATGAAAACTCGACAACCCAAATGTGTTTAAATGTCGCATGCAAAATATTGAGGTCATATGGGGACAAAGTATTATATAATTTGAAAATATACAAGTTCGACACGGAAAACTACGTCACGCTTAGAGGCCATCGGGCTAGTCAACATTTCTACGATGAAAGTTACAGTCTATGATTAGAAAAAACTTTACATGAGGGAATATACGTTCGAGTTGTAGGGTTTATAGTTTTAGGGTTGAAGGGTTATGCGGTTTGGGTTCTATGGTTCTAGGGTTTACTTTAGGCTAGGGCTAATAGTTTAGGGTTTACGGTTTGGTCGTTTGTGTCTATAGGGTCTTACGGTTCATTGTCTAAGATTTCAGGTTCAAGTTTTAGGGTTTACGATTTTAGGGTTAGGGGTAAAGGGTTTATGGTTTTCGATTTAATTCAATGGCGCTATAGAGTTCGAAGGTTTACGATTTAGGGTTGGTTACGTGAGGATTACACGCTTGGAGTCGTAAGTAGTACATAAATAGGAATCTGTGTAGGAATGGGAAAAAAATGTTATGCTATTCACCATCTTATAGAATCAAGCTCTAAAACTAAGCTTCTTATGGCTAATCTACAAATTTCTTACCAGCACGTCTTGATGCATATGCTCCAAAAAAAATGACACTAATTTTACATGTACCGATGCTGATATTCCTATCCTATATGTTTATACACAACCACTAGCACTGATGTTAAGCTATTACAAGGATTAAAGTGGGGAAACGAGGTTTTCAAGCTCAGTTTAAGTACTTCAATGGCAGAAGAATATGTGGTATCTCTGAAAATACATAACCAATCGAAAGCTACAGGATGTTTACTAACTGTTTATTATGATACGCATGTCAATATAAATACACTACCTCATCAATTTTGCTTTTTGAGATGAACATTTTGTAAAACTGTTCAAACAAAACTTATACTCCTTTGGTCCCAGTGATGAGAAAAGTGACTAACTGTGAAAGGCAAAACCTACATGACCAACCAATAATACCTAACCACCGAACAACAAACAGAGATGGGTCCTAAGTATTTTTTTGTCCCTTCAGTACCAAGCTTAGTTTCAATGTATCTAGTCTAATAGCTATCCATAGAAACATCAATCATGGCATTGGCCATCACTCTTTAAGACTAAACATCCATTTATCCCCTTCTCAACCTCCCACCCAACCCCAAACAAAGGTTTTTTAAGAAAAAAGTGCCGTTTAGGCACCTTTCTTAAGCATGACAATTAGTGTGCCTTGTTACTGCACCAAATGGAATATGACCTTCATTGTTGAAGCTTTTGAATTTTGCAGCGATTCCGCCTATTTTGCATTTAAGGTGACCAATTGTAAAACTTGCTCGAAGTTACATGTTATTTAGCGGCTAACTTGTGGCTCAAAAAAATAAATAACAAATTCCTTTCCTTGAATACCAAATCTCTCTACTTTTGTTATTTGGAAAAAAAGAAAAAAAAGAACCTGTTCTTATTTATTATTCCAAAAAATATAAGGCCCTAATTTCTTTCGTTTTCTTTCCTTTCTTTCTTTCTTCCTTTCTTTCATTCTTTCTTCCTTCATTTCTTTTTCTCCAAAGCCCAAGAACTGCTCAGATTTATTATTGCATAGGGCTACACCTATCAATTTTTCCTAAAATCTCATAATCTAGAAACAAAAACAAACTACATGATTTCAAATGTCAAATGTTGGTGGGTCACAAAATAGCAAAGTACAAGATGTTTACTACTACCAGATTAGTTCTGACCATTAAAATTATTTGACGGAGAAATTTATTTTGATTTCGGATATTAGGAATTTTTTACATTAAATTTTGGTCAATGCACATGGATTCACGAAACTTGCATTTTTTTAAAAGCTTTTTTACTACAGAAATCGCATTCAAGAGTTTGGATTTTAAAAAAAATTAGCTGAAACTATTAGTAGAATGCGAGTTCAGAACCGTGGAATGCGAGTTAGAGAACTCGCATTCTACGAATGTGAGTTTCAGCTAATTTTATTTTTAAAAATCGAATGCGAATCAAAACTCGCATTCTGCAAATGCGAACTTCACAGGTCGGAAACCTACACCCAAATTACCCTAATTGCAGAAAAAAAATTAAAAATCAGACTATTTCTAGAAATTTCTCCTTTGGCAACTCCAACAATATCACCCCCAACATCGCATACCATAATCTTTCCCCTGACCACGGAAGGATCGAGCTCATTTGGGTGACAGAATCGGCTTCCAGCATCATAAGCATAAACCAAGGGACCGTAAACATGCCCTGGAAGTGGAGGGCTGCCATTGTTGGAGTACAAAGACGCACCTCGTAGGATGCTTCCGTCACCAAGTTCAACATCTGCTCGAAACTCCCGATCGATGGTGGATGCACCAACAGTAAGAATCCAAGGTGCAATGTTGACGGCAGTCCCATCGCTCGAACCAGAATTTCCCGCTGCACAAGAAGTTAAAATACCGCGCGCTGCAGCTCGGAATGAACCGACTGCAATGGGATCCTCGTAGTATGGCGTAGCTTGGTTGCTACCCAGAGACAATGAAAGCACATGAACTCCATCTAAAATAGCTTGATCCATGGCTGCTAATAAATCAGAGTCCGAATATCCACCTCTCCAGTAGACTTTGTAGACGGCAATCCTGGCCCTAATCGCCACTCCTTTGGCTTCGCCTGCAGCATATTGATAGAAACCTGCATTCCAAACCCACGAGCCAGCTGCTATAGATGCCACATGTGTTCCGTGACCATTGTAATCCGCAGGCGATTTCGATTCTCCCAACTGTTCCATAGACTGCTGCATCTTTGCCTCGTATCCTCTGTAATAAGCTCTGGCGCCAATGACTTTGTTGTTGCATGAGAGGAAATCCCAAGCCATTTCGCATGTCCAGCGTACAGGAACAGGAGAAAGGCCTGCATCGGAAAAGCTAGGATGGTCGGGCTGAATGCCAGTGTCAAGGACACCGATGATGATGTCGTCACCATAGTTGGTGAGGGGCCAAATGCCCGAGGAGTCATCTAGGCCAAGGAACAGAGGGGTGCGGGTGGTTTGAAGCTGGGAGATGCGATCTGGGATGACAAAAAGAATTCCAGGTCGACGACGGAGCTCTGCAGCCTGGGAGGCGCTAAGGCGGGCGGCAAAGCCATGGATAGCATGTTCGTAGGAATAGAGGAGTTTGGTCGTGGGAAGGTTATAATACATATTACTCGAATTCGGTTGTTGAGGTGCTGTCGACAATTGTGAGGCAGGGCAAAGTAAAGACTCGGAGGAATATAGGTCAACATCAGTGGATGAAGGGGAGAGAGTGTGGAGAATGGAGGAGTACTAGTCACGGTGGGTGGTGTTAAGGGGGTGGCTTTTCAGACTCGGAAACGTAAACAATGTAGGTTTTATGACTGTCGGCGGAAGACGCAGCAATTATCCTTGCATGGATGTTAAAAAGGAAGACAAGGAAAAATAAGGAAGTTAGGGAAGCCGCAGCAGCCATTGGAGAAGGGATGGAGTTAAGGATAGTAAGAAAATGCATGCAAATTTATTAGGCTCCAGGTTGCACATATTTATAGGAAATTATGAGATGATGATTTGTTCAGGGTATCTGTGTGATTGGTTGGCTGGTCTTGTTGGGACACGTTGTAGAACTTCGCTGGTTATGCTAGTCTTCTGAGTCTTTTTCACATTTTAACAAAGCATAGACAGGCCAAGGAACAAGTGACATTTTTGGGGTAGAAAAATCCATTTCAGAAGTTGAGCAGCTTTCAGCTACAATGATAGCTTATTACATAGTCGTACCATTTAATCGTTTTGAAGCTGTCATATCATATATACCATAGTATACAGAAAAAGTTGATAAATAGTTTTAAAACTCCATTTATTACCAAAGAAGATCTAGAGATTTGATATCTTTGTAGATACTTAACAGTACTGTTATCCAAATTAAGAATATCTATAACGGAGGAGCAAAGAACATTAAAGTTTAAACAATTGGTTTATATGTATATTCCAACAAAAAAAAAGTATATTGTTTGACAGGGAAAAGAAGAGTTAAAGAAGAAATTAACTTCGAAACTATTCCCTTAGTATTGCCCAAGATATTTATTTGAAATTCTTAGGAGATCGTATAAGTCCATCAAAAAATTCCTGATTTTATCTCATAGAAAAGGAAAAACCTATTACTAGAACAGATTTTTTCATGGTTTGCACTAGATTACAAGTCTCGTGTTTTGTCTCAATCTGTCTTACCCCGTGTCCTTTGCACACTACAAGAGTCCAGCTCGTGGAAATGGAAACCAAAACGTTTCACACACAAAACGTGTAACACATGGACAGGGACGATACTAGATAGAAGGGAAAAAAAAAGTCTTACCTTAGGCCAGGGTTGTTGGTATCAATGTTTGGATTGACAGTTTTGGGAGAATAATTTTTTTAAGTTTTTTAAAAATATTTCCTGTGGCACATTTTTAAAATTTTTTTTTAAACTTCAAATACATTACATCTGTAAAGGCGCACTACATTCGATCAGGAATTCCTACGCAATCCAAATAGGTTCGATCGATATAATACTATTGAGTCATTTGATAACAAATACTATAATAAATATAATCATAGGACCAAGCCAAGCACAACCATACTGGCCACCTAAACCAACGTTGTTAAATTTGGATTGGTAGTGACTCAGCTAAATTATTGGATTAGAAGTCAACTAATCAGATCAGTTGGATCGTTTTAAAAAATCCGCTGATGTTAGCATCATATCATAATCATTTTATATTTTTATAAGTTTTTAAAAATATTGAGATTAAGTTCTTAATTATATTTTGACAAACTATACAAAATGTTTAAAAAATATTAGGATTTTAATCAAATATACACCTAAAACTTATATATAAAAATCTGAATTTATGTCTAAATTATGTTCATTTTTCAAAACTACCTGAAAAACTAAATTAAAGCAAGTTATTTCCAATTCGAAATCATTTCACTGGGAACATTGATTTCTAATGTAAGTTGGAATCATTGATGATAAACTGATGAGATGGTAGGGATGAAAACTTCCTAATGTAGAAATCTTTAGAAATTTGAATGATTTTAATATTTACACTACGTAGGTTGCATTTTCTTTTTTTTTTTTTAAATAAATGAAAGTTATATGATTTAACTAACTTAAATCATATTTGAAAAAAAAAAAAAAGAAAAGTTTGAGAAGTGAGTCAAACAGTTGAACCGGATCATGGGTTTTGACCAGTTTTTGATGATTTTAATTGGTTTTTCATCAAAAAGACTTTATATTAATAATCAACTCAGGAAAAAAGAGTGGTTCACGATTGGACCAGTTCGGTCAACCAGTTCAATCTGAGTCAAGCAACACTGATCTAAACTAGATGGGATCAGTTCCATAAAAGTGAGCCCACGAAATTGTTGGACACTTAACTACTTAAGCGGTGCTTCTTTTGCTTCGTATTATGAAATAGACAAAAAGAAAATGAACATTTGGTATTTAATAAACGAATTGATTGCGTATTGACTCCTTACATTGTGAAAGTTATATTGTCCTATGTTCCCACCTCCAAATTAATGCATTTTTATCCCTTACATATTAGAAAAGCACATCACCATGGTCCCCATTCTTATTTTTGACCACTTTTTAACCTAAGCAAATCACACCCATCTTATAATGCTAACTTCAATGGTGAAAATGGTATAAAATGCCATTCTTGATGCCTAAATCAATACAAGTTAGTTCAGTTGATAAAGGCGGATTACTTTCTCATAAAAGGTCATGTGTTCGAATCCTCCTACTGATATGAGAGTTGTGTTGGTGGATGATTTGTAAGTACCTCCGTAAGTAACTTGTGGTTTCTAAAACCTATCCTGACCAGTGATGGTGACCGAAGTTAAACTTATCCAAACTTTTTTCTACAAAATAATAATAATAATAATAATCTTGATGCCTAAAATGTGTACTTATAACCTTTATGGGCTTGGGTAGGGGAGTGAGAAAGGGAAAAGTTGTTGGTTAGATTATATTTGATAATTTATACCACTTCCACAGGGAAAAGTTGTTGGTTAGATTATACTAGATAATTTGTACCACTTCCATTGTGATAAAGAAATTTATTAATACGTAGAAAAGTGAGAATTGACATTTGATTGACAAACCCTTTCCTTTTTTTAGTTAAATAGGGTACTCTATTCATTTTTATGCTTAAAAAAGACAAAAAAAAAAAAAAACTCAATCGTAAAGCACATAAACATTGAGGCCAAAAAAAAGTCCTAAACCAGTGTTGGGACTCAAATGTTGCATTTTCAATATCCATCAGCAGCATTGGGATTCGGATTCATTTACGAGCTCCCACATCTGAGGACAAGGATGGTGGTTGGATCTCAAACATTTTGCAGAGTAGTATTAGACATCCATTGCCATATCTTTTACAGCATTTAAGCTAAAAAATTGGAAATATGCACATAATAAGCAGGTCATCCTCACTTGGCATTTTGGAAAAGTACCCATCTCAAGCCTCATTTCTTCAAGAACTTTGGCCTAATCTAGTTGGATTATAAATTTCCATTATTTATCTGATTAACTAACTGATGGACAGATCACAAATGAAATCTGAATCATAAAGAACATATGACAAATCAAATTTTAGCATTCAAGTCAACTCTAGCATCCAATTTTGGTAATTGTATTAATTCGGGTGAAATTTGTAATTTACACAACAACGGTCATGCTTGAAACCAAAAGTTCCACACATTTGATCATTTTCTGTCTGGTGATGCATATAATATCGGGAAATAGCTAAAAACTAATTCAGATACACAGTGCTAAAATTACTTAGTTCGTTCATGCGCTAACTATCTTTAAATCATGTCAAATCATGTTCTAATGATATTTGACGAGAGCTTTTTCTTTACCCCTCGTTTGGTACGCTAGAAAGGCCTAGAATGAAAAAGTCTTTCCAACTTGTTCATTCCATTCTAGTATTTGGTATGGCCCTGGAAAGCTTATTCCAACTTTTTCCTGAAATCCCATTCCTCAAAAAATCTAGGGAAAGCCATTCTTACTCTATCCAGAAAATACCTTAATTATAGGAGTCAATATTACCCTTCTATATTCTATATCTCTATTTCCTATTTACCTATTTATCTTTCATATATATTAATTTGTTATTTACTTTGTCAAATATTAGGACTATTTTGTGAGTTTAGTTAATAAGTCTATTACTTTTTTACTTAGGAATAATTTTAATTCTGTTTAATGATTTTTCTTTCTTTTTACTTTGAAATAAAATATTTAGTTGACATTTTTAATATTTTTTTTATTCACAATATTGGATTCTATGATAACCTTTGTTAATTCAAATAAACAATAACATGCCAAAATACATTCATATGAAGTTAAAAAAAAAAAAGTGTAAACTCATTAGACTATCTGTTAAGGCACAATTATATTTTTCTATTTACAAATAGTTTTTAAAACCATTCAGAAGTAAATCAAGGGCAAAGAATTTAATGTGCATGAATGACGGATTTAACATGTATAAAAAATACACGAAATTCAACATACATGTAATTTAAAATTTTAATTTAGTTACAATTGGTATTTATCTATGACAATTCCATTACATTTAGTATTCACCTATTGTAATTGTATGCTATTAAAAATTTATGTTCTCATTTAATAAGTTATTGTGATTTTGTGCTATTAAAAAGTTATTTATTAATTAATAATTCATTTGTCTCTAAATCAAGATGTGTATAGAATGTTATATATAGGGGTCATTAAGTCAATATAGTAGTTTCTTCATTCCATTCTAACTTCTCAATATGGTTATACTAGACATGGGAAAAGAAATTAACATTCCATTCTGACAGGAATGATAAATTCATTCCTGTCCATTCTGGCAGGAAAAGAATTCTGACTGGAAAGACTTTTCCATTCTAGGTCTTTCCATTGTACCAAACGAGGGGTCAGGGATAATATAAGAGACTTATCTGAAATTTTTTATAGTATCACTTAGCAAATTCAAAGGTAGAAACATCATCTACTTTCCTTACTTTATGTAATAAAACCTTAAAAACATCAATTTTGAATGAAAACCATAAACTACTCTTTTGCATAACTATCTTTAGTATTGCCACCGCAACTACAAAGCCATAACTTTTAAAAATAATAATCAACAAAAAATTTACTTATAAAGAAATAAACTAGCACTAATCCAATTTTATCTGCCAAAACCAATTCCTAATACACCCTTTTTTTTTCCAACCTCTTTTTTCATGCCCGCGACGCAAGCCCTCAAATTTGGGATAATACCAAAGACCTACATTGAGTTTTTTTTTCATAATATCACTTAGCACTTTCGAAGTTAGAATTATCACTTACTTCCCTCACTTTTACTGTTGTGTAACAAAACCTTAAAAAATGTCATAAAATTTGAATGAAAATCCTGAACTACTCTTTTTGCTCTAAAAAAAAAAATTTCTATGTCACTTTGTTACTCAAAGAACTACCACTACTTTCGAAACCATCTTTCGTATGGTCACCAAAACTATAAAACTACAGCTTCTAACAGTAAAAATTAAAAGAATACTTACAAATAAATACGCTAGCATCAATCCAACTTTTCACCCTTTTTCTCAAAACCAACTCCTTATACACCTTTCTTTTTTCTCAACCCCTTTTTCAACTCCGTGACAAAGAACATGGTTGTATTGTAGTTTAGTTTATTTTGGATGAGAAAATTGCTTCCAAATCTGGATGTGAGAATAATGTATCATTGAATTATTACAGGTAAATTGTGGCTGAATGATATACTCCATTACAGAGTTGATGTGCTTATCGTAAAATGACCTAACCAATAAACGAAGAAAATGATAATGATCCAGTTTACTAGTTCTGAACTCCTGATGGCAAAGAAAGGAGAAATGCGAAGCAAAGTTGACAAGTGGGCTCTTAAGCCAGAAAGCCCATAGTCTATTATTTTGGCAGCACCAATCCATCTGATTTAACCTAATCAGAGAAAGAATTAAAACAGTGGTCCGATTGTTTTAGCCTCATGAACAGCCCGGAGTGAGAATGTGTTAGCCCAGTTAAAATTCAAATCTCTGGTCAATTTGCCTCCACTCCTCATGTCAATTTTATTGATTATGATTTTCTGGGTTTTTTTTTTCCTTTTCATTTCTAAAGGTACCAACATGATGTTTTGAGTATGTTGAACTGTAAACTAGTTTCATGTGTGCTTAAGCAAATTGGAAAGCGAACTAACCAATAAACAAAAAAATCTAATGATCCAGGTTGGTAGTTTTCGTGGTCAATACATATACATTTATGCGTTTATTTTTTTCTCGCATTTATTCAGTGATGGACGCTCATTCATACATTTGATTACATCAAATCTATCACATGAATGCACGTAATTATATATTTATTCCTTCCAGTGCATGCATTTAGACACTTTTTAGATTTAATCTCATTTTTTTGAAAGAACACTAAAATAAAGAATTTTCGGATTTTAATCTCAAGGTTGAATAGCTAATTTTGCACAACCAAAAGAAGTTTCACTCCTTAACAAAAAGATTCAGGGCCCATTTGGATTGCCCTTTTTGAAGTTCTTATAAGAAAATGTCTTGTAATAATTTGATATATACGAGATAAAAAGGTGATTAGAAAATACATTCATGGAAAAGTTAAAAATTTTTCTCTAAGAAAAATTAAATAAAGAAGGTTCCATGAAACAGCATAGAGGCACCGTGCCACCAATCATGAGCCAAAAAGGCCTCCAAACGCGTAAATGAGTCAAAAACACAAAGATCGCAGATTCTCTAGACTCCAAAAGCCACTGAACTGAACTTATACTCTCTAAATCCAACAGATTTAACTGAAAATTTCCAAATTCAACAGCCCCGAAACTAAAAAGGCTTCCTTTTCTCTGGAATGGCATGGCCTTTCTCTTCTCACCATCTTCACAATCAAATTTCTTCAAATCCGCAGCAATTTCACTGACAATTCTCACAACTCTCTTCTTCTACCTCCTCCACCTCCCTTCACCACCACCCCAGCTTCCAAATCCTCCAAAAAGCCCCTTCAAAATCCCACCTTTTCCCCACAGATCACTTTACACCAGTCCTGCCACCCCATCATGCTCAGCTTCCAATCTGACATCCACCAATGGCCTATTAAACTACTTCTCCGTTCATTTTTGTCTCCTCCAAGAAAAGTCTTTTCTGTCAATCCCATTCCTTGCTCTCTCTGTCCTTCTCCAGTTCTATATCCTTGTCAAAACAGCCCAAGACCGGTTCTCTGTGGTGGTCACAAAGCTTTGTACCCATTTGAAGCTCTCTCCTTCGATGGGTGCTGTGACCCTTTTGGCTTTAGGTAATGGTGCCCCTGATGTTTTTGCATCAATGGCTGCAGTGAGGGGAGGACAAGCTAGGACTGGTTTTGGTGCAATTCTTTCAGCTGGGACTTTTGTTTCTGCTTTTGTTGTTGGTTTTGTGGCCATTTATGCTGCGCCATTCGCGGTTGATCCTGGACCTTTTGTGAGGGATGTGTTGTTTTACTTGATCGCTGCATTGTTTCTGTTCTATGTTTACTTGAGTGCCGAGATTTTTTTGTGGCAGGCGCTTGGGTTTGTTGGATTTTACTTGTTTTTCGTTGGGATTGTGTTTTGGATGGATTTGGGAACAAGAAGTGGGAAGGGGAAGAGGAGGGGGATTGTTGGTGGTGGGGGTGAGGTGGAGCTGATTGGGAATGGGGAAGAGCAGAAGGGGTTGATGGAGATGGATTATGAAAGTGGAGAAGTTTTAATGAAATCTGAAGATAGCAAGAAGCAGAATTATGGGTTTTGGCGAGTTCTCGGAAAGGTATGTTTTCAGTTTCTAGTTGGATATTTTTGTTACTCTTCCATTTTGTTAATAGTTGTGATTCCTGTTTTAAGAAAGATATTTGTTATCATTTACCGCTGCAATTCGTATAATTTATGAATGTTAATGCTATTCTTCCTATTCTAGATACTTTTCTTCTGTTATTGTTGTCACATGAGTATGAAATCTTGTACTTGATTGATTTGGTGATTAAAAGAACGCATAAGGTGCTGTATTTTTATTGTATAATGGTAATGAAAAGGATGACAAATGTAGTAAGAGATCGGATTGCTTCTGGAATTTACTCATGGGATCTAGGCGAAGTGGCATTAGTTTGCCTAACTTATGCTTAGTTCAGGGTTTTAGTCTGACTGTGAAACGCAGAGGATAGCAAAGGTGGAAAGAGTACAATAAATGGCTAAACAGCATCATTTATTTGCAAAGAGATAGATAACAACAGCATAGGAATGAAACAGTAAGTCTGTTACAAATTTACATTCATAACCAATGATGAAGAGATAAAAATAAGCAGTTTCTGGGGTCTGAGAGAATAGGCAGGCAAAGTGGTTTTCTTGTGAAAATAGTAATCCTACAATCCAAAAAAACAAACTGCATCTAAGTAGACAAAATTTGGTTATAGCCCTTCTTAGGCAGTTACCAGTTTTAGTTACATCTATGAAATTGTATTACATATTGCATTAATGGAACTATCTAAAATTTTTCCTATAATAGATGGTGAATTTGAGTAACATTTTGTGATAAGGGAGTGATGTCGGGTAGTGGCCCAAAGGTTGGATTGTAATCTTCTTTACACTTGCTTCTTATTGTCAACTGCAAGGGGAAGCATAGAGGTATTGTTTGGAAGTGTTCTGTTGGTAGAAGAATTAGAAGGATTGGAAGCAGACACTGAGAACTACCTATTTCACTTTGCTCAGACCCACTTGTACCCTGAATTTGATTGCTACCTAAAAGAAAATGTTGTGTTTGTTTTAGTGAGGAAAAGAAGTGACATATTTGCTGGTGACAAAAAGTGGGGTACTTTAGTTGTTACGTTATAAGAAGGAATAAATTGTAGTTTTGCTTTTGGTATAAGTAAGAATCATTAGAAGTATTTTGAGATGCCATATTGAAATTTCACCAATCCTAGGAAGTATGACATTGTGAAAGTAAGAATTCTCATTTAATTACAGTTTAACAGATCAAGAACTTGCAAAGATTTCATCCCCAAAAGATGTATCACTAATGCTAAAGGAATCTCAAATAAAATTCATGCAAGTTAATATGCCTATAAGCTGTAAAGCTCTAATCTTATAGGCCTTATAACGTTATTCTCTTTGTTCCTTTTCTGCACAAGTTTAGTTGGAATCTTTCTGTTTTCTTATTACTTGCATACACCTTGGATGGTTTTTGGTTTTGGGCATTATATAGCACTGTCTCTTGTTTAGAGTGTGACTTTTTTGGGGCCTTGTTAACAAGAAGAACCTTAACAATGTTAAAGTATGAACATCTGCTAAAATCGCAGACAAAAAGTATACAAGTCACTACTACATTTGAAGAAGTCACTACTACATTTGAAGACTTGCAATCATGGGCATTTCTCATCATCCCAATTATTCCTTTCAAAAGAAAAGGAGAAAAAACTTTAAATAGCAAGTCAACAATTAAAGCTAGCTGCATGCATAAATATGGTAAAAGCTGTTATGACTGATTGGTGGGCTCATAGTGTTTAAAGGACCTAAGGTTATTGCTACCAAATTGAGAAGCAAACAATTGCAAACTCCTTCAATGTATTTCAATAACCTTAAAGAAAATGTAAAGCTTGCCCTTCTTCAATTTTTTGAGGGGAGACTAATATTTTGCATGTTGAAGGCAGGGTTTTTCTGATGGAAAATAGGGTGGGGATGGGTAGGAGGTGAATGGAAGTTATCTTTTTGTCATGGAATGCCACATGGCAAGTATCTGTAGAATTTTATGTACTGGATAAGAAGTCAGTTTGGGGGAATAAATGCTTCAATCTTGACTACTTATAGGCAGGGGAATCTACTTTTTTTCAGAGGAATCTAAGACATAAACTGTTGACATGGGATGCCATTTTTGTAGCAACAGTTGAAGGGGAAGTGCAGTGATTAAGGCTTAATGACATTTATGAAGGAAAAGTGGTTAAAGGCAGCAGCAAAATCTTGGAAATAAATTTAATGTCTTGATGGGACAAACTTAGATTATGTGCCCTTAAAAGATGAAGTCAATTTTGTAAAAGTGACTGTTTGAGCATGACTTTCTCTCAGTTAGGAGACCCCGAGGGGAAAATTAGCCATTTTGTAAAACCAATGCATAACATATCTAAGAGTTAAAGTCCTTGTTTCTTGAAATTTATTGATACTGGGGTTACTTGGATGTCCAGTTGATAGTGGCCATGGTTTCTTTGAGGCAGGCTGTTGGAGTTGATAGGTAGCAGATAGGTAGTTGTTGATAGTTGACTCACTAGGGACTATATACTTTGTCTTGAATTAGGAATACTTGTGAGTAGCTATTCAAGGTTCTTTTCAAAATCTGAATCATCGAGCTATTTTTGACTCACTGACTTCATGTTTTCTTTTGTTCCACCTATTGTTGAGGTGTCATGCTCCACTTTCCAGTATCACTGGAAATAACTTTACCAGTTCTTTTCCATTTGCTAAAATGTCTGTCTGTTGTTTCTTTCTCATTTGCTAAAAAGTCTGTCTGTTGTTTCTTTCTTGTTTACGGATGTATTGATCTCAATTGAAGATAAAGGGGGATTAATTTTCAAGAGATGTTGTTGATTTGAAACAGCAGGGGATAGATCTAGTCAGGAGTTATTCTGTAAAATCTGTAGTTTGTGCCCCTATTTCTTTACCTTGTACTATTTTGAATTAATTATTCTTTCTACTTTGTCTGACAGTGCTCGATTCATGACAAATCAACTGATGCTTGAGTGCCTAAACCAATAGGGCTAGAGCTGGTGGTTAGTTTAACAAAAAACATGAAAATGATTTGCACTGGTTTCTGGTTCTAGCAGTCTCTGTATATGATTTAAAAAAAAGATGCAAGGTTGTATTTCCCATTAATAGAAATCCCAATTGAAACTTGAAGATAAGGTATGATTTTGACTGGGAATCATTCGATTCTATAGCTTGGGCATATTTAGACGAATGAAGTTGGCCTTTAGATTTAGGAATGAAAGTAATGGAAGCAAATTGTTCTAAAGGGAACCAAAAAGTTTTATTGAAATCTTAAGAATTGAGGAATGCTTGACGGGGTCTAAGAGAAGAGTATATGGCAGTAACCGCATAGTTCATGAAACTTTTTATGGAGGCTTATGAGCAATACAAGTTACAAAAAGGGGTGGGAGAGTGGAAATAACAGCAAAAACAGGGAATCCAGCTTAATCCTATCTAGGCCCAGCCCTACGATGCAGGAAGCCATTGAGAATTGCATGCATTGAATTCTTTCGGGCTTAGGGGTGAAAGGAGATGTATACAGGTAACATTATCTACCTAGGCAACGAGCTACTCTTCTGAGAGTTGAGTCCCAAGAGCTACTGCACCTGTCCTGAGTTTGTTGGTGAAGTAAAAATTGTAGTAAAGAAAGTAGAGAGTAGCACAACATTGTAGCTTGCTATTGTATAAGTTTTTACCATTTTAGTAGTGACTATTTAGCTTATGTGAAACATTTTTAGCTGTTAACAGTTCTATATGGTTCACAAATACACTGAGATACTGGACTATCTTGTTGAATGCATTACTTCCCTAAAAGTCATTAATGTTAAAACAGCATTTATATGCTTAGTGATGTATTTGTGAAACATAATAAGGGGGATTACATAAAACAGTTGCTTGAAACCCTCTTTTCTTCATCTAAAAGCTTGTTGAGGTTCAGGTTGGCCAACTTTTATGGGAAAATTGTCTTCTTTAGTGAAAAATTTTGTTTTTCTTTTTAGAAATCATTAGCTGGATTTACACAACTTCATCACAGTTAGAGCTGCAAATGCAGAGTTTCAACATGGATATGGAAACAGTTTCCAATAATATTCAGCAAGAAATATGTCCATGTGTTATAAATGTAGAGCAAGTACTAAGTTGTGTGTAACTCCTTGTAGTTTTCTTTTAGTTCAGATCCATATGAGAGTATGAAATGTTTACTTTGTAGACATTAATGTGGGTTATGGTCTGATTTTTTTCTTCATTCTTGACAGATCTCAAAAGTATGGGAGCTTCCGGTATCAGTGGTTCTCAAACTCACCATTCCCCAAACTTCACCTTCTGAGTGGAGCAGATTCTATCAATCTGCAAATATTGCACTTTGTCCTCTTGCTCTTCTGTATTCTTGCAGATCATTCATGCCTTTAGATCATCCTGTTATTTTTCTTTTTCCGAATGTTCATTTTGCTCTTTGGTTTATAGTACTTTGTGGAAGCTGCTCTCTAGCGATTCTTCATTTCATAGTCGAAAAGGAACCCCCGAAAACTGAGCAAATACCTGTAGTACTTGTAGCATTTGTGATGAGTGTATTCTGGATCTCGACTGTTGCTGGCGAGCTCCTGAATTGCCTTGCAGCTCTAGGAGCACTTCTAAAACTGCCCCCAGCAATCCTTGGGTTGACTGTTCTTGCATGGGGAAACTCTGTTGGTGATCTAGTTGCTGATGTAGCACTTGCAAAAGCTGGCCAGCCAGCAATGGCTATGGCTGGGTGCTTTGCTTGTCCAATGTTTAACATGCTGTTTGGGCTTGGTACAGCTTTGGTGATGCAAGCAGCTAGCGTCTATCCAGAAGCTTATGCTCTCCATTTCCATGTTAGTATTGTTATGGCATTTATTTTCTTGCTTTTGAGCTTGATGGGATCCATTTTGGTGGTAACTTGGCACCGGTTCCGTGTTCCAAGATTCTGGGGGTTCTGCCTTGTTGGGCTTTACGTTATTTTCGTGATATTGAGCCTCATCATTGCAATGTTCTGGGTATGATTCTGCTGATGGTGAAGAATCTAAGCTACTGCACATACCATCTGCAGAACGGGTTAAATGTGTCAGATAAAGCTCACTTGCAGGACATGTTCTCATGAAGATAAAGGAGGATCGAGCAAGATTTGACAGACTTGCCTTTGATTATTTTTGAAGAATGACGCCTAGCCAAAGATGAGTTCGAAGAATTACAGAACCATAGGTTCCCTTTTTGTTCTTATGTTTCCTTGCTAATAACTTCTGGTAGTCACCTTCCATTCTTGCGAGAGTAACAGGAAAAGCTCTGATTGTGTCAAAATACCACGTATTTGTGCCACGTCTGTAATCCAAATGTACGTGAGAAGTATAGCACCCACCTATACAGATGCCCATCGAAGAAAATTCTTCCTTTCTTTTGTTATTTACATTGAACATGAACAGTGGAATCCTATAGTAAATGATGAATATAGTCATCTGTAGTTGTTCTTGGTTGGGAAGATACAGTCTTTTCCGAGGGGAAAAGGTAATTTGCCATTTGACCTTCACAATTCACTTGGTATTAGTATCAGCAGCTAAATTTGTTAATCTCAGAGGTGAAGTCTGATGAATCTGCATATTGAAACTGAAGTTTTGCACACATAAAAGTCGCTGAATTTGATACGAGTCATGGCTGGTTGATGATCAACTGAATTTGAAAACTTAATTGAAGTATTCTAATTTAGATATATTGTAGTTCAACTTCAACATCGAAATAATGTGTTTGACTGAATTCAGTCTTTTCTTTTGTACTTCCTCCTTTCTATTTAAAGTGTTATACTGTTTATTTTAAAATATTTTAAGATGTATGTCATCTTACTAAAGGCAAAATTACTTTTGAACATTTTTTCTAAAAAAGAGTCTAATATTATGCTCATCTTTGTGTATATTTCATATTAAATTCAAATTTAAACTTAAATTTTTTAACAATAATTTTAAAAATAAATCTGCTAATAGCAATACTAATCCATTAAGGGTTCATTTGGTCCACTGATTGGATGAGATGGGATGACTCATTCTTGGATAATTAATTTTGGGATTAATATCATGGGATTACTCATTTTTATTATCCAATGTTTGGTTTACTAATATAGTTGTAGAATTTGTCTTTCTTGATAAGGATAAAAGAATCTGATAAATTATTATCCTCTCCCACAATTATCCCCGAATAAATAATATCAAGAGCTCCCAGTGAATGACTTTATCCCCTTTTAATTTAGTTAACATGGATGTTTAATCCAATTATAAAAATGCAACCAAATATTGGATGACACCGGATAATTCATCCAATCCTGTCTCATCCTGTAAACTAAATGAAATCTAACATCACTACTATTATTTCAATTCAGGATGGAGGGAGTATTGTTTAACCAAATGCATAATGTTAGGTTATCTACACTGAATCCTAGCACTACTTCTCTTGGCTCAGTGGCTGAGTATCTGTAATGTGTACTGACACCTACCTTGACCTATATTAGACCCCATTCTGACACCATTGGATTTCAGCCATAAATGACAAAGAAATCCCCAAATGTAATTATACCTATGGATGGATGCCAGTGTAGAAGTAGTATTGCCATTATTGGCACTGTTTCATGTACAAGATTCTTGAGAAAGTGCTACGCTATTTTCTTTTATCTTTTTTCAGAACTATTCCACAAAGTGTACTCCACATTTATTGTTAATTGATAACCTTTAATATTGCTGCACCTGCTTAAGTATAACTCATATTTACTCCACCAATATGGTCTTATGCTGGCTTGGCAAAGAAAAAAAAAATACTACTTTTACTTACTTAACATTTAACTATATAAAACACGTCCTAATCTTACATTAATTAGATTCTTATTCAAACAATATTGACATGCACAAGATAAATTATTCATGATACAACTATTTAAAGTTTGTGATATTTAAGAAAGCATGTTTGATGTCTGCAAAAATAAATTAAGTCTATATTTCCACATCAGATGGGGGCAAGAAATGGAAATCAATTTTTTTTTCTCATTATATACATAGAAGAATCAATGTTGTGATCTTAAAAATAATTAATTTTCCAAAACTAGCCTCTGTATCTTGTGTTATTTTCTTCACATTAAACACCCACCAGGAAACTAGTTTTTGTGAAGCTAAAGGCCAAAATGGTCAGAAAATTAAAGGAGGCAAACAAAAACAAATAAAAAGGTCAAAAAAAAAATGAAAAAATTGGGGTCCTCCAGAATCCAAGAGAGAACTCTCTCTTTCAGTTGCAGAACCAGACAATCATTTGATCGCCTCCGTTGTCCTCCTGTCAGTCACCAGAATCTAGACCATATCGAAACCTCAAAAGCAAACTGACTTTCTTGCTTTTTTTCAATGTAAACGTACGGAACCATCTCTTGTCCTCATGTCCTTACATTCTTTTACTCGTTCTCCTTTCTCGTCACTGCAGCCCGCATCAAAAATATAGCATTCGCCAGGTACCCTTCTCTTCTTTCTCTCTATTCTTATGCTTTCTCAGGGAAAAAAACAAATTTACTATTAGGTAAATAACAAAAAACTGAGAGAACCCGTGATTCTTGGTGCTTGTGGGATTGTGATTTATTGATTTTTCCAATTCGGGTTTGGATTTTGTTTGTTTTGCTTGTTTTGAATTTTTTTTTGGGGGGGGGGGTGGTTGATCGTATGTCTTCGTTAGTGGTTTTCAACATGCGTGACTGATGTATGTACTATACGTTTCATTTTGTCCATTCATGATTATGAATTCTAGTGGTTCTTTTAGGATTGATTTTCTGACTCTCGTTGTACATTTCTTTTTATCCTGACTTTGATGTTGATGGGGCAAGGTGACTTTTGGCTGTTTGTTTTTTGTTTTAAAAAGGAAAAAAGGAATAAAAGAATTTGAGAAGGGGCAAGGAAGATGCAGGGATGCGGAAGAGAAGGCGAAGGAATTGAAGTACCGAAAAATTAATTGTAAGACCAAACAAAAAGTAAAGGGGACTTTAACCACAGTACCATAGAAGATCCTTAGGTGATCTTTAACTTAATGGTAGCCAAGAAGAAATAAAATGGCGTAAAAGATGTTAGGAAAATGACAGGCAGCTGGAGTCTTTTCTTATTCAGTTTTTAGGACTGTTTGTACAAGAAAAAGGGCTTTATACCATGCCAAGATTGTGCGGTGAAAAGTTAAAAATGCACTGCAAAAGGAGGTTTTACTTTACAATCAATAAATGGCGCTTCTAGAGGATGAGGCAGCAATTTCTTGGATGGATTTGGAATTTAGATGGCAGTGTAAGACGTGCACTAATGGTAAACATATATGATTGGATTGTTCATGATAATAACCAAAATCTTGCATAGTGGATTAGTCACAGGGGAGAAAGTGGTGTGGTGGACTATGCAATCCAAAGCATCTAGTCTTCTATGTCTTTTGCTTAAAAAATTGAATACTATTAGATATGCTATGCTGGAATATTATTATCTGCAGTGTTGGTAGTCACCTTTTTGCTTCTTGCCTGGTTTGGAATAACTTTATTTTCAAGTCTAGTGGTTGTAAAAGCTAAGAAGTCTGTTATACAATGGTTATTTGACAATTTTGTTGATTTACTCTCCTTCTGATTGCTGTTTGATTTCCTTTTCATTTTCTGGTCAATCGTGTCTGGATTAATTCTCAGTGTCTGAGTGTCTCGCTCTGGTTGGCTGTGCATGACTCTGTTATTGTATGTGTTTGTGAGTTTTGCTTCGATTGGAGTGGCAGATTGTAGGATGGGATTTGCAATTAAAACCTACATGGGTTTCATGCATTTATTACATTCAGGGTTCTGCTAAGGCAAAATTTTGGCTTAATATGTTATTCTCTTTGTGCCGGTTGAGTAGTTTTTTCACATACAGGTGTCATGCCAATTAAGATGTTATGAAGGTGTTTTCCATTGAACAGAATATACTTTGGGAAATATCAGAATATGTTTCTAAAAGGCCCTCTGATTATAGATGGAATTTCTTTGGAAAGAAGTGATATAATTTAAAACTTGGCCATAGCTGATATAGAATGCATTGCCTTGTTGTCTTTCAAGAAATTTCTTTTTTATGACCTACAAAATGACTTTGTGTTTATGTTTTTGTCAGAGAACTATTCTACGATAAGCAAACATAATGGATCAGCAAGATCATACCCAGCCCCAGGTCAGTGGCATAGTTGGTGGCATGCCTCAGCTTTCATATCCCACGAATGTGTATGCCGGAAATCCTGGTCAGGGGTCACTGGTGACATCAGTTGTAGCCGGCCAGTCTACTGGTCAAACAACAGGAGTTCAGCTTGGAGAACAGCAACGTGCGTACCAGCAGATACACCAGCAGCAGCAACAGGAATTGGAGCAACAACTTCAGTCCTTCTGGGCAAACCAGCGCCAAGAGATTGAGAGGCTTACTGAATTTAAGAATCATAGTCTTCCCTTGGCAAGGATTAAGAAGATCATGAAGGCTGATGAAGATGTAAGAATGATATCAGCTGAGGCTCCAATTGTCTTTGCCCGGGCCTGTGAGATGTTCATCTTGGAACTGACTCTGCGAGCTTGGAATCACACTGAGGAAAACAAAAGGAGGACGCTTCAAAAGAATGATATTGCTGCAGCAATTGCAAGAACTGATGTATTTGACTTTTTGGTTGATATAATACCGAGGGAAGATCTGAAAGATGAAGCACTCCTAGCAGTGCCAAGAAATGCAATGACATTAGGGGAATCTTCTGGTTCTTTGCCTTACTATTATATGCAACCACAGCAGATGGCACCGGCAAGGCCTGCTGCTCCTGGCCTGCCTGTGAACAGGCCTGCTATTGATCCTAGTTTCTATGGACAGCAGCCTCACCCCTACATGGCTCCGCAGTTATGGTCAGAGGCAGCTGCACCACAGCAGCCTCAATCACCTTCTGATTCTTAGTCAGTAAATAGAACTATCACGGATTGATGCAAGTACAATTTGTTACTTATAGGTTCCTTACAATCTAAAGCTCTGTTTCCACTTGCACTGCTAGCTGAAAATGGATCTCACGCTTTGAGGCTCTGTATTCTTGGTTTGCTTCAGATTTTGGCTCCTGCTTAATCCCCACTGGACCCTATATTCTGCTTTACAGCAATCAATGGGGAAGAGCTTGTCAACAAGAAGGATCAGAGGATGGTCAGCAAAGCAGCTTGGGATCTTTAAAATTTTTAAGTATATATGAAGTTGTGGAACTTGTGTATTTTGTTTTATCCTATTTGAACTTTACTAGCATGTAGCTTGTCTCTCCTGATGTGCATTATTTTCTGTATTTAATAGCCATATATAAACTTTAGATGTGTTCTTTGAACACCTAACGCTTCTTACATAGATGCTACCATATGCATGTTCATTTTGCCTGTTTGCTACAAAGTGCTATGATGGTATTGCATTTCTTGAGATGTTAGGGGATTATTATTGTTGTAATTTCAAAGTTGTACCTGGTTTCCAGTTAATACTAGGAAATCCTCATTTGCAAACAGGAAGATAAAGAGGGAGCCAAATATTGTGAGATGATTTAGAGCCCAAGGCGTCAGTTGTCCTGACTTAGTGTATCGTAACCACACATGATTTTTGAACACTTCAGATCTAGCCAAATATACTGTTTTTTTTGTACTAGGTTCCTATGCTCTGTTCTTCATATGCAGGTATACACTCGCAAAGGTTGCAGAGTTCGTTTTTGCATTCCCTTCTCGAATATCTCATTAATGCTTGCTCTTGCTCATCTTTGCATCAGCTCTTGTTTGCTCTTCCCCCTCTTAGGGTTCAGGGGAATGATAAAATTTGCATGTGTAAGTAAATTTTCTAGTTTACAAGTAGACGTAGAATTTTCATGATAAACAACATATCTGAAATTCCCAGGTATACCGTTTGAAATTAGTGGTGTTTTGCTTTAGTGCAAGACATTGTTCTCAAAAGTTTGATCATCTTAAACAAACCATTCACTTTTGGCAATATTTCTGAGATAGAAATAAGGGATAATTTCAGAAACCTCCCTTGAGGTTTCTGATAATTTCACTCACCTCCCCTGAACTTACAAAATTACACAAACCTCCCCTGATGTTAAGATTTTGTAATAAAGTTAGTCCAAATAAAAAAAGTAGCATTAAAAAAATACTTTGAGGAGAGAGGTGAAACTTTTATTTTCATCCATAAATACCCTTTATACTTATGCAAAAGTTATATTATAACGGAATGAAAAATATATTAACAAAAGTGAGGAAAAATAAGTGTAAATAGCAAAAAACTAAAAAAGGGCCTTGAACTAAAAATAAGTGTAAATAAGTGTAGAGAAATTTCATGTCTCTAGTGCCGCACATCTGGTGTGCGGGACCAATGAACTTTTTTTAATTTTGCAAAAAGGGCCTTGCAATTTGGCCCTCCGATAATTGTTTTAAAAAAAAAATTCCTCCCTGGTGCCGCACATTGAATGTGCGGCACTGATAGATGGGGAAGAGGAAAAAAAAAAAAGCACCAAATTGCAGACTTTTTTTGAAATTAACAATATTTTGAGGAATTTGCCGGGTTCTGCATAGAGTTGTACTGCATGTTAGTCAAGTGTTCGCTAGAAAAAACATATATAAGACATTTAGAGGTGTTTGGCTTCCATTTTCTTTCCCCTAAATTATGGATTATCATTTTGTTATCATCCAAAGAAGCAATTATGAGTTATTGTATTTCTTGCCATAGCCATGGTGCTAGGTTCAGTTTAATGTCGCTTTTATGCACTCTGGTAATTGTGCTTTTTTGACTTGTTATTACATTTCTTGATTGTAAATTGTGTTACAAATTTTGACTTGTTAGACATGGAAAACTAGAAGATTAATGCAACATTTGCAATGAATAATAATTAGGAAAGTGATATTGGCACTTCCAAATTAGTTCCCCCCTAGTTGCATAGTAGTATTTTTTAAAAGTTGAGCGCATTGCAAAAATTATCATTAAACTAATTTAAATTTCCGATTTTTTCACTAAATTTTTTATTTAGCCAAAACTATCATTCATCTATTTAATACATGTGTTTTCTGACCAAAAGTTATGTCTTCATTTGTTGAGTGACTATATTTGTAAGTTTTTATTAATTTGTATGATGATAATACACTTTTTAAGTTAAATGATCATTATCACAAAAAAAAGTTTATTGACCAAAAAAGAGATTTTCATATAATAAAATGACTATTTTTACCATTTACTCTTTTATGCCCAACGATAAATACTAAATTTCAGAAAAATCATGTAATGACCATATACAATTTACAAATTATGAATTAAAGAAAGCGTGGGTATATCGAGATAAAATTTTTTGCGTAGATTCCTTCTGAACTTATGCTTGGCAGCTTTAAATATTGGTTAGAGACTCAGAGGATTCGTAGAAATGGCTTGTGTAATAAAAGCTTGTTGCATTCATCAAGGGAAAAGAGTTATTAGTTTAGTGAAGACACGGGCGGTCTACTAATGAGTTTCAGTAAAAACATTTGGACAAGAATAGACAGAGCACAAGGTATATTCATGGCCATCAAAGATTAGGGTATATTCACGGTCATCAAAAATTTGTCCATTTGATTATTGGACAAACTGTGTATTGGTTAGTGTTCAATTTAACTTTGACAGTTGGACAAATGTGTTGATTTATTGAATGTTTGATGATTTTCAAAGATTTTAAATAGGCTATATATATTTCAAAATGATTCATTAATGGCAATGCTGACTGTTAGGCTTAAGAACAAAATGATAATGCTTCAAGCAAAACAAAAAAATGAAGTATCAAAATGTAGACTATAAAAAACAGGAAGAAGCAAATATATATTAAAAACTACCCTTTACCTAAGCTTTAAAACTAAATAAATGTGCAAAAAGATATATTACTCTTCCATTCACCTTAGCAATTTTTTCTTCTACTGAAGGCCTCTAAATCAATAAAAAAAAAGTTCCTACTCCTTTTAAGTTATAGCATTTAAAATTAGTGGAGTTTTTGCTTTAGACACGGACCAATTGTCCATGAAAGTTAATTCAGTTCTAATTTCTATTTTTTCTAGTGATTATCATCTCAACAAAGCCATGCAT
This sequence comes from Gardenia jasminoides, assembly GCA_013103745.1. NCBI lineage: Eukaryota > Viridiplantae > Streptophyta > Magnoliopsida > Gentianales > Rubiaceae > Gardenia > Gardenia jasminoides. The sequence goes on along the minus strand of CM023096.1, from coordinate 2,813,558 downwards.
TCGCTTTTGGCAATATCTTTAAGATAGAAATGAACATTTTAAAAGCTGGACGTTGTTTAGAGTTACAGATGTAGATATTTAAATCTTTTTCTTTTAGATATTATAAATCTTTCTCCACAAGGGTTTGATAATCAAGAATTGGGAAATGTATGAAAGTTATTTAAGAAATCTCTGTGGCAAGATGAGCTGGAACTATGAAACTAACTTCACTAACTAAACGAGATGCATTGCAAGCTTGAAATCTGCCACTACTAGAAAAAGTTCTTTTTGTGACTTGTTAATGATAGTCATAAAAGAATTTAGACAATCATAAAAACTTTTTGTGACCATATTGTGACATGCATATAAGTGTCACCGATTTAATAGTCACAAACGTTTTGTGACTTGTATATGAAAGTCACATTATCAATTGTGACTTGCAATAATACCTTTTATGACTTGTATTTTAAATGTAATAAAAAGTCAAAAAAAATAAAATTTATTTGTGACATGCAAATAATAGTCATAAAAGATATTTTGTGTCATGTTTTGTTGGTCACAAGTTTCCTAGGGACCCACTAATTAATCATTAAAAATGAGACCAAAAAACCTTGTGACTATAGGAATTGCAAGTCACAAAAACATCTTGCTTTGTTTTTCCACCCCTTTTTTCCAACCTGTTTTTAGTTTTTATTTATTTTTTTGGAAAGCCCAAAACTAGAAAGAAAGTCTCACGTTTCCCCCTCCCCCCCTTTTTCAACCTTTTTTTATTTTTTATTTTTTTATTTTTTTGGAAAGCCCAAAACCAAAAAGAAATTCTCACGTGATGGACAATTAAGAAAAAGATAAAAATTTGCTTGAACAATAGGATAAATACAATGCCACAATGCTAACAACAGTGGCACTTTCCAAGCTTAACAAGAACTTGCAACCACGAGAAAACCATATATACGGTATAAACCAGAGAAATGACTGTCACCACCAAAAACTAGAAACATCGAATCTTGACAAAGTAAAATTCTGTGAATCTTGATAGGATGCTACTTTGCCACCAAAATTGGTGCTAACTAAAGGAGCCCAGATAGGACGTTTACAAATACATCATTTAAAGTTCCGGTTCATCTGCGACGCAACAGATTCAGTAGCATTAGCCTTAATAATTAAACCACGGCCATTCCAAGGCAGGGGAAACCTCTACTGGTAATATAATAGTGAAACGGAAAAACGTAAGATAATGCCAAAGGTGAAATCCATACCATCATTATCATCACCATGTTAAAGTCGTCTTCATCATCATCAAAATCAATGTTCTGCAACAATTTTCTAAGTGTTAGTGTATCTATACCAAATATATGCATTATATGATATTTGCTATGGATAGATGAAGTCCAAGCACCCAAGGAAAAGGAAGCCTTCAATACCAGATATACTGACTACGTAAAACGTGTGAACAAGCACTTTAGGTAGATCTTATATAATACTAGTCATGTCTTAGCTATAGAGCACCTCCACTCCTAAGCCAATACTACTCTTAATTAAGCACAATAATAGTGACATACGTATAGAAACAACTAAACGGCCGTGAAGACGTGTAAGAAATTTTCAAACGGGACAAATACACTGAATATTTTATGATATAATATAATAGTACCAGATTGCATATGTGAAATTTTAAGATACTACTATGTAATACAACTGTAACAAAGCTATACAAAGGACCCCACAACATGTAAACACGAAATCTCAAATTTAAAATCAATATTATACCAACATTCTAAAACTAGTAGTGCTGGTTTTTATTTCATATAAGATGAAAAATGATTAACCAACTAATTGTGATTATGCAACTCTGCTCTTGTAATATTGTCCTGCTTATAATCTAAATAAAAGAACACAGGCATGCTTGTAACTTGAAGTCAAAAGAGTACTTCTTTTCTCCACTATCATCTTGAAAGTGAAACTTTAGTTACACCATCAGATCGAACGGACAAAAGTTAAAACTAAACCACAAAATTAAGGACAAACCTCTAGAAGAATATACTTAATTGCAGTACTGCCAATTCAAAAGAGAGAGAATAAACAAAGAACTGGTAACGGGGCTTAGTGGTAAGTTGCCATAAACCTCAAAAAACTTAAATTGAAAACAATTTCCAATGAACTAAATTGATCATTCTAGGGGAACATGCAGCATCTAGAATTCCTGCCATCACTAACCGTGTCAATTGTATGCAAAAACAAGAAAAAAAGGAAAATAAAAAGGATCCCCATTTTTATAATACTTAATTTTTTTCCATCAGCATTTCATTGTACACTTTGCGATTCTTTCCTCTTACTTGACTTTTCTAGACCGTATTAACTATATGATTGATTGGAATTATTAATCTATCATTCCAAGAAAGATGGAGAGATATGCAATAATAATACTAAAAAAACCTATGATGAACTTTCAAATAGTCTTCTATTGTATGACTTTTGAGTCCATGACTTTCAACAATCTTTTACATAAAAAAGAGGAAAAGTGGGACAAGATACCAATAATTTCTCCAACTCTGAAACTTGGCCTAATTCATTTGACAAAATATAGGTGGCCATATGTTTCCAGTGGTAACAAAGTACTACTTAACATAAGAACATAATGTACTTCAAACCAAGAAAAACTAAACAAGAACAAGTTTCCATAAATCATATGAGACATTGATCTTATCTAGATGGTGGAGACATCATAAACACTGCAGGATATTGATAATTCACAGAACGCTGCTTGCACAAATACAGGAATATGCAGCAGGAATGCAAACATTAAAAAAAAAAAAAAAGAAGTCGGGATTACCAATCTAAATCCTTGACAAGAATGCAAAAAAGCTCTTTTAGAGGCTAGCTTCAGCGAGGAGATGCCTTAAGTAAGGAACACAATGTAGGTTCAACAAACACAAGAAGGTGAAGTTTCCTGCCAAAAGGAAAGCACAAAAAGTGACCATTAATCCCATAATAATTTGTAATAAATTACAACAAATAGAAATATTAATGTTGACAAAAAACACAAAATTAAAAAATATGAGGCTGAATCTTTCATTGTTATCTGGAAGTGAAAATCAGAAATTCAAGCTTTATAGTGAAAGACTAGGTGTGGTTTTGATAGTCATCTACAAATAAAGCCTAATACTTGTCTATTTGGATATGTTTCCTTTGACAAATGCCTCTAATTTATTTTTTTTTGGGTCAAAATGGCAAGTGCCTCCATTTAGTTGTTGGTTCGCATATATAAATCATTACATTTCATCGATCTCACAAGGCAAGACACCATGACATCTCTTATCAAAAAGAAAGCAGCACTCCAATCAATGCTTAAATTTCAGCATACGTAACTTTCCACTGGTCATTCAACAGTCAAGCTGATAAATAGGCCACCATAGATAGGGTAGGTTTTCTCTGTATAGAGCTTGTAACCTTAACAATTGAATCCTAGATCATGGTAAAACAATTGAGAACTTGTAACCATCGGATGTTCAAAGTGATTTATAACCTCATAACTAAAGGAAAATGACTCACTTTGTCTAAAATTCCATCTTTTGATAGGGAACAACAACAATTAACAATTAACCATACTTCGGGGAAAATATCAAGGTTTATTAAATTTGTGAATGCTAAGTAAAGACATAAATACATCCCAAAAGGAGATTCAAAGAAACATTATGGAGAAAAAACTAAGTAATTCTGTGTACAGAAGAGCAGAAATATTGCAATATCAATTTATAAAACACTATCCTATCTCATAACAGAAAATTTAATGCAACCATGCACACACACATAACAATTACATTGGAAACTATGAGCACTTCAGAATTTGAAAAAAGCAAAAAACCTGGAGTGCAAGAAAGAATGTTGATTCGATCAATGCAGGCTTATTGTATCCTATTCTAGGAGCAACATCTCATGTCATACGGAAATAAGGATCCTGGAACAAACAAAAATCAAAACCCATGTAAATTCGGAAAAGGACAAGATTTGAAAAAGAATAGAATGTCAAACTAAATATCTGAAAACCGTTTAATAATTGGTGAACAAATGGAGACCACTAAGAACCAGCAAGCAATACTCTCTCCTGATTTTATCCACTTCAGACCAAATGTAACTTGTCAGCATCCTTAATTTTGTTTGGATGCCTAATATTTGAGAATGGAACACAACAACCCAGTAAAACATAACAACATAGCAAGCTATCTGGGCAAAGCTGAGCAAAGATTGGTTCATGCACTCTGTTTTGAAAGAGTAAGATGACATAAATTGATTGAACACGTATCAAACCTAAAACTAGAGGGCACCATAGAAGCAGTATATAAGGGAACCAGGAAACAACTTCACTGATCACACCAAGCTAACGCCAAGATGTCACATTGACTTTGGGCAGATAGTTCCCTATCACAAGTCTTACAATTTGATCATGAAAACGCGTTCTGACAAGGAGTTTCCCCAAGAGTAACAATGGAAGAATGCATTGCACATAAATCTTTACAAGCCTGGCAACCTCCCTTGATTTATGTTGCCTGTGCATCTAATATTAAAAAAAGAGATTCTTAATGATGGCTAACAGTGAAAGAAGTTTGAAAAGAATGAGCCATTGCTCTAGGAACCCTTCTAAAGTTCTAAAAGTTTTATTCTTGTACAACTACATATGTACTGTAGCTGCTACTTATAGGATTTAGAAGCTTCAAATTTCTGGATGAAGTCAGTGTTGTTAAATTATGTACATAGCCTCAGTAAAACATGAGCTATTAACAACCTTCACATTGAAATTAAATATTTTTGCACGAAATGGATTAGGAAAAAAGTTTAGGAGTGTTCCAGATTTAAGGCCTATTTTGCAGATTTATTTATTCCTCATTTTAAATACAAACAAAGAGATAATTATACTTCAGCAATCAACCAAACCCAAAAACACCTACAGTATTTCCTGTAGTAATTAAACTAGCTAGTCTATAAACAGAGACCCAGATAACAAGGGATCTCAGTTTTTTCAACTGTTGCTGACCATCCAAGCTTGCCGCTGGGACATGTTATAACAAATAGTTTCCATCACAAGAGATGCAATCAGCATAGGACAACTTGTAAAGCTACTCTATTGTTTCAAAGAAAGAAAGAAAGGTTAATCCTAAAAACATGCAGATTGTCTACTAGTATAATTCAAGTTATACCACCTAAACCAGCAAGGTCACCAAAACAAATTCTCCTCTTGGGCAGGGGATGCCAGAAAAGATTAATATCCCAGAAGATACTTCAAAGCCAGAATGGAACAGATACAAGGATGCTTAATTAAAGATTTTGGCTTTATTGAGATGTTTCTGGTGCTGAAAATTCAGCTCATCAAAAATGCTTTTAGTTCATAATTGCAAAAGAACTTAAATCAGAACTTACCCCATTAAGAAAGTAAACACTTAATTGCTCAACTTCTACGCCCCTTACTCGTTTGGCGACAAACACATAACATACTGTTTTAACCATATTCATACTACATCAGTAAACAATGGAGAGAACATTGACAAATTGACCACCCAAAGTAATGCATTGAAATACTGCACTCACTCTAATCCAAAGTTTATTTCATGACTATAGCAAATAACTTATAGAGCAGGATTACCCATGACCTATTCACCATCTATGCATTATTTAGCTTAAAGACCTCAAAAATGGTGCAGAATGTACTGGAAGATCATTATTTATTGTCAACTGGCTTGCAAGATCTTTAATTACATGGTCATTCATTCTTGTATGCTCTCACAAATGAAAGCCATATGAAACGTCAACACAGAAGGTTTTAAAATTTTTAAATGATCATGACTCTTGATGGAGTAACATTAAAGCATGACGTCAAGCATGTCAAGCCAAGTGCAATGCCAGACACGATGTGGCCTTTACCTTCTTAACTGTATGATACTGCCGGATACGATACTCCGAGCAAATCTTAGGCGTTTGATCCTCGGAACTCGGATGGAGTAGGCTCGGTACTGGTACCTAACCACCGGCTTCCGGTCACAGCTGGATAAACAGAATTAGTACCAGAATTGAATGAGCTGGTCGGGAAGAACAGCATAGTGATTAAATTAGTACCAATAAATTTACAAAGAGAGACTAAACACATAAGCAAACAAAATGAATTCCCCTAAATAGAAAACAAATTGGGAGGCAGAAACTACTAAAATCCCCACCGCTTTGCAAATTACGAGCGGATACAAAATCTAATAAGAACTATAACATGAGAAAAAATTAAAAAAATAAAGAAGAAAAGCGACATAAATAATTATCAAAACATGAGATGAAATACCTTAGGAACCTTGATTCTTTGAAATCAATCTGAACCCTAAAAGCAAGAAAAATGTAGATGAAAAGAGAGATTTGGCGAGAAACGGAGTATTTCAAAGTAATTTCACCACATCTCAATATAGGTTAGCCAATTTGACGGATGTGGTGAAATTCTGAATCCTAAAAGCGAGAAGAAGATGGAGGTAGAGTGAAAGATTTGGAGAGAGAGAGAGAGACTCTGACTATAGAGAGAAAACGGATAGAAAGAAAGAAGAATCGATTGATATTTTAGCAACGGGAACGAAATAGGCTAACCAATACAAACGACGTAGTTTTCTTGATTTCTCATGACTTGTAAAAATAGGTTGCAAAACGACATAGTTTTATTAGTTTTATATGACATGCATCTTTTAGTCATAAAAGAACTCATATTTGTGACTCTCAAAATTTATAAGTCACAAAAAGTAAGCAAAACTACGTCGTTTTATTGCTTTTATATGACATGCCAGTGCTAGTCATAAAATATTTATATTTGTGACTCATAAAAAATTACAAGTCACAAAAGCCTGATTTTTCTTGTAGTGTGCGAGGTAGGATTGCATAAGACTTACTCGGGTAATAACTAATTCATCTAGTGAATCACCATTAACGTTCCCTATTCTAAACTGGTAGTATATACCAGTGGAACACATTGCTAAGGAAGGAAAGAGAAATGAAAGGACAACAATATCAGAGTATAATTACACAAAAAAACTGCATCAACAATAATTGATGCAACATACTCTGATTGATAGGGTTTTTCTTTACTGCTCAAATTTTAAAAACCTTTATAACCCTATATTATCACAAGTATACGGATCGTTTATTGAGTATAGGGAAATAAGGTGTCGATCCCACGAGGAAGAGTGTCAAGTACCGGTGATTTTCAAACTCCTCTATTATTTAGACTATCACAAGTAAAATAAAAGGGAGAAAGCGGTGAACCGTCCTTAGGAAGAAGGATTAAGCAATTAAAACCGACTGCTAGGTGTCGAAGACATCCAATTGGCGGTAGACAAGAAAATAATAACAAAGCAAATAAAGAAATTTGAGAGTTAAGAACAAGTTAGAGGAATCTTAGAGCTTTAGAATCTCTTATTATGTTTAGATTAGAAGTTAGCCAAATTATTATGTCTTTTTCTCCAATGATTTGCTAAGGTATAACTTCCTTTTGTATGCCATCACTTTCATCAATGGTCATGTGTAGTGCAAGCTCTCATTTAAGATGAGCAAGTCACTCGGAATCGCTTTCACCAATTCCTTAACTCCTTGGAATCTTTCTTGACCTATTTTCATAGAGAAAAGAGAGAAACAAGATAAATAAGCTCAATGAAGTTATAGTATAAAACCAAAACCAACCAACTATATTCACTACTTTCGTGAGAATTTAAGTTAGTGTTTAAGATCTTAGATCTTATTGAAGGCAAGTTTTTCATTGCTCATCAACATCAAATCATTTATAGTTGGTAGCTAATCAACCATAAAGCATAAGCACAAGTCTTAAACTAGCAAAATCAATGAGGACATAAATAACTCAACTACTTCATAATCACAACTAAAACAAGTTCATCCTCACTCTAGAATTTAAGAGGTTTAACTAAACATACTACGACTAACTATACTACTAAACTAATGAACTAGTGAAGACTACATGCCTTTTCTCTCTTCTCTCTCCTCTCTCCTTCATTGTCTACAAGAGACCCTATTTATAGATGAATTCATCCATAAACTTCCAAGACTTTATCATGTGAATACAAGAAAAGTTTGGTCTTGAAAAGTCAAAGAAATTGGCTTCATGAATCTCTTGTCTTCATGCATTGAATCCATTGAATTTTAATCTCAAATGAGTTGTAAAGTTGTGTTTTTGATTGGTCATGAGTTGTTTCTTCAACTTCACAAAATTCTTCACGTAACTTTGGCTGAAATTCGTCCAAAAATTGAGCTGGAAAATCTGGAATTCAGCTGCAAGTTGCAGCAGTCATTTTCTGAGGATCCGCGAGGTAGAGAATCGCGGATCCATTCGCGGATCGCTTTCCCTGCTTCCACTGAGAGGGATTCGCGAGGCATATCATTCTTCCAGTTATCACATCGTGTTTCTACCTCGCGAATCTGCTTCAATTTCGCAAAATTTGAATTTTTCGTCGTGAAATTGGCGCGTTAACTCCTCCGACTTTTGACCCTTCGATTCCTTGATATTCGAATTGCATTTTGCTCGAATCAATTGGGAACTTCATCAACTTTTGATATTTCAATTTTCCAACTTTCATTGCAATTATCCTTATTTTCATCTCATTTGATTTATGAACATTTAATCCTACAAAAGCACGAAGATTTCACTACATTAATCCACAAAAATGCATTTCTCATTAGAAACCATAAAATGTAAAACTTCACTAGAAACCCTAGTTAAATAGTCATAAAAATAACTAAAACACACAAAAACTACATAATTAAACCTATTAAAAGCATGCAAAATATTGACTTATCACTGATATTCTTCCAAAAAAAAAAAAAGAGAAGAACTGCTAAACAATAATGTAGATTTGTTGACCAATTAAGCGTTAGAGATAATGACTTTCAGCTCTTTTGCCTAATTCGAATGCAACATTTGCCAATTCTAATTGCAATTCTTGAGTTGTTTGGCAACCAACCGTGTCAGGCTAGCTAAATTGGGAGAAATCTCCTTTATAAACAATAAAAACATAATAGAGTTCACAAGAATTTTGAAATGGATTTGGGATCTCAATGGTTGAGGTTTCAATTTTCTTGAATAGTTGGCTATAAAGATTGACATCGATTTTACATCTTTACAATATTTTTTTCTCAATTAGCTAACCCCACATACAGAGGAGGGCGCCATTCCTAATATGTTTATATCAATAAAAGAACAGAAGGCGACGTTAATCTTACCTTCTAAGTTACATATTTTTGTCAAGATACTATTCCCTTACATTTAACATCTTTATGGTATTTGGAAATTCTAACATAGTTATTTTTACTTACATTGTATCTTGACATGTAGACTCATTTCCAAAGCAAAAAAATTGCATTAATGTCTGAATGAGTGTAATCCATTCATCCTAGATCAAAATTTCACATACAAGATTGCTTTAAACAAAGTTTCTAAACTAGCTTTGAAACGTTAATAATGCCATTCAGGGATTTGGGATACCAACACTTAGGCCTCAATCGTTTTGAATAGTTAATGATAGAGATTTAGTCATATCTTACACAATCAACTACTTACACAATATGTCTTTAAACCTATACTCCTTAATTATTATCAAGGTATAGAATATGATTCATGACCTAAAGTATATAAACATTTTGCTAAATGGGTATAAGCTTTGCATTGTATGGTCAAATTTCCAATGTTAGACGTCATTATTAAGCAGCATATAAACTACGTACTGCATTAGCTGCACGTTTACCATAATTACCTCATTGCAAGTTTATGAGAATGTTTTTCTCCGAAAAATAAGTTCTCTTTTCTCGCTTGCCTATGGCTATATATAATACCAACATTGAGCTTTTACTTTAGAGAAATCAATTAGATTCAAGTAAAGTTTCTTAACTTTCTTAAGAATATCAACTTTGAATTGGAAGAAAATTTTTCGAGAGAAGTTTTAGAAATGCATTGGTATTTCTTTTGGATACAAAGAAGAATGTATAATATGTTAACAAATCTTTAAACTTAAGCAAGAAGGTAAAAAATTATTTGGAAAAGGTTTTTTTCATATGCAACGATTCAATAAGAGATGAATAGTGGTAGGAAAATTATGGTACGACTTACACCCTTACATAAAAGACAAGTTGACGATCATATCAGTAAAAAGTAATCGTATAGCATAAAAAAAGCTACAAGTTATTATTATTGAGTTGGGATCAATAGTGAACAGTTGTTGAATGCTCATAGATGTAAATATATAGCCAAACTATGTAGAACATATTCCAATAAAAATTTCAAAGCATCAATTAAACACCGAAAAAGATTAGGAACATGGTTCACTTGACAACAATCATGACTAATACTCAATTTTTACTAATTGATATGTTAAGCGATAGAAAAAGGAAAGAAAAAATTCACTACAAGAAAAATTGCCTTCAGTGACAACATTCTCTGTGACAAGAACATAGTTGTCATAGTTGGAGTAATTTAGTGACGACTTTTGAGGTCGTCAGTGGTGATGTTTGACAGATTCATTGTTAGTGACGACTTACAAAATGTTGTCATAGTAGGGTTGGCGGGCAAATGGCACGCCTGGTGGAAAATCAGCTTTGTGACGACTTACATTGTCACTGAAATGTGTGATACAGTAACTACATTAGATGTCGTCATTGAAAATTTATAGGTTCATAATCGGTGACAACATTTTTTAATCACTATTTATAGTACATGTCTTATATCACTTTCACTAATTCTAGTATGACACCCTAACTTTTTGTGACGACCCCACCGTACCCAGAGGCGTACCAAAGGGCTTAGCGGATCGCCTACCCAACTCTCGCCAGGACTCGATAGCAAAAATGATAAAAGCGTCAAATTCTCACAAAAGGACGATATGTACATTATATATATACATAATATCCACTACAAGACCACGAGAGTCAGAGAGTAACTCTCGTTAAGGTTTCTCACACCTGTTATCCAAAATACAATATACATGGCCAAAACTTCAACCCAAAGCAAGTACTAAAGCTAAAAGGCTACACTATGGCTCCCACGCGTCAATTCCCACTTCGGCCCCCTGCTAAGGAAAACAAATTGAAAAGGAGTAAGTTATATGCTTAGTGAATAATCAGGGGGGGCACACGTAAATCACATTTCCACAGATTTTTCAAATCAATAGCAAAAAGTAACATCACAAAATAAGGATATGGGTGGCTTCAAAGCCATTTCAATTTCCACGCTTGATCTTCCATTGATACTCCGTCAACCGATAATCCATAGATCCCACTTATACTCCTACCATCCACCTTATCAACCCACTCTGGCTAGTCTACAGTACATAGCATCTTGAGCAATAGTAACATTGAGATCCCAAAGGCATTGAGATCAGACCATCTATTTGGTCAGAGAATAACATTTACCATTGAGACCCCAAAGGCAACCCTTGAGATCAGACCATCCAAGTGGTCAGAGCGCTACACTAACATTGAGATCTCAAAGGCATCCCTTGAGATCAAACCATCCAAGTGCTCAGAGAGCAACATTGACATTGAGACCTCAAAGGCAACCCTTGGAATCAGACCATCCACTTGGTCACTTATTACTAACAATATCACATTTCACAGATCATATATCACACAACACATGCATTCAAGAACCATATATGGAGTTTAGGCTGAGTGCGAAAAAGTACACCCTCGTCCAAGCGCCCACTTATCACATTTCACAATATAATCACATATAAAGTCCTAATTACTCACCAAAAGTAGTACAACAGCAAACAGATTAGAAAGGTTCCCCGGTCTCCTCGATCTCGTCACCTCCTGTGAAAAGTTGAGCCAAAAGATTACTCAAACAATCACTAAGATGCCAAAACCACTTAATAACACTTAAAATAGCAAATAAGGTACATGCATGGGCGTTTGACTAAAAACGGGCGAGAACGGAACGAAAACGCAAAACACACACTAAAAGGTGTAAAAGGCAGTTTTGACACCTTGTGCGCCTTTACTTATAACTCATGCTACAAGTATCGTATTAAAGTGCACGAGGTACTTTTTCGAAGCTAAGAGAACAAGCTATAACTTTTATGAAGACCATTTCTGCCCAGATTCACTCCTTCTGGGTCAAAACACACGAAAACAGTTCCAGTTTCTTCATATCAGACTTGCTGACAGGCCGAATTCAAATGGCCATATCTCAGCGCACAAAGATCCAAATCAAGAAATTCCAAAGGCGTTGGAAAGCTGGCGTACAAGGCTACAACTTTTGTGTTTTGGCCAAGAGCCAACTCACAATGAATAGACACGAAAAACAGAGCCAAAGTCACTGGTTTGGTCTCCCCTGTTTTTTTTTTTAGTTTCGCGCCCAAACACGTCCAAACCAAATGCAATTCACGCGCATGCAATACAAATAACTCGAAAGCGATAAAAAACATGCAAATGCAGTGTTTACACGTCCAACATTACCCTCGACACACACACATTACATACTCATGCACCAAATGTGCTTAACTCTTCCAATTCGGTTCCAAATCGACTCCAACTCATACATTTCTCATCCATTGTGCATCAATGCACTCAATGCACTAACAATGGATTATCAATCATCCATTTAAGCGACCAAATACACTAATTAGGTCCAAGAATATTAACTTTAACTCGGGTTTAACCTCTCACCATTGCCAATCCAACAACCACAACAATAACTACACTTTAAATAACATGCATTGCACACACGAAACACTAATTGAAGCCATTAGAAATCATAAACCAAGAACCCTACTTAGTGCTTGCTGGCCGAAATTGGGAATCAAGAATTCAACATCATTACTCCATAAATCTACTAATTAAAGCAAGAACAAGTGCTAATTTAGTCTAACCAACAACTAGAAACATCAATTCCCAACATTAAATCTTGCAACTAATGAAACCCTAACCCTATCTCTTGGCCAAGGTTCAAGACAAGCAAAACAATAAAACCAATCCATGGAATCATCTTCCAAGCTAACTAGGATCTTTAATCAAGTTAGAACATTCATAAAATTCATCATTTTTATCAATTTAAACCAAATTCCAGCTTGCACATAAAGGAAGAGTACCTCTTTGGCTTATGTTCTTGATAAAGTTGCAAGCTCCCAAGGTCAATCCACTTCTCCTATCTTTCAATCAAGGTTGGATGGTTGAAATTGGCAAAAATCCCCAAGCTTTTCTCTCTTTTTTTTTTCCTTCTCTTTTCTTCCTTCTTTTCTCCTTGCTTGGCCGACCCTCTTGGCTGTTTTTTTAGCTAAGAGATTAAGTCTCTTAGATATTTATTTAGTTTAGTCAAAATTTGGTCCAAGTCCAAATCAATCATCTCAAGCCAATGCAACCTAGCAACTTAGGTTGGTTTGCACTCTTGCCCAAATGATTTCTTTTCCTATCAATTTACTCCATAAACCATTAATTCAACTTAAGCTACTAATGCTTAATCTCACCTACTTAGGCCACTAATCACCCAAGTATTGTAATTAACTCTCATGAGCATGCACAGTCACACATAAAAGCTATGAAATAACAAACTTGTGATTTTTACATATACTTAAGGTTTTGAGAAAACATATTAGGATTTGTACATTTAGGGTTTAATATACAACTAGGGTTTAAACAAATTAGGGTTTTAATATACAATTTAGGGTTTTTAAAATCCAATTAGGGTTTCCAAAATAACTTTTGCCATTTAAATAACACAAATCAATACTTATTATAAATAATTAGGGTGAGAAAATAGGGAATAAACCGGGTCCTCACACTTTTACACTTTAGCCCCATGTACAATACATCAATTTTAACAAATTCTAGTATGGCACCTATCTTTTGTAATTTTTCCCTAATTTTTTTAATTTGCAAGTGCTGCTGATATCTTAATAAACTATGAATGCATATTTCATGATTATCCCAAACTTAGTTAAAAATATGTTACGAACATAAAAATATTTAATAGATTCCCTTTTTTGTCATCATGATAATATGTACAAGATTAATGATTATGCTAATCAGAAAATGAAGGTAATGAACACTAGAATGTAGTATGAAATTGAGTCTAATTCAGCCATCTTTGCCTGATTAAAAGATTGTTATTTAATTATATTAGTCACATTCATCATTTGTGAAGCAGTACTTATACCAAATAGATCTATCATTTCATACACGTATTAGCAAGTAAAATATTTTGATTGCTTCTGGTGGGATAACTGGCTTGGTAATGGTGCTTTAGCACTTCAGGTGGGTGCTTCTGGGAATCATCAAGTGTGTGACTTTGTGATTGATGGTCATTGGGATGTTCATTTGCTGCAAGAGTGGGTTTCGCCTGAGATTGTTTGACAAATCTTATGTTGTGCACCTCCTGCATCTGAGCAGCCGGATGGCTTGATTTGGACAACAACCAATTTTGGTTGTTTTATGTTGTCATTGGCCTTCCATCTCATTAGAAAGTCAGCTCCGGTTTCTTTCATGTTCGGAAGAATTTGGCACTCAAGGATCCCGAGGCGGATCTCGTTCTTCATGCTTCGACTGTTGCTAGCTCATCTGCCATTGCAGGATATTGTGGTCAAATTTGGTGTCCACGGTCCCTCAAAATGTGTGTGTTGCTCCATGCCATGTGAGGAGTCCCTCGAGCATTTGTTTTTCCTTGGTGATTTAGCTTAACAGGTATGGAATTTTTTCTCTTCACCCTGTGGTATTAAACCATCTGGACATAGTTTGCGGGCAATGTTGGCTGCTTGGTGGTTTTTAGGACAGAAGAATGCTCGGTTATGTTTTATTTTCCAAATTTTGCTTTGTTTAATTTGTTGGAACTTATGGAAGGCTAGGAATAAGGCTGTGTTTGAAGTTAAGCAGGTGACGGTGGAGCGGTTGTGCTCGTATATTGTTGAGGAGGCCAGGAGTCTTTTTTTGATTCAGTTCAAGTTGCCGGCCAATCAAGTTCCAGTTAACTGGGTTTCTCTCTGCGATTGGATTTTTCAATTTCGTGAGCCTTCTTCGGTTAAATTGGTCTGTTGGTTGAAACCTCCAATAGGTGAGCTCAAATTAAATACGGTTGGTTGTTCGTTAGGCAATCTTGGTCTGGGAGGTGGAGGTAGTGTGCTGCGGGATGATAAAGGTTTTCTAATATTGGCTTTTGTAGCTCCTTTTGGTAATGTCACGAGTTTGCAAGCAGAAGCCCGGGCTTTATTGTTTGGGGTAAAACGTTGCTTGGAGCATGGATTTCTTAAGTTTCATGTCCAATCGGATTCCTTGGTTTTGGTTTCGATTATCCCAGAAATTGATCAGTCGTTGGCCTTGTCCCACTTCTTTTTAATTGTTTCTCATTGCTTCCGGGAAGCAAATAAAGTGGCTGATGTTCTATCAAATGTTTGATGTTCGGAGGAGTCCCCAAGAATTTATTCGCAAGAATCCTCTATTCCCCGCCGTGCAAGAGAAGAACTCCGGGTAGACAGGTTAGGATGGCCTTCATTTCGAATTCGGTAACCCTTTTGGCTAATTTTATCCATGTACTTTTGGAGGTTAGGTTCATGCCCCCCTTCGCTGTAATGTTCAATTAATAAATTTTGGGCTAGCATCCCAATCCCGCATATGGGTTTTGCCCAAAAAAAATATATATTTTGATTGCTTGATCAACAAAACTAGTGGTAGGGTCATATTAGAGTGCAACTTATACATAATTGGTAGAACCATTAAATGAGTACCAAAAAGTATTTGATTAAGAGAATGTTTAATTTTTTGAATCATAACATATTTTTAATAGCTTTTTTATTTTTGAACTCTTTTACTCTATAATAAATTAGAAAATTTCTATATTAGAAAAAAAAAAAGCTAAAAACATACTAAATTTTCCCATTTTAAAATTTTAGTGCAACTTGAGAGTGAAAAAAAAAATAAGAAAACTCCAAATAATAGAAAAACTACACAAAGATAATAAAAAGGAAAAAGAGAGAGATAGGATAAAGGACAAGCAAAAAAGCGTGATTTTCTTGGTACTAAATAGACTAAAGGCATGACTTTATGCATATAACATTGAGCAGCAAACAGAAAATTTCAAGAGGCGTGCGCGGGTTGGAGGAAATTTAATGATACGGTGTCGTTTGGCCACAAGTACTCCTTCTATACCCAAAACACTTAGCCAAATTTTCACTTCAACTTCTCATCTCTCGTCTTCCGACCCCCTCTCTCTCTCTTCAATCCTAGCCCAAAAAGTCTACCTCCGCCAATCTATTCAGCTCAGATTACCAAATTCACCCGTAAATTTGCTAGAGTTTGCCATTAGTTTGAACACTTGAGCCTCAACCAACTTGGGAAAAAACTCTAGAAAAACATGCTCAAAGTACGAGTGAAAGGTTTGAACAAATGAATAAGAAAATTGATCATATGCGTAGAAGTTTAAAATTCCAATTAGGTCAATTAGCTAATGCATTTAATGGAAGAAAACCGGGGGAGCTTCCAAGTAAAACTGAGATTAATCCAAGAGAACATGTTAATGCAATCACTCTTAGGAGTGGTAGAACATTAGAGAACAATAACCTTGGTAAAAGTGGTAAATCCCATGAAAATGAGAAAAATAAGGAAAAAGAAGAAGTAAATAACTATGTTGCTATTGATATGCCTTCTTCTCATATTCCTCATAAGAATGCTACTAACACTATTCCTTTCCTGATAGGTTGAAGAAGAATAATAAGGAGAAGGAATTTGAGAAAATTGCTCAAATGTTTAAGCAAATAAGAATTAACATTCCTTTTATTGATGCTATCTCACAAATTCCCTCTTATGCTAGATTTTTGAAGGATATCATGTCCAAAAAGAGGAAGATTGAAGATTATGAGATCATAGCATTAGCGGAGGAATGTTCGACTCGAATTTAAAACAAACTCCCATAAAAGCTCAAAGATCCGGGAAGTTTTACTATACCTTGTACCATCGGTCATCTCCAATTTTCTAATGCTTTGTGTGATTGGAGTGCAAGTGTATCATTGATGCCACTTTTCATAACTCGGAGACTTGATTTAAGGGAGACGAAGGACACAAACATCACTCTTCAATTGGCGGATAGGTCATTAAAGCGACCGGTTGGTATGGTTGAAAATGTCCTTATAAAGGTCAAGAATTTCTTTATTCCGGTCGACTTTATTGTGCTTGATATGAAAGAGGATATTCATTTACCTATTGTTTTAGGTAGACCATTTCTAACCACCGCTGACACTTTAATTGATGTCCAAGAAGGCATAATTAAGTTTAGAGTGAATGAAGAAGAATTGGTGTTTAACCTAAATGAAAATAAAGATCTTGAATTATGGCATGGAAAAGCATTTAAGCCAAAAGAGGTAGATATTGTTAGAGAATTGCATAATGATGGCTTATTTGTTAATGATGTCCCATGTGAAGAACAAAGAAAAAGATATTTTTATAGAGCATGAAATCCCTAAAGTTAATCAGGAGAAAAGGAAAAAACCAAGTAAACTTTGGGATTGTTTTAAATGTTTCTCAAAAACTCCTCATACTATATGTGATATTAATAATCCTTCTTTGTTTGATGATGAGGATGATTTGGAGAAAGGGGAAGCTTCATTTGTGGTGAATGGAACCAAAAGCTTTAGCCCTTGGGAAAGAACAAGTTCCTTTTCACCTCCAAAGTGACTTTAAAGAGAAACATTTTTGAGTCAAACCAACGACTTTAAACAAAAGCGCTTATTGGGAGGCAACCCAATTTTGTTTAAATTTGTGTTAGTTTGGTGTGATTTTGTGTTTAATATGTTTGTTTGAAGTGTGTTTGTTGTGTTTTGAGATAGGGTTCAAGATCGGAAGTCAAAAGTGCAAAATAAGGTTCCAAGGAAGTTCAAATGATCAACTTCTCAACCTCTCAAATTTTGATTCTTGTGTTCTTGATGCTCAAATTTGTGTTAGAATCATGTATTTGATCAAGTTACATGTGTTTGCTAAGGTACATTATGGTTTCTAACAATTATTCTTGATTAGGGGTATGAAGTGGAAATCAATGGAATAGTAAAAATGCAAACACCTTGGCATCTCAATTTGTGTTTTAGTTGTTTATGATTCGAGAAATGAGATTAATTATGTTGTTATGATCATGTTACATGTGTTAGAGAAGGTGCATTGCATAATTATCATGCAGGATTTTTATTCTGAAAATAGCAGAAATTGAATAACCAATGAAACAGTTGCAGAAAAATTGCAGAATCACATTTCCAGAAGGATCCGCGAGCTAATCCGTGAGGTATACCTCGTGGATCTCTGAATCTCGCGGATCAGGATCAGAGAGTTTTTTGAAGATCCACGGACTGATACGCGATGTGTTTATCGCGGATCCTTGGGTCGCGGATCTGGTTCAGAGAAGTTTCCAGTTCGATTCGCGTGCTGATTCGCACACTATTCTTCACAGATCACTGAATTTAACCTTTTCGTGCAGTTTCTTCTCAAATTTTTTCAGGTATTAAAGGTTATCGGATGGAACTGATCAAGATTTGGAGCAAAGTGGATCAAATTCAATGAATTTTGAAGTTCACACCAATTCAATCACATTAATAGGGGAGTATTACTTTCTTTTATTTCTTATCTTTCTATTCCTTCTTACACATTGAGGACAATGTGTATTTTAAGTGTAGGGGGGAAATTGTTCTTATATGTTTAATTATGTGATTGAGTTGTTATATGGTGAAATTCTGCCAAAATTTTTTGAAAATCCTGTCCAAAATGTTTCAAAATTCTCAATTAACTTGGAGATGGCTATTTTGTGATTAAAATTTTTGCAATTGAAGGAAGGTATATCTTGTAAAATGGAGGAAATTATGCCTAATTTTGTATGTTTAATCAGATTTCTTCTCTTTATTTGATTTTACATAGTAGAGTGATAAATGTGGTTGATAAATGTCATACTTTTCTCATGATTATTCTTTTGAGAGAATATTTATTTATGTTTCTTAAAAAAAAAAAAAGAAGAGTGATAGCTCTACTCCACTGTGCTTAGTAATCGGGAGTCTTCATCTAAAAATGTCGACTTTCGCGTAAAACGGTACTTGAATAAAGAGTAGGCAAATAAGTGAAGTGTTGAGTAACAGGGGATCCTCATCTAAAAATGTCGATCTTCTCGTCAAAAGGCACTTTCACAATTTAAATAGATGTTTGATATGTTATATGAATTAATCCCTCTCTTGAAGGTGATCATGGGTTTAGGAAGCATTTTATTGACTATATGATTCACTTTGCGTGTGAAATTGGGTGAGGACTGAGGAATTGAATTGAATTAGTCGAAGTTATGGTATAATTACTCTCTTTTATGTGAGATTATGAGTACTTGTGATTTAATGGATGGTTGCAAAATGGTTATCTACCTTGTTTTGAGCAATTGAATTTAAAGGTGCACATACACTTAAATCATTCTTAGTTTGCATTTCTTATTGCCTGAGGACAAGCAATGGTTCAAGTGTGGGGGAATTTGATAAGTGTTTATTTTGCATGCTTTTAATAGGTTTAATTATGTAATTTTTGTGTGTTTTAGTTATTTTAATGGCTAATTAACTAGGATTTCTAGTTAAGTTTTGCATTTTATGGTTTAAATTAGAAAAATTGAATTTCTATGGATTAAAGTAGTGAAAACTTCATGCTTTAGTAGGATTAGTGGTTCAATCATCAAACGAGGTGAAAATAAGAAGATAATTGCAAAGAAGCTTTGACGGAAAGTTGAAAAATTGAAATATCCAGAGTTGATAAAATTTCAAATTGAGATGAGCAAAATGCAATTCAATTAACGAGGGATCAAAGAACCAAAAGTTGGAGGATTTAACGCAACAATTTCACAACAAAAATTCGGATTTTGGAAAATTGGAGCAGATTCACGACCTGAAACGCGATGCAACAATTGGAGAATATCAAACAGCTCGCGAATCCCTCTCAGTGGAGACAGAGGGCCGGATCCACGATGAGATCCGCGAGATAGAGGCTCGCAGATCCACATCACGGATCTTCGAAAAATGACAGTTGCAGGTTGCAGCCGAATTCCAGAATTTCCAGCTCACTTCCAGCTCAACTTTCAGATGAATTTCAGCTGAAAGTTGCGTGAAGAATCTTATGAAGTTGAAGAAACAACTCATGGCTAATCCAAAACACAATTTGCATCAACTTTACAACTCATTTGAGGTTGGAATTCAATGGATTCAATGCATGAAGACATGTTTGAAGACAATTCAAGGATAAGAAGATTCATGAAGCCATTTTCGTTGACTTTTAAAGGCCAAATTTCATGTGTTCACATGAGAGAGTTTTGGATGCTTATGGATACATTCTTCTATAAATAGGGCCTCTTGTAGACAATTCCAAAGAGGAGAGAGAAATTAGTATGAAGTAGTGGTAGAACTAGAAAAGAAAGACTAGAGAATAGTTCTAGTTCATTAGTTTTAGCTCTGGTTCTTATATTTCTTAGTGTGTAGTTTCTAAAGAGAGCTAAAAGTGATAGTTGTGAGGACTTTTGCACTTTGTACTTGAGAGATCAACTTGTGAAGAAGTTCAAGGATTCAAACTTCAAGAAATTGAATAAGATTCCTTCTTCCTTTACTTTATCTCTTGTGCTTTACTTTCATGGCTTTGTGGAAGTTTGTTTTATACTTAGATGTTCTTAACATGATATCTAGCTAAGCCTCTTAAATCCCAGAGTTAGGATGAACTTGTTTTAGTTGTGATTATGAAGTAATTAAGTTATTTATGTCCTCCATGATTTTGCTAGTTTAAGACTTGTGCTTATGCTTTATGGTTGATTAGCTACCAACTATAGATGATTTGATGTTGATGAGCAATGAAAAACTTGCCTTCAATAAGATCTAAGTTCTTAAGCATTAACTTATATTCTCACGAAAGTAGTGAATATAGTTGGTTGGTTGTGGTTTCATACTATAACTTCATTGAGTTTATTTAACTTGTTTCGCTCTTTTCTCTATGAAAATAGGTCAAGAAAGATTCCAAGAAATTAGGGAATTGGCGAAAGTGATTCCGAGTGACTAGGTCATCTTAAATGAGAGTTTGCACTACACATGACCATTAATGAAAATGGTGGCATACAAAAGGAAGTTATACCTTAGCGAATCATTGGAGAAAGGACATAATAAACTTGACTAACTTCTAATCTAAACATAACAAGGGATTCTAAATCTCTAGAATTCCTTCAACTTGATCTAAAAACTCTCTAAATTAACTTTCTAATTTCTTTACTTGCTTTCTTATTATTTCCTTTCTACCACTAATTGGAGGATATACCTCTTTGGATGGTTTTAATAGTTTTCTTGTTTACCACCAATTGGATGTCTTCGACACCTAGCGGTTGGTTTTAATTGCTTAATCCTTCTTCCTTAGGTCGGTTCACCGCCTTCTCCCTTTTATTTTACTTGTTGCTAAGGTCGGTAGTATCACCTAACTTTCCTTTCCTTTGACTGCCTTCCTTTAATTGTTTTCTAGATAATAAAGCAAGTGATTAAATTTTAGTGTTTGCAAAACCATAGTTCCTCGTGGGATTGACACCTTATTTCCCTATACTCAATGAACGATCCGTATACTTGTGGTAATATAGGGTTGAGAAGTAAAAAAAACCCTGACCACCTACTCTGTACGCACAGTAGTCTTATCCTTACATGGCTCCGCATTTATGGTTAGAGGCACCTGTGCCACAGTAGACTCAACCACTGCACATGGCATTGGCCATGGTTCTAGCTCTTGGACTGACCATGGCTCTAGCTCCTAGACTAGCCGTGGACAGGCCTACGATAGGTCCTACTTTGTATGCACAGCTGTCTTATCCCTCCATGACTCCGTATTTATCGTCAGAGGCACCCGCATCACAGCAGCCTCCACCAGTACAGATGGCACCGGCCACAGCTCCAGCTATTAGACTGACCGTGGACAAACCTGTGATAGATCCTACTCTATATGCACAGTAGCCTTATCACTATATGGCTCCACATTTATGGTCAAAGGCACTGCATGATCGCAGCCTCAACCACCTTCTGCTTCTTTGTTGGTAAAGAGAACTATCATGAACTGATGCTTATATATTTTACTAGCAATAATTCACGTGCTTTGCACGTGAATATATTTTTCCAAGATATAACACCTTAATATACTAACTTTTTGTATAAACTTTCAATTGTTTGTAGGTATAATATAAACTAAGAAACAACATAATGAATAACATTAATTGATGGTTGTACAAAACATTTATTATATACAAAATAGTTAAAAGTTTATTGTGATTCTATAGTTATAAAAACTATGAAAATGGAAGATTCACATTTAAACTAATGTTGTTGGAATAGTAATTTGACAAAAAAACCACTATCCAAACAAATGGCATATAACAAACAAAATTATACACAATTGTATAATATTATATAAGAAACAAAATTATATAATTATACACAATCATATAATAAAATAATTATATAATATTATACACAAAGCAATTGAAAGGTTATTGTGCATATTACAATCACGAAAACTCTAAAGATGGAAGATTATTATATCTAAACTAAGTTGTTGTAGATTTTACTTGGATTGTGAAAGTAAGAAGAGAAAATTTTCTATGTCGTATCAAATTAGTACATACAAAAAAATTTGAGCAAAATATATACTAAAATAATTCTTTTAGATAAAATGAATTTTTATCAGTTTCATTAGTTGTAATTTTTTTTAATTTTTGATAATTTTTTTCAGAATTTTCTTAATCAATATGACATAATATAGTGAATTTAATCATTAATTCAAACTTCTATTTTCTCATTAACTGTTTATAATCTTTTGTTTCTTATTAATCATGATTTTCTTCTAAACAAATGTAATAAACTATAGTTATATATAATAATTAGAGATAATTTTAACACATACAATAATTGGAGATGAGGGAAATGATTGGTGAATATAGTTGTTATATCTAAACTAAGTTGTTGTATATTTTACTTGGATTGTGATGTCAAGAAGATAACAATTCCAAACCAGTATATACAATAAAACTTAAGCAAAACATATACTAAAACATGTACATTCTGATTTGAATACAACAAATTTTTAATCAATTTCAGTAGCTGTGAACCTTTTTTATTTTCTTTTATAATGAGCAAAACATATACTAAAACATTCTGATTTGATACAATAAATTTTTATCAATTTCAGTAGTTGTAAACTTTTTTGATTAATTTTTTTATAATTATCAATAATTTTTTTGAAGTTTTCTTAATCAATGTGACACAATATAGTGAACTTAATCATCAATTTAACCTTTTGTTAAATGTTTATAACCTTTTTTCTTCTTATTAATTGTGATTTTCTTCTAAACCTATATATATGTATATATTATAGTTTACTTTAATTATCAAACATAATAATATAATAATTGTAGACAATTTTAACATATACAAATAATTGAGATGAGGGAAATGATTGGTGAATGTGGCTGTAAATGGGCAGTTTTTAATTTTAATTACCAACATTTTTGAGATTTAATTTATTGAAACTTTTATTTTTTTTATTAGTGTCATGATTGAAATGCAATAACTCTAATTAAAAGGCACGAGGGTAATTTAGGTATAACAAAAAGTAAGATCAAAATATGCTTATACACTTACACTCTTTATTGCCAAGACTAATCATACTTTTTATATAGTAATGATAATGATTAATTATGGCTTGTCTGCTCTCAACTTAAAGCTTTGTTTCCATCTTAATTACACGTGTTGCTAGCTGAGTATAAAGTCTTGCTTTCTAATATTGTGCTTTCTCGCAAATCATGTCTTCTGATTGTTCCTCAAAGGACCTGCATTTGATATGCAGATTTACAACAATTAAGGGGAAAAACTTGCCAAACAAGAAAGATCAGAGGGTGGTTAGAACAACTTAGGATCTTTTAAGTTTATTGAGTGGATGGTGTAAACTTGTGGATTTTGTTTTTCCTGTGTGAACTTAAATACCATGCATGCTGCTTGTCTATCCTAGTATGTGACAGGTGCCGAACCTGTGCAATAATAAATATTTAAACCTAACTGTCCACAGGAATACTCCTGAGTTAAATCTGGTACTGGAGCAGGGACTCCGGATGTGCAATGGGTTACTAGCTTCACCCTGATTCCAAGGAGTTTACTTAATCCGATATACCAGAAATTAACCAGAGAATTTAATAAATTTGTAAAAGTGGCAAGTAGGGTCGTCTCCTCAGGGAACGGTAGGAAATTGTTTCTTTCCAAGTCACAGGAAAATGGGGGGTTTGGATGGGATAGAACTAGAAATAAAGTAAATAAATTGAGAAATGAAAATACCAACTAAAATAAATCACCAAAGAACAATTAGAGAATAATTTAATAGAAATGCAAGTAGTGAAATTTCTACCCAAAGGAACAACTTTTCAGGCACAGTCCAATCATTCGATCATCGATGCAAGAATAATTCAATCATTCGTCACTAGGTTAGTTATAGTTACCAACAAGCTCTGACAACCAATCTTTTCTTACTTTTTCGACAGCCAAGGTACGACCGTTGACTGCTTCCCTAACCAGATAAGAACCCTAGGTACGACCGTAGGAATTTAATTATCCAATTGCATTAAAAGTTAGAAAAACCCAACCCTAACCAATGAACACGCTAAGAGGGTCCATTTAAGCTAGATCATACGTTTTCCCAACATAAACCAATTATGGTGGTCGTCACTTGTAATTAACTAAATGAACGATTACGTATTCAATTAGTTAATTTGACAGTAGGCTATTAAGTTAATTTAAATATCCGGCCATTGATACTCAATTAACAAAGTAACCCTCAATCAATTAATCCAGAAAACGTACGAATAGTAACAAATAAAAGAAAGGTTAGGGATTCGATTAGATCTCACAAATTCATTGAACCGCGCCTTCGAGTTGCCCTTTGAGTAGACTAGGGTTCTAGCCGCTCCTCATGGAGGATTTCATCCAACAATTGTTTAGGAATTTATCAACCATGGAAGTAACGAGAAAGAAACGAAATAGCGAATTTTAATTGACAAGCTTTCAAATCAACGAAAACAACCAAATCAACCGCCAAGTTCACTTCCTTGTGTCACAACCCAGCGACTAATCACAAGGGAAAAGTACAAAACGAAAGGAAGAAAAAATGAAGACGCAGGCCAAACTTTTCCTCTCTCAAACTAAGTGATCAATCCAAGACAAAAATTGAGGAAGCAAGAAAAACGATGAAGACTTTTGTCCCTCCCTTGTGTCGTGACTTTTTTTTCTCCCTTAAGCGACTTGGATGGTAACCAATTAATAAAAAGCTAAGCTTCCCTATTCACTTAGGAAACCTAGTCCTAATTGGAGTCTATTCTCCTAAAAAGCATTAAGAAAGTAAATAAGGAAACTAATTACTAAAAATCCCTAATTAAAAGGGTCTTCAACTAATTACTGAAAATAAATAAAATCTTCCACCAATGGTAGGAATTGTCAGGCGTAGGATTTTTTCCACAAAATTCCTTCTTCACAGCCCAATGTAGCGCGCCTACGGCCTATCCTTGAAGGTCTTCTGGAATTTTCACCAAAAATAGAGCTTTTAATCTTCAATTAATTCCAAGAACCTAAAATCAATACCAAAACCAAATATGAGTAGAATAAGGCAATTAAAATCATATCTAGGCCATAATTGAGGGAAAATGTCCACAAATAAAGCATGTAATTTAAGACTTAACAATTCCCCCCACACCTAGTCAATGCTTGCCCTCAAGCATTCAAAGACTCAAAAATCAGAATCAACCATAGAATAGCATAATATCATAGCACAAATAATCCACATTTCCTTGACAATCTCATCAAAATCAGGGTATTCAAGACTTGACAATCCTCAACAGGTAATAGTGTATGCACTCAGCACTCGAGATTTTTAATAGGGAAATGTACGCTCAAATCAACACCATAGAAAGAAATTACCATAAGCTTGCTAATCTATCACATCTCCACCACTGAATATGAATTCAAACGCAAAAATCAAAGGGTCTTTAACAAGGGTTGTAACGGGGCTTAGGGCAAAGGTTGGACAAAAGGTAATTTAGGCTCATAAATATCAAAGAAAATTCCAAAATGTCTCTTGTATGAATTTAGATATCACAATCATTCCCATATTTGGCTCTTAAGCATGACAACAACTTCTCTAGTATAGCAAGTGCATACCAAACAAGAGGATTAGTTCCACTATCAAAACACTTCTTCTTTTTTTTTTTTTTCTTTTTGTCTTTTTTCTTTGAAGTGCTTCACCCATTTTGTTTTCTTTTTTTTTTCCTGTTTGTTTTCTCTTTTTGTCTCCTTTTTTGCGTTTTTTCTTTTTTTTTTTCCGATTCTTTTTTTTTTTTTTTTTTTTGTAGAGAAAACACTAATAACATATGAACATAAAAGCACTTGCTAACTAGGAGTACAATAGCCTTCATTACTCATGATATCCCCATACAAGCCAAAACATTAAGTCACTTCCTTGACATAAGGTTCAAACAACGGGGTCTATAACAAAAACGAGTTACAAGGTGATCAAAAGTATTGTTTAAACAAAGAAAAAGATCTAAGGTCCAACTTGGTCAACTAGTGGAAAAAAATAGTCAAGGTGGGTTTTTAGAAAGCCAAAAAGGGTAAATCCTAATTGCCCTTATCATATCCTTGCACCAAATTCAATAATGTGGCCTCGACACGTATATCATAGCAAGTTCTAGAATAATCTAACTAGGTGTGATAATTACACTCAAAAACAAATTCAAAGCAACATTTGAATAATGATTTAAGCTCAAAAGCTCACAAATGGCTATATATGTCAAGAACATCCCTTTTTCAACTCAATTGCAAGTAAATAATGGAACATTCATGCCATTTCCATTCTACTACTCTTGATTGCAATTTAACCACAAAATACCCACTCATCATAAGAAGACAACACCAACAAGCAACTAGAGAATAAAATGAACAAAAATAGAAACTGAAGTTGAAAACAAAACCACGAAAAATTAAAATAAGAGTTATCAAAGCTTATCAAAGCCAAACTAATCCCCCCCACACCTAAACATGACATTGTCCTCAATGGAAAAAAAAAAAAGAAGAGAAGGAACGGAGGACTCCCCTGAAGAACGAGGCTAGGGCCGGGAAGGAATGATAGGTAGGGACCTCATAGACTCAAAGAAAGCCTCCATAGTCCCTGCCATGCGAGATAGCTGGAGCTCAATAGCCTCCAAACGACCATCCATGCGATGAAGCTGCTCCTCCATGCGACGAAGACGGGCATCCACAGAAAATGGTGGAGGAGTAGGAGAGGAAGGACCGGCCTCATCAGGAGGAGTGGAAGGACCAACATCCGGAGAAGCCACGATAGGAGTGTAAGTACGGGGCACCGGTTCACCAGGGGGTGTAAAGTGACAATCACCGTCGACGCACCGAATGATGCCCATTCGCTCCAAGCAATCAACGTCTAGAGGTCCAATCAAACAAGCCACATGTTTGGGCTTTTCAGCACGGGTTGCAATGCCAAGTTGAATCATTTGATCAGCCAAATATGTAATGACAGAGCCCAGAATTAATGGTTTATTAGGCCGAGAGATGACTGTCTGGATTTGAGAGGCGACCCAACACCCAAAATTTAGCCTCTCTTTGTTGACCATGCACCACAAAAAATAGAACTCAGTCTTGGTAAGGGTGCCAGAGTTGTCCCTTCGTCCCGAGAATGTATAAGCTAGAAGCCGTTGAATCAATCTCAAAACAGGATCCTTCAAAAAGTAAGCCTTAGATTTGCTAGGGTTGTACACCTGTTTATCAATGGACCACTCCCTCCAAATGTCAATATAGTCAGAAACAAAAGGCTTCACATAATCACAAGCACAGGTAAGATAGGCTTCGGCTGTAACCTCAGTTTCCTCCACAAATCCCAATAGCACATTAAAGTCAGTAATAGACAAATGACACACATGACCCATTAATCGAAATTTAATCACACCAGGGGTATCCAAAGTGCAATTAGGGGGTCGAACAAACTGAAAAGTGGAGTAAAATTCCCACGACAATTCAGAGTGGGTGGGGCCGTCAGCCGACAGAAATCTCTCCCAACCAATATTAGAGAATAATTGAAAAACTTCATCATCGACCTTTAACTTAGCAACAGTGGCAGGATGGATGCACTTACAAGCAGCAAATGGGCGGCCCCTAATCTGCTCAAAACGAGCCTGTTGCTCAACAGTCAACCCCTCAAGAGACGCTCCCACATGAATGCCATCATGGGGCATAAACCCGGTAGGTAAGCCTAACCGGGAACGTTTTCTAGGTCGAGAAGTAGTAGCTCCCGAAGGTGGTGATGGTTTAGGCCTAGAAGGAGGGGGCTCCAATTTGATTGGGGCTTTTCCTTTTTTCAAAGACTTATGTTTAGTTTTAGCCATGGCTAGGCTATCAAAATCCCAATGCTCACAGAAGAGGCCACAAACACCCAGTTAAAACCACAAAAATCAAAAAGCACCAACAACTGCCCAGGAATATCAACAACTCAACAATTGCAACAGGCCACCATTACCCAGAAATTGCACCAGAAATCACTAATACTAACAATGACCAACTACGGTAGTTAATTCAATTCCAGGAAATAGCACACAATGCAGACAAAGAACCAAGCAACTCAATCGTCAGGCCATAACAATAATAGAATAAAATCGGACCTCAGCTAAGCAAGTAAAATCTGGCATCAGCTACACTTAGACTAATCTGGCCTCAGCTACGAGAAGAGAAATTGGAAGCTTAAACCTGAGACGGAGCAAGCGAGCCAAGCAACGGTAATGGAGTACAGGACAATTTTGGGGCTTCGCTAATCTCAAAAATGGGGGTTGGCTCGAGCACGGGAAACTGGATTCAGGGTGGCAGCGGCAGTAGAAGTGGGTGACGACAACGGAGGTGGCGAATGGAAGGACGAAGAAGCGCCGGCGGCTGCTCCACGCGAGAAGACGAGGCTCGGAAGCAGTAGCAACAGGTGCCAAAAATTGACAGGTGCCGAACCTGTGCAATAATAAATATTTAAACCTAACTGTCCACAGGAATACTCCTGAGTTAAATTTGGTACTGGAGCAGGGACTCCGGATGTGCAATGGGTTACTAGCTTCACCCTGATTCCAAGGAGTTTACTTAATCCGATATACCAGAAATTAACCAGAGAATTTAATAAATTTGTAAAAGTGGCAAGTAGGGTCGTCTCCTCAGGGAACGGTAGGAAATTGTTTCTTTCCAAGTCACAGGAAAATGGGGGGTTTGGATGGGATAGAACTAGAAATAAAGTAAATAAATTGAGAAATGAAAATACCAACTAAAATAAATCACCAAAGAACAATTAGAGAATAATTTAATAGAAATGCAAGTAGTGAAATTTCTACCCAAAGGAACAACTTCTCAGGCACAGTCCAATCATTCGATCATTGATGCAAGAATAATTCAATCATTCGTCACTAGGTTAGTTATAGTTATCAACAAGCTCTGACAACCAGTCTTTCCTTACTTTTTCGACAGCCAAGGTACGACCGTTGACTGCTTCCCTAACCAGATAACAACCCTAGGTACGACCGTAGGAATTTAATTATCCAATTGCATTAAAAGTTAGAAAAACCCAACCCTAACCAATGAACACGCTAAGAAGGTCCATTTAAGCTAGATCATACGTTTTCCCAACATAAACCAATTATGGTGGTCGTCACTTGTAATTAACTAAATGAACGATTACGTATTCAATTAGTTAATTTGACAGTAGGCTATTAAGTTAATTTAAATATCCGGCCATTGATACTCAATTAACAAAGTAACCCTCAATCAATTAATCCAGAAAACGTACGAATAGTAACAAATTAAAAGAAAGGTTAGGGATTCGATTAGATCTCACAAATTCATTGAACCGCGCCTTCGAGTTGCCCTTTGAGTAGACTAGGGTTCTAGCCGCTCCTCATGGAGGATTTCATCCAACAATTGTTTAGGAATTTATCAACCATGGAAGTAACGAGAAAGAAACGAAATAGCGAATTTTAATTGACAAGCTTTCAAATCAACGAAAACAACCAAATCAACCGCCAAGTTCACTTCCTTGTGTCACAACCCAGCGACTAATCACAAGGGAAAAGTACAAAACGAAAGGAAGAAAAAATGAAGACGCAGGCCAAACTTTTCCTCTCTCAAACTAAGTGATCAATCCAAGACAAAAATTGAGGAAGCAAGAAAAACGATGAAGACTTTTGTCCCTCCCTTGTGTCGTGACTTTTTTTTCTCCCTTAAGCGACTTGGATGGTAACCAATTAATAAAAAGCTAAGCTTCCCTATTCACTTAGGAAACCTAGTCCTAATTGGAGTCTATTCTCCTAAAAAGCATTAAGAAAGTAAATAAGGAAACTAATTACTAAAAATCCCTAATTAAAAGGGTCTTCAACTAATTACTGAAAATAAATAAAATCTTCCACCAATGGTAGGAATTGTCAGGCGTAGGATTTTTTCCACAAAATTCCTTCTTCACAGCCCAATGTAGCGCGCCTACGGCCTATCCTTGAAGGTCTTCTGGAATTTTCACCAAAAATAGAGCTTTTAATCTTCAATTAATTCCAAGAACCTAAAATCAATACCAAAACCAAATATGAGTAGAATAAGGCAATTAAAATCATATCTAGGCCATAATTGAGGGAAAATGTCCACAAATAAAGCATGTAATTTAAGACTTAACAGTATGAAATATTTTCTCTACGTGATAACTATATATAAACTTTAAATGTATCATTTTAACACCCAAGGTTGGTTATGTAGATGCTACCGATGCAAGCATGTTCTCTTTACCTGTTTACTACATCGTCTTATGACGGAATTGCATTTCCTGTGGTTTTCTAGAATTACCTTTGTAGTAATACCAAAGTTGTATCTGGTGTCCAGTTAATATTAGGAAATTCTCATTGATGCATCAATTGTCTTCAATAGGTGATATATTAATTTAACCATAAAATATTGTTGAACACTTTAGATCTGGCCAAATATACCATTTTTTGTACTATAAACTAAGGTGGCAACAAGTCGTGGGTTGTATCGTGTGTTTATCGTATCATATCGTTATCGTTTTCGTGTCAAAAAACTTCAACTCTAATCCAACCCATTAAACTTTTTTGCATCGTATCGTGTCGTGACCTATTTGTTAACGGGTTAACCCAATCCAACCCATATATAACTCGTTAAACACTTTATATGATTAAACAGTTTTGATATGACCCACTATTTTGTCAAGTCAACCTATTAACCTATCCTAGACACACTCTAGCATCTTAATCATTTATTTTAATCCAATTGATCATGTAATCAATTTAATATTGCTATTGTTAAAGTACATAATAATTTTTTGAAATACATAATTTACAGAAAATTTAAAATTTCCAACATATTATAGATAATAAAGTTCCAAAATAATATAAGTTCGGAAGTCAGCCTTGCTTGAATTGCTTTTTTTTTTTTTAAATTTCTCCATTTTCTATGAATAGTACTTTTACACATTTTTCAATCACATTTCATTTCACGTATATCACATCTTAAAAAATACTATAGTAATTTTTTCCCAAAAACTCTCTAGAAGTACGATCCAATCAAACGTTTAGCAACCCGTGAGTTTTTAAAACTTCCTACTGCAATCTTCAAATCAAATTTGATTCTTGTTAGTTTTACTAAATAATCATACTGACCTCTATGATGGTTAATTATTATCATAAAGGAATTACTTTATCGGGTTTGCATGTCAACCCAAAGGTTAACCCATCCTGACCTACTTATTTTTGTATCACTAGCAGGTCGATCCAATAATGACTCACTAAAATTTGGGTCACACTAATACCTATTAATTTGAGTCAATAATGTTCAAGTCATAGTGGTGTGCCGTGTCAGAAATTGCCATTCCTAAAAACCTACCTTCCATTTTCCATACACAACTGTATACTGATAAGTAAATATTTTTCCTCTTTTAGTGTGTTTTATTTATCTATTTTTATGTACTTATTTTATGAAAAATGATGAAATTAAGCTCTTTATTTATTAATATGCATTCAATTGTGAAATTCAATTAGAAAATGCTTTTTAAGCAAATTAATGCCAATTGAATTATTATTTGAAGGTAATGAAGTTTGGAAGAAAAGTTGAAGAATTGAAGTATCAAAAGTCGATGAAATTCCAAATTGGAATAAACAAAATGCAATTCAGTTATCGAGGAATCAAAGGGTCAAAAGTCGGAGGAGTTAACGCGCCAATTTCACGACGAAAATTCGGATTTTTCACATTTTAGACCAGATTCGCGAGTTGAAACGCGATATGACAAGTGGAAAAATGGATTAGCTCGCGACTCCCTCTCAGTGGAAGCAGGGGAGGTGATCTGCGATGGGATCCGCGAGCCTCTTCCTCGCGGATCCACATCGCGGATCTTCAGAATACGACAGCTGCAACTTGCAGCCGAATTCCAGCTCATTTCCAACTCAATTTTAATAGAATTTCGGCTGATAGCTGCACAATGTGGACTTGTGGCATCAAAATTCAACTTTAGATCTTTTTATTTGTAATCTTTTCCATCCTCAATCCTCTATAAATACCCCATGTATTCCAACAAGAAAAGGAGATAGAGGAGGAGAGGGAAATAGCAAGAAAAAGAAGAGAATAGAATAGAGAAGAGAAACTAGCTAATTCTTGACAAGAATTAGTTTAGAATCAAAGTGAGAGGTATATTGAACAAGGAGAAATCCTTTGTGAGCTTGTAAGTGAATTTTAGAATTGCAAAAGTGAAGAATAAGAGCTTATTTCATCAATTGGAGAAGTTCCTTTATCCTTTGCATTTCATTTCTTAAAGTTCATTCACGACTTCTTATGCAAGTTTTATGTGCTTAATTAATACGAATAGCTAAACTTCACTATCCTAGGGGTGAGATGAACTTGTAAGGGATTGGATGTTGTTCACTTAAGTAAAGAAAGTTTAACGTGTGATTGTTAGTTCATTTATTTGTTCTTAATATTCATGGTTGTTTGATCATCAATTATGAACTATTCAAGCATGTGTTAGTACATGAAATATGTCTTGCGTATGTAGTTCAAAATATATGAACCCTAGGATGTATGTTCACGTTAGTAGGGGATGCATTTAGGAGGAATCATATTTGTAACTCATTGAGTTTCATGAACTTATGTTAAGCTAATTCATCATGTTAATAGGTGAAGGTTTAATATGAGTATGTTTGTTCATTGTGAAAACAATCTACAAATGAAATTAGAGGTTACTTCCTTGACAAGTCACAAGTTTAAAATCTAACTTAACTAAGTGAACACATCCTTAGCCTAACAAGGGATTCAAATCCCTAGGAAACTCTTTCTCTATTCTAACTTCTCTAACTTGTTATTTTATACCGCCAATTGGAGGATTACCCCATTGGATGGTTTTGTTTATTTTCTTGTTTACCGCCAAGTGGATGTCATCGACACCTAGCGGTCGGTTCTAATAGCTTAATCCTCACTCCTTAGGTCGGTTTAGTCCGCCTTCTCCCATTTTTAATTTGCTTTGTATTTACTTTTAATTTACCACCAATTAGGGTTGGTTCTACCACCTTAACCGATTGGTTTTAATTGCTTTCAATAGGCCCGACTTTTTATATTTTGCACTCATCTATCATTTTCTATTTAGATAATAAAGCAAGCTAAAAGACCCTAGTACTTAACCAAGTCCCTGTGGGATCGACCCTTAATTATCACTATACTCAATCCACGATCCATATATTTGCGGAAAATCGGGGTAAAGAGGCCATAATTGATTGATAATTGGGAGAATTTAACTTGAAAGCCTAGACCACGTCATATACTGTTAAAGGTTGCAGAGGTAGTATATGCGCTCAGCATTCCTTTCTAAGATGCCTCCTCAGATCTTGCTGTTACTCCTTTATATCTATTATTGCTTTCTGCCTTCTAGGACTGAGGGGAATGATAATTGTCATGATCAAGTAGACATAATATTTTTTTCTTTTTTATAAAACCTCTTATTCCCTTTGAGGTATACCTTTTGAAATTAGTAGAGTTTTGCTTTAGACCAGGACCAACTGTCCACAAAAGTTAATTCCATTCTAATTGCAATAGATTTTCCAGCGATTATCATCTTAACCAAGCCATGCATTTGCTTTTGGCAATGTTTTGGAGGGAGAAATGAGCATCCTAAAATCTTGATGTTACTTAGAGCTACAAAGGTAGATATTTAAATCTTTATTTCAGATATTTTAAATCTTTCTTCACAAGGATTGGATTTTTAAGACTTGGAAAATGTATGAAAGCTATTTAAGAGATCTCATTGGCAAGATGACTTGGAACTACAAAACAAAGTTCATTAACTCCTTTCATCCTCAATTGTTTAGGAAGATGAGATACATTGCAAGCTTGGCGCCTGAGGGGTAGGATTGCATAAGGTTCATTATAGTAATATCTAATTCATCTAGTGAATCACCATTAACGTGCCCTAGTCTAAACTAGTATATACAAGTAGAATATATTGCTAGGGAAGGAAAGAGAAATGAATAGGACAATATCAGAGTATAATTGTGCAAAAAAAAAAAAAAAAAAACTGTATCAACAATGGTTGATGCAACATGTTCTGGTATTTTCCCAAAAAAAAAAAAAAGGGAACTGCTAAACAATAATGTATATTATTGACCAATCAAGAGTTGGAGATAGCGACTTTTAGTTCTTTTGCCTAATCCAAATGCAACATTTGCCGATGCTAATTGTAATTCTTGAGTTGTTTGGCAACCAACCCTGTAGGGCTAGCCAAATTGGGGAAAATCTCCTTTATAAATAGTAAAAATATAATAGAGTTCATAAGAAATTTAAAACAGTATTGAGGTCTCAATGGTTGAGGTTTCAATTTTGTTGAATAGTTGGCCACAAAGTTTCAAATTGATCTTTACGTCTTTACAGTGTTTTTTTTTTTTTTTTAAATTAGCTAAACTCGTATATGAAGAAGGGCACCATTCCTCATATATTAATATCAATAAAAGAATGGGGGAGAATGTAAATTTTACCTTCTAAGTTAAAATATTTTTTGCTGAATTTAATGAAGAGTACTACTCCATGGTCTGTGGAACTTAATAGTTCATACAAACATTGAAAATCCAGTACATTTGTTGATAAATTCCGTAGGTTGACTCTTGCTATTACAATTTACCATGTGTGGAGAACGAGAAATGAAACTATTTTCTAGAAGAAATATGCATCTGTAGTGGGCATCATGATAAACATAGTTAAAATATTGTGACATATAGGAGGCATATATAGAGGTGTTTGCAAGACCAAGGAAAATTGGAAGCTAATCATTAAATGGGGCATTTCCCAAAAATGTTTTGATAGGCATTAGCTATTTGTATATAATGAGTGGTATAGATAGTTTTTGTTTTTTAACCATCTACAATAGCTACAGCCACTTTGTGTAAGCCCTCATTTTCTTGATCAATAAAAATTCTTTTACTTAGAAAAATTTAAAAAAAATAAAAAATGCAACCAATGAAAGAGCTAAAAAAGTAGGGATAGAAACTCTATTCGAAACGGTGGCTAAGGCATCCATATTGTAGAAGAAAAAATGAATAATTAAATTTTAAAAAGGCAAAGAACAAAAAAATTAATTAGAGGAACAAAGAGTGAGAAAATCTTTTGTAACTTATAGTTATCATTTTTATAAAATATTAGGTGAGTGTCATGGGTTAATTTGTGGTAGTCTGGAGGAAGTTATATGAAATATCACTGCAAGAAAGAAAAGAAAGTGGGTAAAAGAAAGAACAAAAAGTGGGCAGTAAAAGTATAAAAGAACAAGAGTATATTCAATCTATTAAATGACAGAAATTTTTTAACACCAAAAGGTACTAGTGCGTAGAGCAATATTGGTTATCATGCATGCCATTCTGAATATGCAATGTGAGTACCATAAAATATGTACCGGACTTAAATAAGCATTGATTATTGTATATATTTCACTTGGACTAAGTAACTTACATTTATTTCGGATGAAATATCATATTTATTTCGAATTATATGGTTGTTTATACACCATTACACAAGGACAAAATTTCCTACATCATCTTATTCATGATAAACCAGTGGTCAGTAGTACATCATAAATCAGGGGTCTGCATAGAGTTGTATTGCATGTTAGCCAAGTGTTCGCTAGCAAAAACATATATAAGACATTTAGAGGTGTTTGGGTTGCATTTTCTTTCCCCTAAATTATGGATTATCATTTTGTTATCATCCAAAGAAGCAATTATGAGTTATTGTATTTCTTACCATAGCAATGGTGCTAGGTTCAGTTTAGTGCCGCTTTTATGCACTCTGGTAATTGTGCATTTTTTACTGTTATTATATTTCTTGATTGTAAATCGTGTTACAAATTTTGACTTGTAAGACAAAAAAAAACTAGAAGATTAATGGAACATTTGCAATGAATAATAATTAGGAAAATGATATTGGCACTTCCAAATTAGTTCCCCCTTACTTGTGCAGTAGTATTTTTTAAAACTTGGGCGCATCGCAAAATTTATCATTAAACTAATTTAAATTTCTTATTTTGTTCACTGAATTTTTTTTTTAGCCAAAACTGTCATTCATCTATTTAATACATGCATTTTCTGACTAAAAGTTATGTTTTCATTTGTTGAGTGACTATATTTGTAAGGTTTTATAATTTTGTATGATGATAATATACTTTTTAAGTTAAATGATCATTATCACAAAAAAAAGTTTATTGACCAAAAAAGAGATTTTCATATAATATAATGACTGTTTTTACCATTTACTCTTTTATGCCCAATGATAAATATTAAATTTCACAAAAATCATGTAATGATCATATACAATTTACAAATTATGAATTTAAGAAAAACTGGTTATATATACAAAAGATATATGTCGAGATAAAATTTTTTGCATAGATTTCTTCTGAACTTATGCTTGGCGACTTTAAATACCAGTTAGGATTGATAGAAATGGCTTGTGTAATAAAAGCTTGCTGCATTCCATAAAGGAAAAGAGCTATTAGTTTAGTAAAGACTTAGGTTATCTACTAATGAGTTTCAGAAAAACATTTGGACAAGAATAGACTGAGCACATGGTATATTCATGGCTATCAAAGATTAGGGTATATTCACGGTTATCAAAGATTTCTCCATTTGATTATTAGACAAACTGTGTATTGGTTAGTGTTCAATTTGACTTGATAGTTGGACAAATGTGTTGATTTATTTAACATTTGATGATTTTCAAAGATTTTAAATAGGCTATATATATTTCAAAATGATTTGTTAATGGCAATAATGACTATTAGGCTTAAGAATAAATTGATGATGCTTTAAGCAAAACAAAAAAATGAAGTATCAAAAGGTAGACTATAAAAAATTAGAAGAAGAAAATATATATTAAAAACTACCCTTTACCTAAGCTTTAAAACCAAATAAATCTGCAAGAAGACACATTACT
Source organism: Gardenia jasminoides (assembly GCA_013103745.1). Lineage (NCBI taxonomy): Eukaryota > Viridiplantae > Streptophyta > Magnoliopsida > Gentianales > Rubiaceae > Gardenia > Gardenia jasminoides. Next base: position 2,776,032 of record CM023096.1, on the reverse strand, counting down.
CTTCCATTCACCTTAGCAATTTTTTCTTCTACTAAAGGCCTTTAAATCAGTAATAAAAACTTCCAACTCCTTTTAAGTTATAGCTTTTGAAATCAGTGGAGTTTTTGCTTTAGACCAGGACCAATTGTCCATGAAAGTTAATTTAGTTCTAATTACTATCTTTTCTAGTGATTATCATTTTAACCAAGCCATGCTTTCACTTTTGGCATATTTTTAAGATAGAAATGAACATTTTAAAAGCTTGACATTGTTTAGAGCTACAAATGTAGATATCTAAATCTTTTTCTTTTAGATATTATAAATCTTTCTCCACAAGGATTTGATAATCAAGAATTGGGAAACGTGTGAAAGCTATTTTAGAAATCTCTATGGCAAGATGAGTTGGAACTACGAAACTAACTTCATTAACTAAACGAGATGCATTGCAAGCTTGACACCTACGAGGTAGGATTGCATAAGGCTCACTTGGGTAATAACTAATTCATCTAGTGAATCACCATTAACGTGCCTTATTCTAAACTAGTATATACCAGTGGAATACATTGCTAAGGAAGGAAAAAGAAATGAATAGGACAATATCAGAGTATAATTGCACAAAAAAATTGCATCAACAATAATTGATGCAACATACTCTAATATTCTCCCAAAAAAAAAAAAAAGAACTGCTAAACAATAATGTAGAGCCTAATTCAATTGCAATATTTCCGATTCTAATTGCAATTCTTGAGTTGTTTGTTAACCAACTGTGTCAGGCTAGCTAAATTGGGGGAAACCTCCTTTATAACCAGTAAAAACATAATAGAGTTCATAAGAAATTTGAAATGGATTTGGGATCTCAATGGTTGAGGTTTCAATTTTTCTTGAATGGTTGGCTGTAAAGATTGACATCGATCTTTACATCTTTACAATATTTTTTTTCTTAATTAGCTAACCCCGCATACAGAGGATGGCGCCATTCCTAATATATTAATATCAATAAAAGAATGGAGGAGGATGTTAATCTTACCTTCTAAATTACTTATTTTTGCTGAGTTAAATTAAGAATACTGCTCCCTTACATTTAACATCTTTATAGTATTTGAAAAGTCTAACATAGTTATTTTTACTTTCATTGTATCTTGACATGCAGACATATTTCCTAAGACGAGAAAACAGCATAAATGCCTGAATGAGTGTAATCCATTCATCCTAGATCAAAATGTCACATACAAAATTACTTTAAACAAAGTTTCTAAACCTGCTTGGAAATGCTAATAATGCCATTCAGGGATTTGAGATATCAACACTTAGGCCTCAATCGTTTTGAACAGTTAATGATAGAGATTCAGTCACATCTTTCACAATCAGTTACTTACGCAGTATGTTTTTAAACCTACACTCATTAATTATTATCGAAGTATAGAATATGATTCATGGTCTACAGTATATATACATTTGTTAATGGGTATAAGCTTTGCATTGTATGGTCAAATTTCCAAGGTTAGACATCATTATTAAGCAGCATATGAACTATGTACTGCATTAGCTGCATGATTACCATAATTACCTCATTGCAAGTTTATGAGAATATTTTTCTCCAAAAAATAAATTTTCTTTTCTCGCTTGCTACAGCTATATATAATACTGACATCGAATTTTTACTTTGGAGAAATTAATTAGATTCAAGTAAAGTTTCTTAATTTTCTTAGGAATACCAACTTTGAATTGGAAGGAAATTTTTCAGGAGGGGTTTTAGAAATGCATTGGTATTTCTTTCGGATACAATGAAGAATGTATAATATGTTAACAAATCTTTAAACTTAAGCAAGAAGGTAAAAATTTATTTGGAAAAGATTTTTTTCATATGCAACGATTCAATAAGAGATGAACAGTGGTAGGAAAATTATGGTAAGACTTACTCCATTACATACAAGGCAATCTCATCACCATATCAGTAAAAAGTAATCATATAGCATATATAAGGCTATAAGTTATTATTATTGAATTGGGACCAATATTGAACGGTCGTTGAATGCTCATAGATGCAAATATATAGCCAAACTATGTAGAACATATTCCAATAAAAATTCCAAAGCATTAATTAAACACCGAAAAGGATTAGGAACATGGTTCACTTGACAACAATCATGACTAGTACTCAAAGTTTACTAATTCGTATGTTAAGCGAAAGAAAAAGAAAGAGAAAATTAAAAAAAATAAAGAAGGGAAGCATAACAAGCAACAGATGAAAGAGTTCCAAAAAAAGTAAGGATAGAAGCCTTATTTGAGCACGTGGGTAAGACAACATATTATAGAAGAACTATTGAATAAATAAATTTTAAAAGACAAAGAATACTATTGATTACAGGGACAAAGGGTGAGAAAATTCTTTGTGACTTATACTTTTTTTTTTTTTTGAATATTGTGTGAGTATAAAGGATTTATAGTAGTCTGGAGGAAGTTATACTAAATATCACTAAGAGAAAGAAAGGAGAGTCGGTACAAGAAAGAATGGCAAGTGGATTGTAAAATTCTAAAAGAAGTATTGTATATTAGCCAATCTATTAAGTGACAAAATTTTTTAACACCAAAGGTTGCTCACACATTATATATAGAGGGATATTGGTTATCGTATATATCATTCCAAATATGCAATGTGAGTTTCATAAAAACTGTAGGGATGACAGCCTTAATTACATATTGATTACCATACATATAACTTGCATTATGTAATGGAAATTTGCTTTGGACAAAATATCATATTTATTTTGAATTATATGGTTGTTTATACACCATTACACAAGGACAAAATTTCCTACATCATCTTATTCATGATAAATCAATGGTTAGCATTACATCATAAACCAGGGGTTTGCAAAGAGTTGCATAACATTTCAACCAAGTGTTCATTGGAAAAAAACATATATAAGATACTTTGAGGTGTTTGATTTGCATTTATTTTTTCCTTAAATTATGCATTATCATTTTGTTTTCATCCAAAAAGGCAATTATGAGTATTATGATACGGAAGTTTATCCATCAAACATAATAGCGACATATGATCCATGCAATCGACTCCATAGAGTGGAGTAAAAACTTAGATGTTGTCTTTTTTTCCTTTATTACCATGACACGGGAATGTGTGGCATACTACTATTTCTTACCATGACAATTGTGCTAGGTTTAGTTTAATGCACCTTTTGTACACTTTGGTAATTGTGCACTTTTGACTTGTTATTATGTTTTTTGGTTGTAAATCGTGTTACAAATTTTGGCCTCTTAGATATGGAAAACTAGAAGAATGATGACACATTTGCAATAAATAATAGTTCGGAAAGTGATATTCATGCTTTCAAATTCGACTCTCATACTCATGCAGTAGTATCTTTCAAAAGTTGAGCGAATGGCACAAATTGTCTATTAAACCATTTTATATTCCCTATTTGGTCATTAAGTTTTCTGTTTGCCAAAACTATCATTCATCTGTTCAAAGGATGCATTTTCTGACCAAAAGTGCACTACAAGAAATAAGGTTTTGAGTGACAACACTTAGTGGCAATATCCAACTTTATCATTGATAAATTAATTTTATTGACAATATTAATTATTGTCACACAACACTAATTATTTATGACAATTTTATTGTTGTCAAAATATATTATCAATAATGCTAGCATTGGTGGAATAACAAAAAAAAAAAACACTAAATATTGTCACTTAGTAATTTTTTTTCCATGTGACAAATTCATAATGTTGTCACTTGCTTTTTAAAGATTTTTGTTTAATAAAAAAATTCACCTAAAATAAAAGTGAAAAAGACTTAAAAAAGGAAAAAGGACAAAAAAACCTAATTTCTTACTTCTTTGTCTCTCTCTTCATAAAAAGTCTTGTCTCTCTCTCCTCAACACTCCATTTCACACTTCTCTCTTCTCTCTCTTACTAAAAAGTTCCGATCAATTGATTCAATTGTCTTCTCTCTCTCTCTTCGTAAAAATCTCTTTCTTTCTCCTCAAGTTCAACTCCTTTATTCGCACAAATTAGTTGTTCAAAATTCCAATCGGTGCTTCTCTTCTCCGTCTCTGTACAATTGTCTCAATTTGTTGTTATTTCTCCATTTTGATTAATTGTTCATTGATTTGTTTTGGATGAATTCAATATAAATTTCTCTCCATTTTTGGGTCTTTATGTAGAAACCCAAGGAATCAAAGCTTACGTGGCCCTAACGAACAGGGTAGTACCTTAACTAAGTTCCTCGAATGGAGGACAAGGGACAGATGAAACTCCCAATGGTATCGAACTGGCTTCTATGATTGCCTTCACATAACTTGAGTAGACGACAGCCGGAAAGAAGTCCCTTTTGGTTAGCCAATTTTGGAGCTGCTTTTTGATAATGAAACCAACCAGAAAAAAGCATTAACGCTGCAAGCAATTAGCAGCCTTTTCTTCTTTTATTTCACGTGAATTCAGAAACTCTTTTGGTTTTCTTCCACCTTTTCCAAATTAAATACAAGGTAAATAAGCTCTCAACTTTCTATTCATTTCTCTATGATTTTGTCAAATGCATTTTTGTGTGCAGAGAAAGAGATTGAATATAGATCGTAAAAGTCTGGAGCTTTGGTTATTAACATGGATTCTGATGTGTTTTTTCATTTTTCTAGAATTTTACTATGATTTTAAAGGCAAAATTTCATTTTTGTGGATTTTTTTTAAAGCCAAGTAATTGTGGCCTTAGTAGTTTTTCAAAGAAAACATATATACATTATCTATATTATTATAAAAGTCTAAACATGTTAACTTTTGTTTCTTCTTTTTGGATATCTAATTTAACCTTAATTAAAGCCACATGTTAACTACGATTATTTTTTGTGATTAATCTTCAGGGATAATGATGTAATATCAAATATTTTAATTTATAAAGTATTTCAGTAACATATAAATTATTTATAATAGTAAAAAATCTACTATTAGTATTGAATCAGTTATCTATTGATGGTTAAACTCTATCATGACTTTATTCTAGCCAATTATGTGTTACTTAATTATGGTAGAAATTGTATCAAAATACAAAAACTTTATCCATAAACTAATAAAGCTGAGATTTATCACCATGTTCTCCATTATATTACTTGAGATGTTTGGGCATCAGTGTTGTAAAATTCACAAGCTAAACGAAAATTAGCTATTTGGGAGGCACAAGCAAGAGTAGTTTTCCAACTACATGAACCGAAGATGGTGATCTTGCAAAAAATGATGAAGGCATCAAAGAAACCTAAAATGGAGTTGTCAATATTAGTATTAATTTGGGCAAGAAGCAAGGGCTTGTAGTAAAGGGCTGTTTTGATAGAGCCATAAACAATATACGTGTAAGTTGACTTAGATTGAACATTAGATTACAAGTGCTTGGGATATTGTTTCTTTAGATAGACCTCGGCAGATTGATGGACGGAAATGTATCTCCTCTTCATGGGATATTTGGAACTTTATTTGACAATGTGTTAATATCTGATGACACATGGGGCAAGGAAAAGGAGGCATGTGGGATTTTTCCAAATTGCAAAGAGGGGAAAAAAAAGATTTAGATTGTTAACCTTTCTTGTTGACGCTTGACACATGATAATGTTCATGTTCGAGCCTGAAAAAGCTACTTTTGATGAGGCAGAGTAGAAGAGAGAAGGCGTAGTTTTCCTAACTTTTCTTCTATTGCATAATGTCTTTTAGTGGCCTTTATGTTATATTTTGATTCAAATTACATTTTAATTCAATTTGTTTATAGTTTGTACTTGAGTTACTGAACATTAAATTGTTTGTCATCTATACTGCAAGATGCAGTTGAATTGAAATAATGGTGTATCCAAACACACTTCTGAACCATATCATATTGGGAGGGAACTTTGGTGGCAAGTGTGTGTCAAAACTGTGGGTAAGCCAAGTTGTGAGATCTTTGACCAGGGCAGGAAGATTTCCATGAAGCGCAACACTCGGAGTTTCATGATGATAGATTTAATAACCATCTTAGTTACGTAGTATAATACCCTTTCCAATTCTACCATACTCATAAAAGAACCAGTTAATTGATCAGAATTTTATGGTGGAGGACCTTCAGTGTATCTTTGTAATATGGGCTATGATACTGATTCATAGTTTGTGTTAAACCAATTGACAATTTGTTGATTACCCTAGTGAAACAGATCTAAGCATCAGGGTTTGCAAAACTTGATAGAACTATTCTATTTGACATTCAACCACGATTAGTCGCTCTACTAGGAATCTTAGAGCATCGAGGGACTATTCAATATCTAGTCTAAGAACTTATTGATAATACATAGCTAATCATTTCACTATACAAGAGAATACAACCATAAACCTTGAGCCTTTCCGTACAAACTAGCATTTATAATTAGAGTATTGAATACTGTACGTTATTGAAAAAGTTTGCCAGCTCACACATTATCAGGCAAATCAAAATTTCCAGCCTATAGCTCAGGTCGTATTGAGAATTTAGCCCATGGCAAAGAAATTTCATCTACTGGTTTACAATTCCATCTTCTATGCAAGAGAGTACTCTGAATGTGTCACCTCTTTCATTATAAGTAAAAGAGAGACTGCTAACCCAAAAAAAAAAAAAAAAAAAAAAAAAGAGGAGAGAGAGAGAATCAACAAAAGTAAGGGAGAGAGTTAGTAGCCTTGATTTACATGGATGATATAAATGTTTTAGAACCAACAGAAAATCAGAATAGTGCTTTTTGAGCAAAAATGCATATAATGTGAGTATGTGACAATAGAAGTTTGTACAATAAGACAAAATGAGATCCAACTAAAGACAATAGAGCAATAACTTGCTGATTATTTGATTCATTAACGGCAGCAAGTTTCAAAGCAACACAGCCCTTGCAAGTGTCACGGGCTGCTTATCGATCTATAAGCACACACGCCGTGCGGCACTAGCGATGTTCGAGACTTAAGCAAGAAATGGTCGCTAGTTCAGCCTTTAACCTCTATTGCGCGATTTAGCGGAAGCTACGGAAAGAAAAAAACGTTTTGGGAATAAAGTAGGAAAGAAGGTTTTTCTACAACAATAGTTTATAATGCTTGGAATCTTAGTTTACACTTGGTTGGTTTACACATGAAGGGGCTTGGCCTATTTATAGGCAAGCCATATGGTTCTAGAACTTTCCTAAGCAACTTGTGCAACTTGCACAACTTCTAGACTTCTCTACAAGTTTTCCTACTTGCTACAAGCTTCACAAATGTTCTAGAATGGTCTAGAAACCTCCGACAAGGTCTAGACTTATCTACACAATTCTACACACTAAAACACACTTACCAACACTCTACAATAACCTCTAAACATGCCCCATGGCCTATATGGCCTTATTCTCATAAGTCACCAAAAGGTGCATTTTAACTACCAGTTGCAATTTTTCCTTTATTCCTCTTTTATAGTAGTGCATGTCTTGGTGCCGACCGTGCGACGATAGGCATGGTCGCGCACACGGGTAGGCACGGCCGCTAGCGGAATGCGCGGACCGTGTCATCCTCCCCCACTTGAAGAAGACATCGTCCCGATGTCTTGGCCCGCTCCTCACATTGTTGGAGAACCCGTTTGCGGATGACATACCTCTCTATGTCGTCTTCTTGCCTTGGCCAAAAGAAACGTTGTTGTATGGCCCTTAATGCGTACTTCTCTCCCGTTTGTTCAGCCTTGTAGTGCCTCATGATGTCTTCACGTACATTCTTCCAATCCGGCACATACACGGCTCTTTCCTTGTGGAGAATTCCCTTGTCGTCGAACCAATACCTCTTGGACCGTCCCTTCTTAAGTTGGTGGATGAGTGCTTGGGCTTGTGGGTCGCACTCTTGCCCTTTCTTTATGCGCTCGTAGACACTCCTAAACGTGCCATCGTCGTCTACGACTTTGGCCTCATTGTGCTCACGGGAGACGTTCACCAAGCAAGGTTTCCCTCCTTGCGTGATAAGCATGGTGTCCTCGTGCGGTACCATGATTGGCCTCAAGTAGTCTATGAACTTCATGCCAAAAACTACATTATAATCGTCCATAGGTCCAACGGAAAAGTTGGCAATTCCTTTCCATTGGCCTAGCAAAACCGGCACTTGAGTAGCAATGCCTTCTAGTGGCACCCACTCACCGTTAACGCCCTTGAATTGCCCCGTGCATGCTTCCCACTTGAGACCCAACATTTGTGCGATGTTGGTACTCACGTAGTTAACATCCGCACCCGTGTCGACCATGGCTTTGACATTGTGCCCGTTTATGTTGGCTTCGACATACATTCGGCCTCGCCCTTGGTCTTCCACCGTTGCATTAACCGCATTGAGTCGCATGCACGCAATCCTCCGTTGTTCTTGCTCTTGGCACGACCCTTGTATGATAGCGGCTATCTTGTTGCGATGAGGACAATCCCGCGCATAGTGTGACGGTTCTTGGCATATATGACACCTAAACTCCTTGCGTGGCTTGTCGCTCTTCCAACGTTCGTCCCTTGTCGTGCTAGGCTTGGTCCAATTTCCTTCGCTTATTCGTGGCGGTGACTTTGGCCGGTCTCCCCCACTCGAGCCTTGGTTAGACCCATTTCCCTTCGTATTGTCCCGACGCTCATCCTTGCGTTGGAACTCTATAAGTCTCTCGGCAGCGGCCATTGCAACACTTACCGTTTGCGGACTCCTACGCTCCACTTCGATCTTGGCCCAAGGCCGTAGGCCGTCCATAAACGTAAAGAGTGCGTCCTTAGGACCCATGTCCGGTATTTCTAGTAACAACTTTGAAAACTCATCCACATACTCGCGGATGTGCCCCTCCTTGTGCTGGAGACGACGAAGCTTGGCTCGTGCTTCATCCTCAGCATTGGCCGGTTGGAATTGCTCCTTAAGCTCAGCCTTAAATCGTTCCCAAGTTGTGATGGCGTCGGACCCTCTCCGCACGTCATCGCACCTACGCCTCCACCAAACTAATGCCGAATCTTTGAGGTATAGTGGAGCCGTCCTCATTCGTGCTTCATCACCAAAGATACCAATGGCATCGAAATAACGCTCGAGCCCATAGAGAAAATTCTCTAACTCTCTCGCCTTTCGTTCTCCTCCGTAGGCTTCGGGTCGTGGCACCTCCACCCTTGGTGTGGTCATAGCGACTCCCGTTGCCCCATGTAGCCGAAACACGTCAAGTTCAGCCCTAAGCCTTGCAAGCTCCTCCCGAACGCTTGACGGTTCCCCTACACTCATGTTTGTAGCTACGTGCACCCTTAACGCCTCAAGCTCCTCCTTGAGCTTAGCAACCTCATTGCGAAAAGTCTCGACCTCTACCGTCAATGACTCGTTCTCTTGTCGCCACCGATCCACGACTTGGTTTAGAGCACTTTGCATCTCCCCACGCAACTCCTCTCCACCAAGTTGCTCGATGCGTTGCTCCAACTCGTCCCAACGGTCGTGATGGTCTGCGACGGTTAGCTCTACCCTTGCTAACCTCTTGTCGAACGCCATCATTGGGTCTTGTATCACGGACTTATCTCGTCTCCCCTTGCCACGAGTAGTCCTCTCGGGTTCACGTCCCCTTGAGACTTGCTCTTCCTCGCCTTGAAGGTTGGAAACGTCCGATGCACCGGTAGCCATCTCACGAACCACGGCTAAGCGATGGTATCGAGCTCTGATACCACTTGTCACGGGCTGCTTATCGATCTATAAGCACACACGCCGTGCGGCACTAGCGATGTTCGAGACTTAAGCAAGAAATGGTCGCTAGTTCAGCCTTTAACCTCTATTGCGCGATTTAGCGGAAGCTACGGAAAGAAAAAAACGTTTTGGGAATAAAGTAGGAAAGAAGGTTTTTCTACAACAATAGTTTATAATGCTTGGAATCTTAGTTTACACTTGGTTGGTTTACACATGAAGGGGGCTTGGCCTATTTATAGGCAAGCCATATGGTTCTAGAACTTTCCTAAGCAACTTGTGCAACTTGCACAACTTCTAGACTTCTCTACAAGTTTTCCTACTTGCTACAAGCTTCACAAATGTTCTAGAATGGTCTAGAAACCTCCGACAAGGTCTAGACTTATCTACACAATTCTACACACTAAAACACACTTACCAACACTCTACAATAACCTCTAAACATGCCCCATGGCCTATATGGCCTTATTCTCATAAGTCACCAAAAGGTGCATTTTAACTACCAATTGCAATTTTTCCTTTATTCCTCTTTTATAGTAGTGCATGTCTTGGTGCCGACCGTGCGACGATAGGCATGGTCGCGCACACGGGTAGGCACGGCCGCTAGCGGAATGCGCGGACCGTGTCACAAGGAACTAGTGGGGTCCTTTAGAAACCAAGAGAGTACTTTATCTTTCTGTTGCAGAAGTAGACAAATCACATTGGTCACCTCTATCGGCCTCTTGTCAGTCATCAGGACCTAGACCAAATGCAATTATATTTTTCTTTTGTAACATATGAAACTGTCTCTTTTCCTTGTGTCTTTGCGTTCTTCTACTTCTTCTCCTTTTACATCACTTCAACCCACAAAGAATTCAAATACCCTACTCTTCTTTCTCTATGCTCATATGCTTTCTTAAAGAAAAGGGAAAAAAACGAGAGAGCCAAGGACGCAACCATCTCATGTCCTGATGTCTTTGCATTCTTCAATTTCCACTTCCCTCACATCTTTGTAGCCCACATAGAACTCAACATTCTCACGTACCCTTCTGTTCTTTCTCTTTGCTCAAATGATCTCCAAAAAATTATTAAATCAATAAAAAAAGAAAAACTACAAAGACCTGTGATGGAAAGCTTTCTTGGCACTTGAGGGATTATGTGATTCATTAATTTTTGGGAAAATTGCACCCATTATTTTTCACATATTATTGATGTGAAAATTTAGTCTCTTAGAATCAAAATGAGCAACTTCAGTTCCTAACAAATAAACAACGTTCATTTTTTATCCTTGACATCTTTTTAGTCAAATTTTGGTTAGAGAAGGACACGGACACATCACATAATTAATTTTTAAGGGGCAAATATGGTAACTTACTTAATATCAACTCAAATTTCACTTAATTTATTGTGTTTTCTAATTTTTTTTACCCAAATTCAAACCAAAAATGATGCATTTATTTTTGTGTTCCACCACCACACTTCTCTACAATTCTCACTCGCATTACCACCACCACTATTAGTACCACCTTGAACCCTTAGCACTCGTCTTTTACCATTGCTTCCCCTCGATCCATTCTCTTCTTTTCCAATTTTGTCCTTCTTCTCTCCTCTTCCCCTTGTCCCCTTCTATTCTTTCCCTACTTTCTCCTTCCCCTTCTCTTCCCCTTGTCCGTTTCTCTTCCTTCCCTACTCTCTCCTTTTTCTCTCATCTTTCCCATGTCTTCTTCTGTTCTTTCCCTACTCTCCCTCCCTCTCTTCCTTTCTAATTGTACAGGAATGATGATAGTCTAAGGTTGTGACATAAATATTTTCAAAAAAGTCAACCAAACATAAGAAATAATGGAAAAATCAAATATTCTCAGGGAAATGATTTTTCAAAAAACTTTTCTTGAAGAAAATATCTTACAAGCAACGAACGGACTTCTAGTGAGAAATTTAGTCAATATTAAGTGAATTATCAAATTCACACTTCAATTATTTGTTGACATGATGTGGCCGCGCATGTAAATTTTGATTAAAAGCGTGACTAAGGACCAAAAATGAGCGTGTTAATTATTAGACACTAAAATCACTTATTTTAATTTTGAAAAGCTAAATTTTCACATCAATAATATGTGAGTGACAACTGGTGCAGTTTTCCCTTAATTTTTCCAATCATTTTTTCTCCTTTTTTTCTTGATATAATTTTGTATTTTCCATTAGTTGGCAGAAATTTTTCTAGGAGTGTTTTACAAATTCCCTTCCATTTGTATCCCTTACGAATTTCAATAGAAAGCTCTGATTTTACTTTAAGTAGAAAACTATTTTTATTTTTCTACTTATACGTATTTAATATAGGATTAAGTTTTCATCCACGGTCAGTGTAGTAGATTTTTTACACTAACAGGTGTAGATGAATGCCACCTATGCAAAAGGTGGATTTCAAATTTGAAATTGGATTATATGGCATACATCTATACCCGCTCGTGTATACACTAATAGTGTATAAAAAAATTACTCATTTAATATATGCTATCCCAAATATGAAGTTATGTAAAATTTCATGGGATTCAGTAAATAGAATGAAAATTCCATCATTATCTATATCATCTATATAATTCAACAATGAACTGATGATGTTGGGGGTAAAAAAATGACATGTTTTTTCATTTAATTTTTGGGATTATTTGTATAGGTTTCACCCAATATATAATTCCTTTTATTTATATTTATAAAGTTGTAATGAAAAATAATCAATAGCACTGCCTAAATTTCTGTTATAGGAGGGTTTTACGTTATAATCAATAGATGGTGCTTCTGGAAAATCACGAAGTGATTTCTTGGTTGGATTGGAAGTTAGATAGTAGTGTAAGAGATGCGTATGATTTGGAATATTCAAGATGAGAACCAAAGTCTGGCATGGTGGATTAGCCACAAGGGAGAAAAGTGGTGTGACTGACTAATGCAATATAAAGAAACTAGTGTACTATGTCTTTTGCTTGTAAAATGGACCATTATTAGATATGTTGTGCTAGTTTTTTCTTTTTCATTTTTTAACGTCTTGTCAAATGACTTTGTGTTTTTCCCTTTGTTACAGGCCTATTTTACGTTAAACAAAAAGAATGGATCAGCAAGATCGCAGTCAGCCCCAGGTCAGTGGCATTATTGGTGGTGTGCCCCAACTTTCATATGCTCCAAACCCATATGCTGGAATATTTCCTAGTCAGGGATCGTTGATGACATCGGTTGCAGTCGGTCAAGGTAGTGGTCAAGCAGTAGGAGTTCAGCTTGGGGGGCAACATCATGTGAACCAGCAGCAGCAATCAGAATTGGACCACCAACTTCATTCATTTTGGGCAAATCAGTACCAAGGGATTGAGAGGCTTGATGATTTCAGGAGCCATAGTCTTCCCTATGCAAGGATTAAGAAGATTATGAAGGCTGATGAAGATGTGAAAATGGTATCAGCTGAGGCACCAATTCTCTTTGCCAAGGCGTGTGAGATGTTCATATCAGAATTGACTTTGCGAGCCTGGCATCACACTGAAGGAACCAACAGAAGGATGATCCAGAAGAATGATGTTGCTGCAGCTATTGCAAGAGCTGACACCTTTGACTTTTTGGCTGATGTAGTGAAAGATGAAGCACCACAATCAGTGCCTAGACATGCAGTGCCAATGGGGGAATCTTCTGGTTCCCTACCTCACCATAATGTGCAACCACTACAGGTGGCACTGGCTGGGGATCTAGCTCCTGGATTGGCCATGAACAGGCCTATGTTAGACTCTACACTGTATGCACAACAGCCTCACCCCTACACAGCTCCATACTTATGGTCAGAGGCACCCGCACCACAGCAGCCACAACCATTGCAGATGGCACCGGCCACGGCTCTAGCTCCTGGACTGGCCATGGACAGGCCTGTGATAGATCCTACTCTATACGCACAGCAGCCTTATCCCTGCATGGCTCCACATTTATGGTCAGAGGCACCTACACCACAACAGTCTCAACCACTGCAGATGGCACCGGCCATGGTTCCAGCTCCTAGACTGATCATGGCTCCAGTTCCTGGACTGGCCATGGACAGGCCTTCAATATATCCTACTTTGTATGCACAGCAACCTTATCCCTACATGGCTTCACATTTATGGTTAGAGGCACCCGCATCGCAGCAGCCTCCACCACTGCAGATGGCACCGGCCACAGCTCCAGCTCCTGGACTGGCCATGGATAGATCTGTGATAGATCCTACTCTGTACGCACAGCAGCCTTATCCCTACATGACTCCGCATTTATGGTTAGAGACACCCACATCACCGCAAGCTCAACCACCTTCTGATTCTTAGTTGGTAAAGAGAACTATCATGGACTCATGCTTGTATATTTTATTAATTATCGTTTGTCTGCTCTCAACTTAAAGCTTTGTTTCCATCTTAATTACGCATGTTGCTAGCTAAGTATAGAGTCTTGCTCTCTAATATTGTGTTCTCTCACAGATCATGGCTTCTGGTAGTTCCTCAAAGGACCTATATTTTATATGCAGATTTACAACAACTACGGGAAAAACTTGTCAAACAAGAAAGATCAGAGGATGGTCAGAACAACTTAGGATCTTTTAAGTTTATTGAGTAGGTGATGTAAACTTGTGGATTTTGTTTTTCCTGTATGAACTTAAATACCATGCATGTTGCTTGTCTATCCTAGTGTGAAATATTTTCTCTAAGCAATATCCATGTATAAATTTTAAATGTATTGTTTTAACATCCAAGGCTGGTTATGTAGATTCAACTGATGGAAGCATGTTCTTTACCTGTTTACTGTATTGTCTTATGATGGAATTGCATTTCTACGGTTTTCTGGAATTACCTTTGTAGTTATACCAAAGTTGTATCTGGTGTCCGGTTAATATTACCAAATCCTCGTTGAGGCATCAATTGTCTTCAATAGGTGATAGTTTAATTTAACCATACAATATTTTTGAATACTTCAGATCTGACCAGATATATTTTTTTTCTTGTACTAAAAACTAAGGTGACAATGGGTGTGAGGATCCGAAAATTCATTTTATTCGACCTAATTAATTAATTAATTAATTATTTTCTCTGAAATAATTAATTTAGATCATTTTAATTGCAAATATGCCATACATTACTTCCTTTATTTGAAAACCTTGTTTAACCATCAATTTAATTTATAAAATTGCAAAATTTCATAATTTCATAAAATTACTTCATTAAAATTAGTTTGAATTATTTGAATGTCATTTATCAATTGTAACGGCACGAAAAGTTTTAAAATGCATTTTTGTACATTTAAACTATGTTTTCGATTTAAACTGTTTGAATGGTTAAATTTCGCACTCGGGCCTAGGATCGATTACTAGATATAAGTTTCGAATGTTAGAATATGTATTTGAGATATATAAATGAGAGAAACTGGGATTTTAGTGTTGCGTCGCGTGAATTGATCTGACACGACAAAGTGGCTTTACGTCAAATTACCCAACTTCCCCTCATTTCTTCCATTTTCCACAAAGGCCCAAAAGTCAACAAACAATCCCTTTCTTTCTTCTCCTTAAAACCGGTTCTCCCCTCTCTCATTTCTTCCCCAGATTCCTCCAAAAAAAACAGCCACCCCTCTCTCTTCATCTTCCTCTTCTTGTTTCATCAAAATCAGCAACTCAAAACCCACCATTGAAGCCAACAAAAAGCTGGAGGATTGTGCTAGTTTCTTGGTGAAAGCTTTGGTCCAGCTAGGAAGAGGAGGAGCTGGTTATTGAGCTTGGAAGTTGAGGGATTTTGTGAACTAGGTCATCCACCATAAGCCAAATTTCTTGTTGGAGTAGAGGTAAGGTTGCAACACCAAGAACTTTGCTCTTTTGTTTCAATTCTTTAGCTAAGAAAGCTTATGGCTCTTGTACTAGATTTTATTGTTGAATTTGGTTGAGTGTGGGCTCTATGAAATCCCACCACATGTGAACTTGGGCTATTGATGGTGTATTGTGTGTGTGTGAGGTGTTCAGGTGGTGTTTAGATGCTAGAAATGAAAGAGGGAAAAGAAGAGGAGAAACCGAGAGGAGAGGAATGCATGCTGCCCTGTTTTTGGTTGCTTTGATTGCAGCCTTTCCATGTGACTTTTTAGCTGAAATTTGGTGAAATGTAGCTTACATACTGGGGTTTATGCTTGCAAATTTTGGTGTTTTTCTAGTACCATTTCAATGCTCAAATAATGTCTCAAATTTGTTCTTCAAATCTAGAATTTTCGGAAAATCAGGGTTGGCCATGCAGCATACTTCCAACTGTTGTAACTTGGTGTAGGAAGGTCCAAATTGAGTTCTATTTGTTGTGTTTGAAACTCTAATCTGATTTATTTTATCAGTATAAATTTAAAGGGCTAGTTCAATTTCTGTGAATTTTGGTGAATTTTCAAAGTTGACCAAAAATCAAAACTGATATGCTTTGTTTTCACTGTTACAGCAACTTTAAGCTGAAATTTGATTGGTTTTCAATTTGAATCTTGTATAAGTGTCTCTTGAGAGTTTTAGTTCATCGAGTCTATTTTCCAACGGTACAAGATTCGTAATTTTTGGACTTATAGAACTCAAGTTATGATTTTTCAAAAGATACTGCTCAAAACTGAAACCTTTTCCAAGAAAGCTTAAAATCTGGAATTTGAATGTTCGAAACTGCCACTTGTCTTTTGGGCTCATTTTGCCCTGTTTTAACACAATTATTTCATGATTATTCACTACTAAGATGATGTTCTAGATGAGGGCTAGACCCCTTGCAAAAATGAGCATTTTTTTGGTGCATAAAAACGTTTGATAAAAACATGCGAAACTTGAAGAACCAAATCTGGAATTTTGCTCTTCACACAAGCGCCGAACTATTGTCCTATTTTTGAAATGTTTTGATTCAAGTTTTTGCTACCATTTTGCTTCCATTTGATAAGGGAATGCTGCTAGAACTTTTGTGTCAATACTTAAGTGATTTGGGGCTGTTTTATTTGATCAAAATGTTTGGAAATGAAAAGGAAGAAAATCTGGCAGTTTAAGTTCTAAAATTTTCACAAACTTTAGCTATCTAAAAAGTTATCTTCCCGTGTGAGTTTTTGGCTCAAATTTGGTATACACATAGTTCATCTAGTGAAGTTTGAGTGTAAAAAATTTGGTACTTTTTCAATGGCATTTCAATGCCCAAATGTTGTTCCAAACACAGCTTTTCAAATCTGGAAATTGTAGCCTTCAGTCTTGTCAACCTCTGTACTTCTGTCAGCTATAACTCTTTCCTCGAGAGTCAGAATTGAGTGCCGTTAGTGGAGTTTGAAACTAGAATCATAGGTCTATGAAATGTGTAAATTTCAGGGGATAATCCATTTTCTATGATTTTTGACGAATTTCCAAAATATTCTGAAAAACCAGCCTGTGTTGCCCTGTTTTTCATTGTAGCAGAATTCTAAACGAAAATCTGGGCAGTTTTTGTCTGGAATTTCATCAAG
Source organism: Gardenia jasminoides (assembly GCA_013103745.1). Taxonomy (NCBI): domain Eukaryota; kingdom Viridiplantae; phylum Streptophyta; class Magnoliopsida; order Gentianales; family Rubiaceae; genus Gardenia; species Gardenia jasminoides. The sequence continues at coordinate 2,758,914 of CM023096.1, read as the reverse complement.
GTGTCTTCTACAAAGTTTTAGAACTTTAAATGAGGTTTCCAACGGTACCAACCTTCTAAATTTTGGACTTATATAACTCAAGTTACAATTTTCCAAAGATTTCTACCATAAACCTCAAGTTTCATGATTTTGCAATAAACATGCAAGTGGCTTGAAATTACGTTTTGGCCTTGATTGGGCACTTAAATGATCATGATTATACATGTCTCAGGTGATTACGAGGACTCTGAGGAGCTTGTTTGAACTACTTGACTTTTATCTCTCTCATGACTATTGGTGAGTGTCAAGTGCATGTTAAGTGTTTAAATAAAATATTTCTCGTACTTGCTAGTTAATGAGGCTTGGGTATACTTTATCACCCTTGTCCTCTCTCTCATGTGATTGCTTGCTTGATAAGTGATAAGTGTTACATGTGAATGCAAATGAAACTGTTTCTCGTGAGCATTGAGCGGCAGAATGTATCACGCCCTTTTAGGGTGGGAGGTACCGCTCATCCCGTCTCAATGCTATGACCGAATATGTCGATTGGAGCTTTGTCTCATCGACCATCGTGCTTGGGAGGGACGCCCTAGCCCATTGGCTAGCCTTGTGACTCGAGCCGGCAAGGGCTTGGTCGAGAAGGTTGGAGAACCGTAGGAAGTGATATTGCTTGATCCAATTTGAGGGATCTTGCTAGGTATACTTGTTAAGTGATACCACGTACATGCTTGTTTGGTTACGGATCCAAGAGGGTGACATGGTGGTTGGAGGTAGTAAGCGGAGTACTACAGACATGGTTACTTGGGTTGACAGAGAGTCAACTAAAAGTGGATCGATCGGCCAAGACATGGATTAGCTCTTGAGAGCTTCCGTATCCTTTTATTGTGTTTAAATTCCCTACTTGCCAAATGTTTCGAAATTACATGTTATTCAAGTTTCTTGCTTTATTCCGTGTTATTTGCTCGTGTGCTTGCATGTTTTTCCCTTGGCCTCACTGAGCGTTAGCTCACCCTAGTTTGTTTTCCTTAACAGGTTTGGAAGTGGAACCCGAGACTTAATTAGTGATCTTTTGGAACTCTAGTTGTCGAACTCCTATTTATTTTTGGACTTTTGGGTTTGTTAAGTACATTGGAATATTGGATGGATGTAGTTATATTTGGAAGATTGTTACTTTAAACCCTATGTATGAATTATATGTTCCTTGTATTTAAGAATGCTCGTTTGAGTCCCGGCGAGAGTTGGGCAGGCGGTCCGCCGAACCCTCTGGTTCGCCTTAGGGGGAGGTGGGGCTGTCACAATGGGTCGTGGGTTGTATCATGTATTTGTCATTAGAGGTGTGTAAATGCGAAAATTTTTGATTTACCGACCGATTTCGAAATGAATTCAGAAATTCGAAATCGGTGAAATTGGAATTCGGAAGTTAATTCGGTTTTTCGATTTCAATTTGGGCGAATTCGGTTCAAATTCGATTATGAGTCTTTTAAAATCGAAATTTTTGATTTCGATTTCATAATTCAAAATTGAAATCGGAAGTTCCAATTTCAATTTCAAATTCGTATGTCGCGCCCCATTTTTTGATGGAAAATGTAGTTGTTCGTAGAAAAGGGAAAGATTTGATTTTCTGAAAAAGAAAGGGAAAGGGGTCATGGGACTATAAAATGCGACGGTTTGGACCCAAAACAAAAGTCTAGAAAAGGGTTTTTAGAAAAAGTTTGGAGTCGCCACTTGGTATGGAGTTTTAGGTGTACCAAGTCACCCAAAAGATTTTAATGAAAATAAACAAAGAAAAAACCCTTTTTAGACGACTCCAGGTCTTTGAAAACTAGAGAAAAAGGTTCGGGGGTCACGGTTGAAAGAAGGGAAGGCAAAGATTCGATGTTACTCGTCTCTAAGGCACCCTTCTAACCTAGCCAAAGCTAGTTGCAAGATTTAGTTGAAAATTTCCTAACTCTAACTTTAAAATTTATCACATTTGGATGTTGTCTATATGGATGCAAAACCTAAACCTAATGTTAGATCGAGAGGGGCAAAATGTCTCCTTGAGGTGTGATTGGAATTGATCACATTAGTTGTGTCATCCAGTTTTGATCCCTCGAGGAGGTCACGAAAAATGCAAATGATGAGACTCGAACAAGACGAGAAAATTAGGGTTTTCAAAATGCAATTTTTATAAAAACATCAAGAGAAAAGAATTTGGATTTTTGAAAAGATCAATTCTAAATGCAAAAAGGAACTTGAATTTCCAAAATCCATGCAATTTTAAGAAAAGTGGCTTTTTAACTTCGAATTGCTAAAACATGAAGAAGAAAGTTGATTTTTAAAGAATGGTTTTGATAGCATTTAAAATAATGCACATGTATGTCCTAAAGAGGAATAATGCAACATAATGGGTGCGGGGGACTAAATTCGTGACTTTGAATCTTCCTTTTCATAGAAGGAAACAAAAGCGTGCTAAGGCTAGGAAGCCATACTCGCTCTTTTCCCTAATTCAAAGGGTAATGCCTTAAATGCACTAATCTAAAAAAGAAAACTAAATGAGATGTTTCGCATACGGGATGGGAGAATAGTGACATGTAAAATGGGAAAGAAACTCTAAAAGTGGAAAGTGTGTGAAATTTGTATCTAATGCATGAACGGCGTTTAAGGGTCTAGCATTGGACTAGCCCTCGTCAAAAGGTTCTCACTAACATTGGATTAGTGAGAAATCGAAAAGGAAAGGCCACAACTAGCGTTGGACTAGTGTGGTGACGTCAAAATATTTACACAACAAACATGTAGACATGATAATAAAGCAAATAAACACATAAAACACATAAACACATAACACATAGGCATAATATCTAAATGCAAGGCCCTAGGAAAGCAAATAAACACATAATCATGCAAGCATGCAAAATAAACATATAAAAACTAATTATTACATTGGGGGAAACCTAAATACATTCTAAGGGAAAAATTCGGAATAATAATCTAACTATTACATTTTCTAGAATAAATACACTTTTTGCCAAATTAAACCTATCTATTACAACTTGGCATTCAAGGCCTCCAAATGATTTACTCGAAAATTAAATGACATAAATAAAGACTAGACATGAATAAGAGCAAGGGAAAAACTTAATTTAAAACATGCAAGATCATGCAAAAACACATAAGAGCACATAATAGGAGAAAGAAGTTACCATCCTTTGATGTGATGCCTTAACTGAATCCTTAAATGATGGGGATGGTTATCTAAGACTCAATGTCAACAAAAGGGATCAAGGTACCAATTTAAAGGAAAACCGATCAAAAATTCAAAGGATATCTAAACAGATTCTGCAAGCAACATAGACAAGACTAGAAAATAGAGTAAGATTCTGGAACAAAAGAGCAGGAAATATCAACAGAATACAGAAACAGAGAGGTTACGCAGATCAGAAACGCGGACAGATCCGCGCAACTAGGTCCGCGTTACAAGCAAAAATCAAACTCCAGAGGGGAAACGCGGACCAGAAACGCGGACTCAGCCGCGTAGCTGTCCGCGTCTCTTCCCATCTTCAAAACATCAGGAAGGGTGCTTCCAGTTTTTTTTCAGACAATAACACAAACGAAATATTCAGAGGCAAGGGATCCATTCAAAGCATCAAACATCATCATTCAGATCATGTCAAAACGAGCTAAACCCACAAAGATCAAATCATAAGCATCGACATCATCAAATGGACAAGAAAAGGGAAGGGAAGAACTGTTAGGTTAGAAACGAGGATTGTTACGCGGACTGGCCTGCGTAACAAGCCAGCGTTTCTTCACATCTTCAAGTATTCAAAAGAAACGCGGAGCGTTACGCGAAGTAGTCCACGCAAGAGGTCCGCGTTTCTTCACAACTTCAAACATTCAAGAGGAAACGCGGACCGTTACGCGAAGTAGTCCGCGCAAGTAGTCCGCGTTTCTTCACATCTTCAAAACGTGAAGAACATTTTTCCAGAAATTTCTCAGGAATTACAACAGCATCATCACAGAAGCATCAAACGTCTGATTTTAAACGTAAAAACAAATCTACTAGCCTTACCAAGGCTTTATAAACACAACATGCTCACATAACAGCTGATAATCATCATCAAATATCCCAAACTAAAAGAAAAACTATTCAAGACCTTGGTTCCACCAAAAGGTCCAAATCTCAGATAATTTTACGATCAAAAAACAGTAAATAGAGTAGAAGGATGTTACCTGAATCGGAAGCTTTGAATCTAAACAAGAGAGGAGGCCAGAAATTCCAAGAATAATCTCCTCAAGTGTGAAACCCTAGCTTTTCTTTTCTTCTTTCTTTTCCTTTTTCCTCCCTAATTCCCAGCCATTTTTCTCTGCTCTTTTCACTCTCAAAACTCTCCTAATTGCCTCTTTTTCTCTCAGATTTCCCACCTTTGTTAAACCCTAATCTAGGCTATTTATAGCCACCAAACCTAGAACTAAGGGTTTTGATGTTCTTGGGATGAGGTGAGCTAATTTTGAACGTTAGATGAGCTGTTAGGGGTTAGGGGTGAGTTGGGGAATGTTTAAATAGGTTTCTTATCGTTCAAGCATCGGAAATTACAGCTGGAAAAGGATGATCCGATTTCTGGAAGAATCCGCGCGTCATTTTTTTTTCGATCAAGTTACGGACTGGTTACTGCGGACTAATCCAGAATCGGTCCGCGTTTTTGACTTTTCTCTTTTTTTTTTTTTTTTTTTTTTTTTAAGAAAAACCTACAAAAATGAGGGAAATGCGTTAGAATATTCAAAAATAAATAACTAAACATTAACAGATAAAAACATAGGAAAACAAATGAAATAGTCAAAATTTGGTGTCTACACGTATATAAAATAATAAGTAGTATATATATATATATATTAATATAAAAATAATACATGTGACTAATACTATATAATAAGATTAAGTCTAATTAAGTTAGTTATATATAATTAATATATATAGTTATTTAATTATTTAAATTAGGCTATTTAGCATATTAGAAATTTTAAAAAACATTAGAAATATAAAAAGGTACCGAATTCGGTGAATTCGGTTAATTACCGAATTCCAAATTCAATTCGAAATGAATTCGAAATCGGAATTGATGAAATCGAAATCGAAATCGGTCGGAATTTTCAGGATCCAAATTTCAAAAAATTCCAAATTCATAGTTCCGAATTATCGATTTCGAATTCGATGCACACCCCTATTTGTCATATCTTGTCGTTATCATATTCGTGTTAGAAAATTTCAACTCTGACCCAACCCATTGAACTTTCGTGTATTGTGTCGTGTCATGATCTGTTTGTTAACGGGTTGACCCAACCCAACCCATATATAACTTATTAAACACTTTATATGATTAAATGGTTTTGATATAATGCACTATTTTGTCAAGTCAACCTATTAACCTATCCCAGACACACTCTAGCATCTTAACCATTTATTTTAATCCATTTGATCATGTAATCAATTTATTATTGCTATTGTTAAAATACATAATAAATTTTTGAAATAAATAGTTTATAGAAAATTTAAAATTTCCAAAATATTATAGATAATGAATTTTCCAAACATCATGTATGTTCGGAAGTCAGCCTTGTTTGAATTGCTATTTTTTTTAATTTCTCCATTTTCAATGAATAGTACTTTTACACATTTTATCTCACATATATAACATCTTAAAAAATACTACAGTAATTTTTTCCCAAAAACTCTCTCAAAATATGATCCAATCAAACGTTTAGCAACCTGTGAGTTTTTAAAACTTCCTATTGAAATCTTCAAGTCAAATTTCATTCTTGTTAGTTTTACTAAATACTCATATTGACCTCTATAATGGTTAATTGTCATCATAAAGGAATTACTTTATCGGGTTAGCATGTCAACCCAAGGGTTAACCCAACCCGACTCACTTATATTTGTATCACTAGCAGGTTGACCCAATAATGATTCACTAATGTTTGAGTCGTACTAATACCTATTAACTTGAGTCAATAATGTTCGAGTCATAGTGGTGCGTCGTATCAGAAATTGCCACTCCTAAAAACTTATCTTCCATTTTCCATACACAACATGGTGTATACTGCAAAAAGGTTGTAGAGGTAGTATATGCATTCAGCATTCTTTTCTAAGATGCCTCCTCAAATCTTGCTCTTTCTCATCTATTATTGCTTTCTGCCTTCTAGGATTGAGGGGAATGATAATTTTCATGATCAAGTAGACAGAATTTTTTTTCTTTTTTTATAAAACTTCTTATTGCCTTTGAGGTATATCTTTTGAAATTAATGGAGTTTTGTTTTAGATCAGTTTTGCTTTAGTTGTAATTGCAATATATTTTCCAGCGATTACCATCTTAACCAAGCCACGCATTCACTTTTGGCAATATTTTTGAGAGAGAAATGAGCATCCTAAATTCTTGACGTTGCTTAGAGCTACAAATGTAGATATTTAAATCTTTTTTTTATATATTTTAAATCTTTCTCCATAAGGATTTGATAATCAGGAATTGGAAAACGTATGAAAGCTATTTAAGAGATCTCTTTGGTAAGATGAGTTGGAACTACGAAACTAACTTCATTAACTCCTTTCATCCTCAATTGTTTAGGAAGATGAGATACATTGCAAACTTAATACCTGAGAGGTCGGATTGCATAAGGTTCATTTTAGTAATATCTAATTCATCTAGTGAAGCACCATTAACATGCCCTATTCTAAACTAGTATATACCAGTAGAATATAATACTAGGGCACGAAAGAGAAATGAATAGGACAATATCAAAGTATGATTATGCCAAAAAAAAAAAAAACTGCATCAACAATATTTGATGCAACATACTCTGATATTTTCCAAAAAAAAAAAAAAAGGGATTGCTAAACAATAATGTATGTTGACCAATCAAGCGTTGGAGATTGACTTTCAGTTCTTTTGCCTAATCCAAATGCAACATTTGCCAATGCTAATTCCAATTCTTGAGTTGTATGGCAACCAACCCTGTAGGGCTAGCTAAATTGGGGAAAATCTCCTTTACAAATAGTAAAAACATAATAGAGTTCATAAGAATTTTGAAACGGATTTGAGGTCTCAATGGTTGAGGTTTCAATTTTGTTGAATAGTTTGCTACAAAGATTCAAATTGATCTTTATGTCTTTACAGTATTTTTTTAAATTAGCTAAACTCGTATACGAAGAAGGGCGCCATTCCTAATATATTAATGTCAATAAAAGAATGGAGGAGAATATGAATTTTACCTTCTAAGTTAAAATTTTTTTGCTGAATTTCATGAAGAGTACTACTCCCTTATATATAAACATCTTTACAGTATTTGAAAAGTCTAACATAGTTATTTTTACTTGCATTGCATCTTGACGTGTAGACTCATTTCCTAAGACAAAAAAACAATACGAATGTCTAAAAGAGTGTAATCCATTCATCCTAGATCAAAATTTCACATACAAAATTATTTTAAATAAAGTCTTTAAACCAACTTTGAAAAGCTAATATGCCATTCAAGTATTTGAGATATCAACACTTAGGCCTCAATCGTTTTGAATAGTTAATGATGGAGATTTAGTCACATCTCACACAATTAGTTACTTACACAGTGTATCTTTAAACCTACACCGCTTAATTATTATCTAAGTATAGAATATGATTCATGGTTAAAAGTATATAGACATTTGCTAAATGGGTACAAGCTTTGCATTATATGGTCAAACTTCCAAAGTTAGATGTCATTATTAAGCAGCTTATGAACTATGTACTGCATTGGCTGCGCAATTACCATAATTACCTCACCGCAAGTTCCTGAGAATGTTTTTCTCCAAAAAATTAGGTTTTCTGTTCTGGCTTGCTATAGCTATTTATATATATAAATAAGTTCTAACGGGTACCTGTAGAGCACTCGTTAAAACATTTAAAATTCACCTAAACTATTATGCATATACACGTACTAACAATTATTACCAACTCAACCTATCATGTATATATACATATTAAAAATTATTACCATCCTGTGCATTTATATACTTTTCCGTATTTAATTTTATTTACACTCTCTTGTATTTGTTTACTTTCCCAATCTTCTTTTTTCCAAAAATATAACACCTAAAATATCTCTTAACAGGTTCTTTGTGGGTACCCATTAGACAAACTCAATAAGTGATACCAACATCAAGCTTTTACTTCGGAGAAATTAATTAGATTCAAGTAAAATTTCTTAACTTTCTTATGAACTTTGAATTGGAAGAAAATTGTCGGAAAGTGTTTTAGAAATGCATTGGTATTTCTTTTGGAAATCAAAGGAGGACGGATAAAAATTAAGAAATCTTTAAACTTAAGAAGGTAAAAAATCATATGGAAAATATTTTTTTAATATGTAACAATTCAATAAGAGATGAACAGTGATAGGAAAATTATGATATGATTTACACCCTTATGTAAGAGGCAATGTGATGAATATATCAATTACAAAATGATTGTTTAGCATATATAAGGTTTTAAGTTACTATTATAGAGTTGGGATCAATAATGAATGATAGTTGAATGCTCAATAGATATAAATATATAACTTGACTTTATAAACCTATTACACTAAAACTTCCAAAGCATTAACTAAACACCGAAAAAGAATAGAAACATGGTTCACCATAACAACCATGATTAATACTCAAAGTTTACTAATTCATATGTTAAGAAAAAGAAAAAGGAAAGAGAAAATTGAAAAAAATAAAGAAGAGAAACATAACATGCAATAAGGGATCATACCCATGGTCTATGGAACTTGGTTATACAAACATTGGAAATCCAGTACATTTATTGATAATTTCCGTAGGTTGTCTCTTGCTATTACAATTTGCTATGTGTGGAGAAAGAGAAATGAAACTATTTTCTAGAAGAAATCTGCATCTGTAGTGGCCATCATGATAAACATAGTTGAAACATTGCGACATATAGGAGGCACATAGAGGTGTGTTTGCAAGACCAAGGAAAATTGAAAGCTAATCATCAAATGGGGCATTTCCCAAAAATGTTTTGATAGGCATTAGCTAGTTGTATATAATGAGTGGTATAGATAGTTTTTGTGTCTTGACCATGTATAGTTGCTACAGCCACGCTGTATAAGCCCTCATTTTCTTGATCAATAAAAATTCTTTTACTTAGAAAAATAAAAAAAAATAAAAAATGCAACAGATGAAAGAGCTAAAAAGCAGGGATAGAAACTCTATTTGAAACGGTGGCTAACGCATTCATACTATAGAAGAAAATAATGAATAATTAAGTTTTAAAAAGACAAAGAACACGAAATTAATTAGAGGAACAAAGAGTGAGAAAATCTTTTATGACTCATAGTTATCATTTTTATAAAATATTATGTGCGTGTCATGGGTTAATTTGTGGTAGTTTGGAGGAAATTATACTAAATATCACTGCAAGAAAGAAAGGCAAATGGGTAAGAGAGAGAATGAAAAGTGGGCTATAAAAGCCTAAAAGAACAAGAGTACATTAAACAATCTATTAAATGACAGAAATTTTTAACACCAAAAGTTACTAATGCGTAGAGCGATATTAGTTATCATGCATGTCATTCTGAATATGCAATGTGAGTACCATAAAATATGCAGGCGTACCAGCCTTAAATAAGCATTGATTATTGTATATATCACTTGAACTAAGTAACGTACATTTGCTTTGGATGAAATATCATACTTATTTTGAATTATATGGTTGTTTATACGTCATTACACAAAGACAGAACTTCCTACATCATCTTATTCATGATAAACCAGTGGTCAATAGTACATCATAAATTAGAGGTCCGCATAGAGTTGCATTGCATGTCAGCCAAGTGTTCGCTAGAAAAAACATATATAAGACATTTAGAGGTGTTTGGTTTGCATTTTCTTTCCCCTAAATTATGGATTATTGTTTTGTTATCATCCAAAAAGCAATTATGAGTTATTGTATTTCTTACCATAGCAATGGTGCTACGTTTAGTTTAATGCCGCTTTTGTGCACTCTGGTAATTGTGCATTTTTTTATTTGTTATTGTATTTCTTGATTGTAAATCATGTTACAAATTTTGACTTGTTAGACATGGAAAACTAGAAGATTAGCAGTGAATAATAATTAGGAAAGTGATATTGGAACTTCCAAATTAGTTCTCCTCTACTTGCGCAGTAGTATTTTTTAAAAAGTTGAGCGCATCACAAAATTATCATTAAAATAATTTGAATTTCTGATTTTCTTCACTGAATTTTTTTTTTTAGCCAAAACTGTCATTCATCTATTTAATACATGCATTTTCTGACTAAAAGTTATGTTTTCATTTGTTGAGTGACTATATTTGTAAGTTTTTATTATTTTGTATGATGATCATATACTTTTTAAGTTAAATGATCATTATCACAAAATAAAAAGTTTATTGACCAAAAAAGAGATTTTCATATAATATAATGACTGTTTTTACCATTTACTCTTTTATGCTCAATGATAAATATTATATTTCACAAAAATCATGTAGTGACCATATACAATTTACAAATTATGAATTTAAGAAAAAGTGGGTATATATACAAAAGATATATGACAAGATAAAATTTTTTGCATAGATTTCTTCTGAACTTATGCTTGGCGACTTTAAATACTGGTTAGAGAGATAGAGGATTGATAGAAATGGCTTGTGTAATAAAGCTTGCTGCATTCCATAAAGGAAAAGAGCTATTAGTTTAGTAAAGACTCAGGTTGTCTACTAATGAGTTTCAGTAAAACATTTGGACAAGAATAGACTAAGCACATGGTATATTCATGACTATCAAAGATTAGGGTATATTCACGGTTGTCAAAGATTTCTCCATTTGATTGTTAGACAATTGTGTATTGGTTAGTGTTCAATTTGACTTGATAGTTGGCCAAATGTTTGATTTATTTAACATTTGATGATTTTCAAAGATTTTAAATAGGCTATACATATTTCAAAATGATTCATTAATGGCAATGCTGACTGTTAGGCTTAAGAATAAATTGATAATGCTTTAAGTAAAATAAAAAAATGAAGCATCAAAAGATAGACTATAAAAAATTGGAAGCAGAAAATATATAATAAAAACCACCCTTTACCTAAGCTTTAAAACCAAATAAATGTGCAAAAAGACACATTACCCTTCCATTCGCCTTGGCAATTTTTCAAAGAAAACATCTATATTTATACTGCTATAAAAGAGTGAATATGTTTATGTTTGTTTCTCCTTTTTTGAATCTACCTAATTTACCCTTAATTAAAGTAACATATAATTATGAGCTTTTTTGTCATAATATTAATTTTCATGTATAAGTATGTAATATGTAATATCTTAATCTATAAAGAGTTTCACTAACCTATAAATTCTTTATAACAGCCAAAAAAATCATTAATATCGAATTAGTTATCTATTGATGCTTAAACTCTACCCTGACTTTATTCTACCCAATTTTCTGTTATTTAATTATGAAAAAAAATTGTACTAAAATTCAAAAGTTATCAATAAACAAAAATGCTGAGGTTTATCGCCATGTTCTCCATCCTTCATGTTCCTCAAAAGGTTTAAGAATCAACTTTGCAGAATTCATAAGCCAAAAGTTTATGAACCAAATATTAGTTACTTGAGAGGAGTAAGCAAGAGTTTTCCAAATATAGGAACCGAAAATGCTGGTGATCTTGCAGAAAAGATGCAGGCATGAAAATAACCTGAAAATAAACCCATCAATAATAGTACTAATTCGGACAAGATGCAAGGGCTATTTTAATAAAGCAAATGAGTAAACCATAGATGATGTTTAAGTTGATTCATATTGAATATTAGATGTACAAGTTGACTCCAATTGAATAATATAGCGAGCAGGCTTTCAACATGATGATCTTGATCCATACGTTTACCTAAACCTGAATTTGAAGTATGTGAGCATTTAACTATACCGCAGGCAAGATTTCTTCTCAAGTGCTTGAGATATTGTTTCTTTGTATAGAATTCAACTAATTGAAGGATGGAAATGTATCTCCTTCTCAAGGGATACCTGGAGCTCTATCTGGCAATGTATTACTGTCTGATGACACGAGGCAAGGAAGAGGATGTATGTGAAATTTTTCCAAATGGTAAAGGGAAAAAAAATGAAAGAGGTTTTAGATTATTAACTTTTGCTTGCTGGCATATGATAAAGTTCATTAGCATCTGATAACACACACGGGACAAGAAAAAGGATTTATGTGGAACTCTTCCAAATTGTAAAGAGGAAAAAAATGAATAATGGTTCAGATTGTTGACTTTTGCTTGTTGACACATGATAATGTTCATGTTGCATGTTAGCACAAAAAGCACACTGGGGAAGTAATACTAAAATCTTACTAATAAGAAAGGCATGGGGGATAAAAGAAATTTATTCCAAGAAATTGATTTTCCTCAACTACAAGTTTAGGACATCAAATCCATAAATAGAAAAATAAAATTACGAATCCTACTCTATTTATGATTCCAAAACATGACTCAACCCTATCTTTTAAACAAATTTTGATACCCAATTCTAACCTACTTACTAAATAATAATTCAACTTTTAAAACTAATAAATTTCTAAATATACTTGGTTTAAAATATGCCAACAATGCCTCCCTTAAACCAAACTCTTAATCTCGTCATTTCCAATACCATCACGAATTTGAATCACCTTTGCAACCTCTGTAGTAGTGTAACTGACATACAACTCCAATTTGTACGAAATTTTCAATTTCTTCTTCACTTGTTGAGCTAAATAAAACTTGCATTTTGCATACAATTTTCCATCAATTTCTTCTTGATTAAAGTAGTCACCCATACAAACCCATTCATCATTAGAGCCACTATATTTTCTTAAATAATAATAATCCACACAATCTTCAACTGAAAAAACATGCCTTTCATAATTTTATTTATGGCAATAATTTTCACCATTGATAACTTTTCTCTCCACAACAATTCAAAATAATTTACATACCTCACAAATAATATTTTCTTCCCGCTTGAATTCTTGGCCTCCCTGGCTTCAGGTTTGATCAACTCCACTATAGACAATCAATAATTTTGCAGAACCTTTGTTCCTAATCACTCCACACCACCAATAATGTCAACAGAGTCCTCTTTTTAGACTTCTATCCAATTAGAGTCAATTTTTTCCTAATTCCAATCAACAAATGAGTATTCTAAACCAAATCTCGTGATCTAATCCTTTAATACAAATACTGTACCATAACATTTTTACCCTTCTATGACACAGATTTATCTATCACAAATTTTCTGAACTCTTCAACCACTGCAAATATCCCAAGATCAAATTGTTGAACCTAGGGTTCTAATACCACATGTTAGCACAAAAAAATAAGTAGCGGAAATAATACTAAAGTCTTAGAAATAAGAAAGGCATAGGAGGATACAAGAAATTTATTCCAAAGAATTGATTTTCTTGAACTACAAGTGTAGGACATCAAGTCCTTAAATAGAGAAACAAAACTACAAATCCTACTCTAATTATTATTCCAAAACATGACTCAACCCTATTTTCTAAACAAATTTTGATCTCCAATTTTAACCCGCTTATTAAATAATAAATCAACTTCTAAAACTATTAAGCGTCTAAATATACTTGGTTTAAAATATGCCAACATTGCAGCCTGAAAAAGCTACTTCCAACGAGGCAAAGTAGTAGAGAAAGGGCCTATTTTTCCTAAATTTTCTTCTACTGAAGGCCTTTAAATCAATAATATTACATTTTGATTCAAATTACATTTTAATCAAATTCGTTTATAGTTTGGAATTGAGTTTCTGAACATTAGATTGTTTGTCATCTTAAACTGCACTAGTCGAACTACCTAGTTATTTCATTGTGAAGTGACATTCTTCTAATTTGTATATCTCAAGATCCTGTTTGATGTGTCTCAGGTTTGAAATAATGCTATATGTATCTAAACCGACTTCTCAACCATATCATACTCGGAAGCAACTTTGGAGGGAAGTTATCTTGGAATTGTGAGCAAGCCGAGCTGTGGGACCTTTGACTAGGGCAGGAAGATTTCTGTGAAAAAGCAAGTGGAAAGTTGGGGGTTTCATGATGACAGATTTATTTACCATTCTTTTTTCTTTTTTTTTTTGAAAGTTATTTATTTACCATTCTTAATAGAGCAAATCGCCGGGGGAGCCCTTAAACTATTGGATTTGTCTACTTTTGGCCCCTCATCTATTTTTGTCCTCCGATGAGCCCCTGAACAAGTTACAATGTATATTTTTGGCCCTTTTGGCCGTTTTAAACACAAAACTCACCGGAATTGAGGGGTATTGTCGTCCAGCCCCAACAGACGCCTCGGGAACCTCCGCAGGAGATAATTAGATGGAAACATTCATGAGATTTGTTGGAATAGAGTTTCGTTCTTCTTTTTGCATTTTTTCATTCGAGCAAGAGCTTACGAACAGAGGTAAAGGATGCAGCGATCTCCAAATCCAACGCCACCGCTTTGTGATTGTGGGCTGAATGCCATTGTGACAACATCGTGGACTCCATGGAATCCAGGTCGAAGATATGCGAAATGCCCAATTGATGAGGTAATTGTGGAACTGCATTTGATTTTAACAAGTCTTAGTTAATGTATTTGTTAACGGGTAGCGGGTAATCTGAATTTCGGACAGGGAGGATGCAGATTTTGGAGATGGATAGATGAGGAAATGTGTCCGCGTTCAGTTCAAATCATACCTGGGCTACTTAGGCGAATAAATCGAACAGAGAAAGAGCTTGAAGATGCTAAGGAGAAGGCACAAAATTGGGAGCGAAAAGTGAAAAAATTGGAGACAAAGGTGCGGAAATTGGAAATTGTCCTTGAGCAAACTGCAGCAAGGGAAAGGAAGTTGTATGTTGCTTTAGCAATCACGTGTGGTTCTCTGTTAGTGATGTGGTTGTTTAGGAGTTTAGATCGCAAGGATGTGTTGCAATTACCACCTGGTTTGTAAAATCAAGATGTTGACATGCTGATTGGAACATTTTGTTGATGAATGAGAAAGGCTATTTGTGGTGAATTTTGTAGTCAAAGCTTTTCCAGTTTTACAGCTATGTATATCAGCTTTTTTCATTCTATATTCGAACAGATAAAATGAAAATCATCATAACATAAACGTACAAGAATGGAAACCATCAATGCTGTTTTTTGTCATTTAGAAGTTGTTAACAACAATCATACAAGTAGGGTTCTTCATACTTTAACGCCCAACTCAGTCTGGATAGTGACATGTTTAATCTAAAAAGGTCCAAGCCTAACAACAAAAAGATTACACTGGCCACAAGGTTGTATGACTGTTGTACCAGTAATATGCAAAAGCAAAAAAGGCATCCAATGCCACTATTTACTATAGTTAATCAAGTTGGAGCAGGTCTCTTTCCCTTGCCTCTCCCAAGTCTTCTAACACTTGTCCCAGTACATTCATTTTTCCCTGCATTGTCATTGCCTTCAGCTGCACCTTTGTCCCATTTTCCTTTCCAGCGTCCAACATTAAAAGGAGGCTGCTTTCCAAGATATGCATAATTGGAATTGATCCAACCCTTTTCAGCATCAGTCAATCTTGCCTTCTTTCTTTTTTTTGAGGCCTGATTTGACTGTCTGGGTTGTTCTTCATGCTGATGTTGACTAGAATGTGTACGTGTGGCATTGTTGGACTGTTGTTGATGTGGTTGGTGCTCTTGTTGGTCGGTTACAGTGACCTGTTCTTGCCCTTCATTGAATTGTCTATTTTCATCATTGCTTGAATGTTGCCCTTCCTGTTGCTGGGTTAAAGTTGAGTGAAATGCAGTAATTCCTTCAGTTTCAGGTCCCTCAGTCTGCTTTCTTTTTCCCTTTCTCCTTCTTACCTGAAAGATCACATGTTAGTTAGGCAAATAACAAAAAAAAAAAAAAAGGTTATTTGAAGAGCTTATACCTTTTCCGAGTTTGCACTTTCTTTTTTACAAGTCGCAGCATTATGTCCAGTTGCACCACATTTCCTACAGTGCATTACAACTATCTTCCTCAACTTGGTCCCTTCTTTTCTTCCCTCTGTTATGTCCCGTCTTCTTGCCTTTTTAGGTCGTCCAGGCTGAACACAAGCAACTGGTGCATCCATCTCTAAATGATTAGACTCGGGCCATAGTTCAACTCCACTTATTGGCAGCAAAACATTCTCATAAATTTTAGCAAACACCTCCCTCGAATAGCAAGGAGCTGTGCACTGCATTGGATTGTTTCCAGATGCCAACATTGCAGCAATAGCATGTGTACATGGAAGACCACTTATATCCCACAGCAAACATGTACAACTATTTTTTCTGAAATCTACAGCAAATTTTGATCCCCTTGGTCCTTTGACTTGATATCCATACAAACCGTTCCAAATTGTCTCCCAAACACCAACTTGCTCGATCCTCTTGTCAATTACATCCTTAATGGTAGGACCTACTGGTTGTTCCCACTTAGACAGGCCTTGTCTTCTTTCTTGTATCCTCCGCATCAACTTTTCTCTTATGTCTTCAAGCATGGTTATTATTGGCTTGTCCCTACAATCAAGAATAAAAGCATTAAACTGTTCACATATATTGTTCACCAGCATGTCACATTTTGTATGCATTGAAAAGAATGCCTTCACCCAGTGCATTGGATGGGGTGCCTTTTGTACCCATCCGAAAGCCTCAGTGTCATATTCTTTCATCTCTTGCATGGCAATATTGTACATCTGCACTGTGGTGCTATTGGCTATGTTCCACATCTTTGTCTTCAAGGCCTTGCCTGGATGTTTTTTTTTGAAATTGCGGTACATGTGTTGAACACAGTACCTATGCACACTTCCGGGAAGCATCTCAGCCAAAGCTCTATCCAGCCCCTGCACAGTAAATCCAATAGTTTAAAAAAAACAGAGATTTCTGCCACAAAAAAAGCATTCAAAGCCAACTAATAAAATTCAAACCTTTTGTTGATCAGAAATGAATGTCCAATGGCCCTGATTATCAATATTCAGATCATCAGCCAACAATTTTATGAACCACCTCCATTGCTCCCCAGCTTCCTTCTCAACTACTGCCCATGCAATGGGCCACCACCCATTGTTAGCATCAACACCCATAGCAGTTAATATCTGTCCACGGTGGGTCCCTTTTGTATGGCAACCATCCAGTCCTATTAGTGGTCTACAACCACTCAAGAAACCTCTTTTTAGTGGTCCCAGACAGCAATAAAAGCGCATAAATCTGGGATTTCCACCTGGTTCTCTAAATGGAGTAAACAGAATTTCAACCGTACTTCCAGGATGGGTCTTTTTCAACTCTTCAGAATACCTTCCAAGAAGCTTATACTGAGATGCTGCTGAACCTTGAACTTGATCCACAGCCATGGCTCTTGTCTTGTATGCTTGAGCCCTTGAGATTTTGGACCGATATTCTTCATTCACTGTTTGCATCAACTCCCTCACAGGCAATTTAAGGTTGGATCTGTATCTATCTTCGTACCTATTTGCCAACCATCTTGAACTAATTGCTCTATTCTTCCAAGCATGGCCACAGTTTTCATGCTTATCGTAAAGAGTCTTGACTACCAAGTCATCTGCTCCAAGACATTTAACCGTGGAAGCAAATATATGCCACTTACAGGGAGGCTTACATTTTGCTCTAACTCTCTTCTTTTCATTTTTGCATGGCTTCACCGGTTTGCCATTTACTATAGCATATTGTCTAAGGGCTGCTTTAAACTCCTTGCTATCAGAAAACCTCTGTCCCTTGAAGAACTTTGGGTCTTTCATGTCCCTATCAGGTAGAAAATCAATAAACTTAGGCATATTTGGCCTGCCATCTTCTTCTGATTCTGAGTCTTCCCCACTCTGCAAATCAGCATACTCTCTGTCCCTAGCAAATACATCTCCAATGGCTGAAGAACTAGCTTGTGCATTTGCAGACTTTTTTGCTTTGTTCTTGCTTGGTTTCTTCTGTGACTCTTGGGTTGTTATAGCTTCAGTCACAGGTTCATTTAGAACTTCAGAATTCTGTTGTTGTTGCTCAACTGATTGTTGCTCCTCTTGATGAAGACTTGCACTTCCTATATGATCAAACATATGGTCATCTCTGCAGTAGTTATCATCTCCACTGAAGTGCTCATCATCTAAGCTACTGCTAATGCCAACATCATCATCTCTAGCATGGTCATTATCACCACCAATAGGTACCTCCTCATCTAGTCTTCTGGTTGCAGCTGCTGTAGTTGCTGTTGCTGTCGCAGTCCTTTCTTCATTTCTGATTGCTGCTATTGCAGTCCCCCCTTCATTTCTGGTTGCTGCTGTTGCAGGTGCTATTGTATGCCTTCCTTCATTTCTGGTTGGTTCTGTTGCAGCTGCAGTTGCACTTCTAGTTACAGCTGCTGTTGCAGTATGCTTACCACTAGGACCTGCAACAGTCTTTTTCTTAATATTGCTTCCAGCAGTCTTTAATCTTTTTCCGACCACAATATTAGTACAGGGTTCTTGTATGACTCTTCCTTCATCATCTATTTCTTCTATCAAGACACCAGATTTGTGTACCCATCCATTATCATGCACAGGCTCATTCATTTGCATTTGTAATATCTCTTCAATACTCTTATGATCACAGTACACTTCCATCACCTTATACTCCTTCACCCATGAACAGAACTCATTGATGTGTTTATCAGTTTGCAATTCTCTCAGCCCATCACTTAGTAGACTTGTAGGCTCAAGGTAATAGTACAATATAGCATCCTTTTCCCCGTACCCCAGTTTCTTTAACATCTCATTAATCTCATGTACTGACATCCTATCAGCATCACATAAATCTACATGGTCAACTTCCCCACCAGCGTAAAACTTGTGGTCTGAACCCTTAAAGCTACCCCCGTGGTGCAATCTTAAAGTAAAATAGTCACTTCCATGTTCTGCACAACAAAGTATGATTTTAATACTTAATCACCTTGTAAATAGCTAGTAAACAACAACATAAAGGTACACGCAACATGCCAAATAAGCAAACAATCTTCATTTGAAAATGACTTTTTGTCAATCTCTAGAATAATTTACAGGCAACTTAATTCACCAATATTGGACCACAAATACAGTAGGACCCTGTGTAACCCACCAACAAGACAAGATTTTTAGATTTTGTTTCCATCGAAAGCTGTTATTTTACGGTAATTTCACTTTACATAAACCCTATAAACCCACCATCCAAACCATCGACTTGTCTAAAATTTTCAATCAGAGACAGCAATCAAACACAAAAATCACACAGATGTTATCCTTAGAGTAAGATTACGTTACCGTAAACAAGAAATGGATCGAAATACGCTTCTCGCTTCCTGATAACCCACTCCATTCTTCACTAATCCTCGGCTTTTTCTTACATGCAAATCGCGGAAGCTATTGATCAAAAGATTTTTCACTCAACCTTCGCTGACATCCCTATATCACTCAAATTAGCTCTATTCGAACGAAGCTCTTAATCGAATGAGCAAATGCATCATGAATGTTTCCATCTAATTATCTCCTGCGGAGGTTCCCGAGGCGTCTGTTGGGGCTGGACAACAATACCCCTCAATTCCGGTGAGTTTTGTGTTTAAAACGGCCAAAAGGGCCAAAAATATACATTGTAACTTGTTCAGGGGCTCATCGGAGGACAAAAATAGATGAGGGGCCAAAAGTAGACAAATCCAATAGTTTAAGGGCTCCCCCGGCAATTTGCTCTTCTTAATACATAGTAGAACACCCTTTCCAATTCTACCATACTCATTAATGAACCAGCTAATTTATTAGAATTTTATGGTGAAGGATTTTCAATATTTCTTTGTACTGCGGGCTAGGACACAGTACAAGAGGAAATACTGAATTGCAATTGGTGTTTAATCAAATGGTAAATTGCTTAAAACCTCCTTGTGATTTTATATAAAGCTAAATGACCCTCCTAAGGTTTCAAAATAACCACCTAACCCCCTATAGTTTTATGTAAAATAAAAAATGGATGGAATGCACAATCAATTATAGTGTTTATAGCAAACGTGCTCTAAAAAAGGACATGATAAAATTTTAATATTCATATAACCCCCTTATGATTCATATAAATATCCACCTAACCCTTCTGCGATTTTTGTAATTGTCCACAAAATTCTCCTATATTTTTATATAAAGTGGTAAGCCATCGATTAATTTAGTATTTAAATAAAGACACTATTGTTATTTCTACTAACTACATTATTTAGGTTACTCTCCGTCAAATTTCCACTTTACATAAAACTATAAGGGGTGAAGTGAACATTTTGAAATGTTAAGGGGATCATGTGATAACAGATGAAACTACAGAGGGGTTATATGTAATTTGCCCTTAACCAAATGATAATTTGTCCATACCTCGATCCCAGTTGGAGCAACTTCGGTATTCCAGATTCCACTGTATTTGTGGATTACCCAGCTGAAACAGATCTAAGCATCAGGGTATGCAAAACTTGATAAAACATATTCTGTTTGACATTGAGCCACAGTCACTCTGCAGGAAATCTTAGAGCATCTGGGGACGCTTAGCAAACTTCCACTTTCATGTGCACGATTCAATATCTTGTATAAGAACTTACTGATAATGTGCAGCAAGTCATTACATCAGACAAGAGAAAACATAAAGATCGAGCCTTTCCATGCAAACCAGCATTTGTGATTAGAGTACGGAATACTGTATATTGGTAAAAGGTTTGTAACCCACACATTATCAGCCAAATCAAAATTTGCACCCTAGTTTAGGCTGTATTGAGAATTTAGGTGCACTGCAAAGAATTCCCATCCGCTGGTTTACAATTCTACTCTGGAAGTGTCACCTCTTCCTTGATAAGTCAGCAAGAGAGTCTGCAACCCTGATGTGGATGATATAAATGTTCTAAAACTAAGAGAAAATCATGATAGTACTTTTTGAGCAAAAATGCATAAATAATATGACAATAGGACTTCGTATAAGACAATGAGCACCAACTAAATATAACTGAATAATTTCCTGATTGTGTGATTCATTAATAGCTGCAAGTCTCAAAACAACACAGCCATTGCAAGGAACTAATGGGGGTCCTCCAGAATCCAAGAGAGTACTCTATCTTTCAGTTGCAGAACCGGACAATGACATTCATCGCCTCTGTTATCCTCTTGTCAGTCATCAGAACCTAGACCAAATGCAAACCTCAAAAACCAAATGCCTTTCTTACTTTTTTCTTTTGTAACCTACGAAACCATCTCTTTTCCTCTCATCTTTGCATTCTTGTCCTTCTTCTCCATTCACATTGCTTCTTTTTTTTTTTTTTGGGATGTACATCGGAGTGATTGGCATCCCATTAACAGTTGACAAGCCTAGGGGTTGCAAACCCACTCATATCTTCATACAAAAGCTCTCTAATTTCACTTTTTTTTTTTTGGTTTTTTGTTTTGTTGTTTTTTGGCCCCTGCCCCCCGCGGCCGGTGGGGTTTCCTGCCAGATGGCTAAGCCATCTGCTGCCCTTTTGCCTTCTCTCCAAGTGTGGATAATCCTGCATTCCAAGACCCTCCCTAACCAACTCTTAACTTTCCTAATCAGATTTCCACGTGGGCTGTTCATGTTGCTCCCTTCAATTAATTGCATCTCTGTGAGTGGGTCGGTTTCTACTACCACTCTTCTGCAGCCAGCGTTCCATGCCAGTTCCTTGCCCTGTGCCAAGCCCCATAGCTCTGGAGCTACATTGCTTGCCGCAGACCATTCACATCACTTCAGCCCACAAAGAGTTCAGCATTCAGAGGTGCCCTTTTCTTGTTTCTCGCTGTTCATATGCTTTCTTAGGAGGGGGGAAAAATACTGAGAAAGCCAGTGACGAACCATCTTTTGTCCTCGTGTCTTTGCATTCTTCTACTTCTTCTCCTTTCAAATCACTGCAGCCAACAGAGAATTTAGCATTCACCAGGTACCCTTCTGTTCTTTCTATCTATTCAAATCCTCTCTTAAAAATTTGTAAATAAATAAAAAGAAAAGAGAAACTGAGAAAGCCCCAGATGGAAAACTTTCTTGGTGTTTGAGTGATTATGTTATTCATCAATTGTTCAAATCGTACGGGTTCTGGCTGTGATTGTGTTTTCCATTAGTGGTCTCCAACATGCATGATTAATGTATGTGTTACATTTTCTGATGTTCGCTCATGATTATGAGTTTGTGTGTTTTATGTTAGAATTAATTTTCTCGTCGTACATTTCTTTTACGGTTTTATGTAAACTTCAATGTTGTTCGGTAATGTAATTTTTTAGGCTTTTGTTTCCTAGTGTTGAAAAGAACAAAAAAGAATTTGATGTGGTCGCAAGGAAAAAGTAGGAATGGGGATTAGATGACTAAAAATTGAGTACTTGAACATTTATTCTAATGCAAAAAAGATAAGGACTTTTGCCACAGTATCATAAATATCTATGATCCTCAGGTGATTTTTAGACTAAAAGGAAGGCTAGAAGAAATACTATGCTGGAAATTTTTTTTTTCCCTTGACATCATGTCAATAGTTTTAGAATTGATCAGCAAGATCACAGCCAACCCCAGGTTAGCGGCATTGTTGGTGGCATGCCTCAGATTTCATACGCCCCAAATGCACATGTTGGAAATCCTGGTCAGGGATCATTGGTGACATCAGTTGTAGCCGGCAAGCCTAGTGATCAAGCAGTAGGAGTTCAGCTAGGAGAAGAACAGCATGCGAACCAGTAGCAGCAATCAGAATTGGAGCAACAAATTCGGTCCTTCTTGGCAAAACAGCACCGAGGAATTGAGAGGCTTGCTGACTTCAAGAGTCAGTCTTCCCCATGCAAGGATTAAGAAGATTATGAAGACTGATGATGTGGAAATGGTATCATCTGAGGCACCAATTTTCTTTGTCAAGGCATGTGAAATGTTTATCTCAGAATTGACTTTGCGAGCTGAAGGAACCTGAAGGAGGACAATTCAAAAGAATGATGTTGCTGCAGCTATTGCAAGAACTGACGTCTTTGACTTTCTGGTTGATGTAGTGA
The DNA here is from genome assembly GCA_013103745.1 of Gardenia jasminoides. Lineage (NCBI taxonomy): Eukaryota > Viridiplantae > Streptophyta > Magnoliopsida > Gentianales > Rubiaceae > Gardenia > Gardenia jasminoides. The sequence continues at coordinate 2,735,875 of CM023096.1, read as the reverse complement.
ACGATGAAGCACCATGCACCCCTATCAGAGCCTAGAAATGCAATGCCATGAGGGGAATCTTCTAGTTTTCTACCTTGCTACCATGTGCAACCACTACAGATGGCAGTGGCACCAGCGAGGGCGCCAGCTCCTGGACTGGCAATGTACAGGCCTGTGTATATAGATCCTGCTCCATATGCACAGGCACAGCAGCCTCACCCCTACATGGCTCGGCACTTATGGTCAGAGGCGTCCCTACCTCAGCAGCATCAATCACCTTCAGATTTCAGATTTGTAGTCGGTAACTCTCATGGATTGTCGTGAGTATACTTTATTTACTACTGCTTGTCTACTTAAAAATTAAAGCTCTGTTTCGAACTTGCAAATGTTGCTAGCTTAAAATAAAACCTTGCATTCCAAGACTCTGTTTCTCTTGGTTTACTCCAGCTTTGGCTCCTGCCTATTCCCCATTGGACCTGGATGTTATCACTGGGGAAAGCTTGTTAAACTGAAAGGGTCAGTGGTTGTCAGAAGAGAAACCTTGGGCTCTTTAAGTTTGTTAAGTACATGATGTGACGTGTAACTAGTGTATTTTGTTTTTCCTGTTTGAACTTGACTACCATATTGCATGTCCACCCTGGTGTTGAATACTTATCTGTATGCGTAATAACCACATAGACACTACCATATGCGCGTTCCTTTTTACTGTTTATTACGGTATTGCATGTCTTAAGGTGTTTGGGAATTGCCTTTCTAGTAAATTAATACCGGGAAATCCTCATTTGGAAACAGGAAGGTAAACAGACTAGCCAAGTATTTTGAGACGAGCTAGAGCCTGGGGAAAATTGTGTTATACAAGTGAGCGGTAGTACAATCTCACGAGATTTTCTAACATCTCAGATCTAGCGTTGTATTCTTTTTCTTATACTAGATACCTAGAGGTCATATAGGCATACTCCTTTCTCAGATACCTCATCAAAGCTGGATCTTGCTCTTTACATTATAGTTGTTTTCTCCTCACTTCTAGGATTGAAGGGAATGATAATATTTGCATGTATACACAAGTTTCCTAGTTTACAAGTGGACACAGAATTTTTTTTTTTCATAAACAATTTGAAATTCCTACTCATCTTTGAGGTATACCTTTTGAAATTAGTGGAGTTTTGCTTCAGAACAGGACCAATTTTCCACAACAGTTAACTCATTCCCGATTGCAGAATCTTTTCCAGTGGCAACACTTTTGAAAGAGAAATGAACATTTTCAAAGGTTGACTGTTGTTTCATGCTACAAATGTAAATATCCACACCTTCCTTGACAAGGATATGACAATCAACATCAAGAGAAAATCTCTGAAAAAGTAGCATAGAATAGGAAAAAATTGAAGAACTTATGAAAGCAAATCAAGATACCTCCATGGCAAGATGCATTAGAATTAGGAAATTAAGTTCATTGACTCATATCTTCCTTGATTGTTAATTAAGGAAGATAGACTAAACTAGACTAATCACAAGCTTGATGCCGGAAAGTCAGGATTGCATATGGCTCATTTTGGTAATATCTAGTTCTGCAAGTGAACCATCATTGCCGTGCCCCATTCTAAACTCGTATATGCAGACCAATGGAACTATTTATTTGTAGGGAAAGAGAAAGAAATGGGACACTACCTGGGGAGAATCAGTTTGTTCAATGGATCCAGAGTTTAAAATGATGACTTTCAGTTCTTCTGCCTATTCAACAGGCATCATACGGTGATGCCATTGCAATTCTTGAGGTGTTTCTAAGCCACTATGCAGCAATACAAAGTATGTTAATGCTATCTTGCTAATTGGCCAAAGTTCAAAACAATAAAAAGAAATAATAATTGGCCAACATTCTCCATTAGGAGCAGCAAAAATCGAATAAACTTCCTCAAATATTTTGAAACGGATTTGGGGTCTCTGCAATTGAGGTTTCATTTTCTTGAACAGTCGATGGTGAAAATGCAGTCACATCTTTACACAAGATATTTGATGAGTCCAATGCAGTCATTGACACTGTATCTTGACATGCAAACTCAGTTCCTACAACAACAAACCGCAAACATGGCTGAAAGAGAGTAATTTCTGCATTTCCAGGTCAAAATTCCACATGCAAAGCCGTTTTAAGCGAAGTTTTCAAACCAGGTTAGAAAAGCTAATACGTCATTCAACTTGACTAGCTTGGTCAATCCGCTTTCCATTCTTGGTCTAGTGTAACTCATGAATCATAAATTGAAGGCATTCAGATGTTTGGCCATCGGTGATTACCTCTCTTTATATCGACATACTTAACTTATGGCTAGCTAAGAGGGTATATACTTTTTCAGGAAATAGTGTATTAGCGTCTTTCTTTTAATTGCTACAGATGTAACTAGTAACTAATTACGAGCATAAATCCTTTTTAGGATATAGTACACCAGTGGTTAGTGAGACCTTTATAGAAGGATTTGAGGTCTCAACAGTTTTTGAGGTTTCAGTTGTTTGGAACAGTCAATAAGTGGAGACGTAGATAGTTCAAATTTAGTTATACACCATATGTCTTGAAGTGTACACTCATTGATCATTTTCTAAGTAGAGAATAATATGATTCATGGCTAGAAATATGTAACCTTTGCATACAGTTCAAAGTTTCCTAAAAGAGTATAACCTTTGCACTGTAGGTCAAATTTCCAAAATTGAGTTCATCTTTGAGCAGCTTGTGAACCATATAGCAGTTACAAGTACACTACACATTGGCTGCACAATAACCATATAATGATGACAAATAACTTTGATATTACGTGGCCTTTTCTTTAGTCCATTTAGTCACTAGACGAAGGGGTTCCCCACTAAGTTCTGTATGAGTCCATCAAGCCTGCTAGCATTCCCTAGCACAGAGCTACCACTTTCCACCTGCTGAAAAACAGGTGAGACAGAGCCTACTGCTTGCAGTCCACCAAGCTGAAATTTAAATACAATCCGCCATGCAGAGTGCTGATTGCCTAGCAAAGAGTCCACTGCCTTTTGATTGATTTTTGACAACTGCTAATACAAGCTGAAAAACAAATGGAGGAGTCGCAATAAAGAAGGCACGGAACAAGAAAATAGCTCATTTTGGTTTGCCTTAGCAGAAATCCCATATTCAACCCAAAGACTTCAAAAGAATCAAGAACCTAAACAAAGTCAAAACAAGTTTCTGTAAAAAAGAACAAAGATGAGGGCTAATATCATCCTGAGCACAAAGTATGCAACTAATTAGGCAACAATCAACAGAAATTTTTATATAAATTGTGATGCGTGTTCAAAAGTCACATTTTCTTTCAGATGTACAAGGCAAGGATCTGGCGGAGATGCACAATGATCCAAAATGGTGGAGCCAATGAGTGAACTATATCATGTTATTGTCATCATTGTCCAGCTTTCATTACAATTCCCTCAAGGATTCCATCAGTACCAAAATTACCAGAAAATTGGTGAGGGTCAACTGGACCTGGCAGATTGAAAGAGATGGAGAAATTTCCCGAAGGACAAAGATTCTGAGATTGCATCTCAAACGCCTGAGAGTATCTGTAGACTGTTTTCTCACCAGCTGTTGTCACTCCTTTTATTAACACTTTACCATCATTCTCCACTTCACAACTGAATTCTCCTGTAGGCATGAGATAGTGAAACTGAAAACTATCGACCAAAAAACTGAATAAACGAATAAATGGTATTGACACAGAAAATAATTACCCCCTTGACCGATAAGAAAATAAAGAAAATAACCAGCACAGATGTTAAAGGAAGCAATCAAGGACAAAGATATAAAACACAGACGGTGGTAAAGTGTTAGCTTGTTTCCTACATTAAATATTAGCTTGTTTCCTACCAAAAAACTGAATAAACTCAAATCTGTATATTAGCTTGTTTCCAACATTAAATATTGAATTGTCTGCATAAAGTCCTTGGAATGGTTATATGTATTAAAACAAGATGTTGAACATATCAAGCAAGTCAATAACTGGGATTTTCCAGTAAATTGTATAACTTACTTTCGTCCCTCTTCACTCCAGGAAGTGACACTTGGAATAGGTACGAATCTTCACTCTCGCCAATGTCTATGAGTCCTATAACAGGTCCAACTTGTCCGCTAGCTGCACTCCCAGTCACAGAAAATCCATTCTTAGTGGCTGCGACAATTTTACTCCAAGCCTCCCTTGACGGACGAGAAGGAAGGAATATCTTTCTTGGCTCATAGTCATCTGCAGAACTAGTTTTCATGGGAGATGGAATTGTGGTACTGTCCATTGGAGGACTAGTACAAGGAAAGTTATTGCCTAAAGGTAGTGTACCATTAGATGGCATATCATGTTCAGGAGGTGCAACAGTATATGGTACAATACTAAAATGTTGTGCAGAACCATGGTGTAGAAAATCTTCAGATGGAACTTCTTCTTGCACTACCTGATTATATACCATCTCACCCACTACAGAATTGTGCAGCATTGCTCTCTCTCTGTCCAGATGGAACTCGTCTAGTCCTGTTAGCCTCTTAAACCTGTCCATATCCTCTGGCTTAATGTATGAAATGTCTGGCTCATTGATGAAAACAATATTCTGAACCATATCATACTGGTTTCCACTCCTTGTACGGGGATGCAACTTAGGAGGGAAGAGATCATCAAATTGCGGATAAGCCAAGCTGGGGTCTTCAAGAGGGGGAATAAGATTTCCTTGAAAGAACTGGCGCAACATTGAGGGTTTCATGATGACAGATTTACTTGCCTTTCTTACTACACAGTAGTAAACCCTTTCCATTTCTACCATACTCATAAATGAACCAGCTAATTGATTGGAAATGTATGGCGGAAGACCTTCAACATATCTTTGCAATACAGGCTTGCGAATTTTTTCTTCCTTGAGATCTGGTGCAAAATAAATCCCTATGATAAAGTACAAGACGAAATACTGATCTGCCGTTGTCGTTAGATCAGTAGACTGATTATCCATATCTAGTCCCGGTTCAACTGCAGCAGGAGACTCTTTCTTAAAACAACTTCTCTACTCTAGATCTCACTGCATTTGTGCATTGCATAGACTGCTGCAAACCTTCAAGTGAACTATTCAGCTTAAACAGATATAAGCATCAGTGCCTGCAAAACTTAATAATAAGACATATTATGTTTGAGATCAAATCACAGTTAGTTACTCCGGAAAGCTTAGAGCATCTACAAAGAACTTATCCATAACATACAGCTAGTCATTTCACTAGATATGTGAAAATATAAAGCTTAGAGACTTTCCACAGAATCTAGCATCTAGAATTAGAGCATGGGAATTACACTGTATATTTGTAAGATGCTTCTATCCTCACATATTGTCACTCCAAATCGAAATTTCCAGATTAGTAAAAGAGAAATTCACCCTGGTTTATGTTGCATCAAGAAGTTTTAGGTAGACTAAGAAGATTATCAATATCTGGTTTAAAGTTCTAACTTTTGAGCAAAGTTAATCAAAAAATGTCACTTCTCTGTTGATAAGTGAGTTTGATAGTCTGCACCACTGATGTATAGGGATGATATACATATATTTTACCACACAGAGAAAACTAGAGTAGCAATCTTTGAACACAAATGCGGATATTCCCTCTGTCTCAAACCAAATACAGTCCATTTTAAAAGAAAGTTCGCTTTTCTTTTAAATGGAAACTTCGACCTGCTAAGTTCCCATTCTCCAAATATTGATACACGACCAAAAAGAAAAATTACCTATATGTTCCCCAATTTACTTCAACTAACTAATGCAGAATTTTTTCCAACAACTCCTTGAAGTTGCTCTTATATTTTCAAGTATCTACATGTACCAAAGAAGGACACCAGAGCATCAAGTTTCCAAACAACACAGCTCTTTGAACTATGGAGTTTCAATCAAAAGCAAAACAAAAATTCAACTTTCAAATCTGCGCAGCTAAGAGGCATTAATTCTGTCATTTGAGCAGCTTTTATGGTAACATGGACATATTAATACCGTATAAAGAGTATAGATTAAAAAAATAAAACACTTACAAGCTAAAAATCCATATAAAATCACTTGATCAATCTAAACCATCAACTTAATGCCAAAAAAACAAGATATCATCAGTAATGTGTACCTCAAAGATGGCTCATCAGCTTTGAGAAGACAGGAAAGAGCGCATGGTAAAAGGAAGGAAGATGGTGAGTGGTAATTAGCAAGCACAAAATGCATTCTGGCTTTTGGGTTCTGTTCAGATTCCACTGCTGAGACTTTGACCATGCAGTGCATTGCACTGCCACGGCAGGCAACTGAATTTATTTTATTGGGATTCTATCAAAATGGCTTGGGCCTCTAGTTTCAGGTTTGGGTTACAGCCTATAATTTTTCATCCCAGCTAGTGCTCATGACTCATGAGCACAGTGCTTCGTGCGAATACAAGTTGGCTCATGGCCACTTCCTCATAAAATTTCACTGTCGATGTGAGGATTATGTATCCAGTAAGTAAATTATGGTTCCAAGAGTATATCCTGACCTATGACAGTGATTGAAACCGAATGCACACCAACTTTTTTCATATCAAAAAGAAAAATCACAAAAGAATTCTAGCACTATCCCATCTACTATTATGATGTCCATGCCAATTAGGGTATTGGTTGGTATTGAAAATGCAATAAAAAGCTTGCAACCATATGAGATTATAGTCCAATCTGTCTCTTGATCATATACTACCAGTTATGGTAGTGTTTCATTGTTTTTAAGTTGAAGACGTGTGTTCATTAGTTGCAAAAGCATAGAGTAAATGTATGCATGGCCAAATGATTTTGACACAACATGGTAAATTTGCAAAAGCTCACAAATCAAGCTTACAAATAATTGCAAAAGCTAAAATTTTTCTCCACTTCTTTGAGCACGTTAATTCCTAATTTGTTCCAAAAACTTATTGATTTTTGGTTTGGCTATTGGTGTCTATTTGTCCAAGACACGCATTAAAAGAGGTCTTAAATGTAGACATGATCACGGATTCAGAACCCGATTCTTATTTAAAAATCAGCCGTTCCGGTTCATCTGAAAAGTGGAATCTAAACTAACTGTTATAAGGACGGTTATGATTATGGTTCTTGAACCTTCGGTTCTAGTTACAATTACAATTCCGGTTTCTTTCGATTATAGTTCCAATTTTTTTAGTTATATTTAAACACTTGTTATAAAATTGATTCTAAGAAAACATAACAATGAATAAAAAAAAAAAGAAAAGGAACTTTATTGTATTATCCTATGCAAGGAAAAAGAAAAAATAATGCAAATTTTGGTAAAAAAATTCTCAATGTTGATTAGATTAGATTGGTCATGAATTTAGATTAGCTGCATATAAATTTAGTGCTGAAATGGGACAATGAGTTGTTGGTGTTAGTGGAATGGGACAATGAGTTGTTGGATTAGGATTGGAGTGCCAGATGTTAGGGTTAACTATGGATATTGAATTCTAAATTGGCCAAACAGGTCTATTTGGATTGGCACTTTTTTTAAATTTTTTTTTTTTATTTTTAGAATCTATAATAACACTCCAAAAATAACTCACGAAACAATTTGGGAAATACATTAATACGATTTCAAATGCAACTTATACAAATAAAAAAATATATAAAACAATTACCAATTACTATCCATTTTTATTTCTTTCAGTATCGTCAGCCATCACCATGACCCACCACCTCCATTACCACCGCCACCTCTCCCTCCACTCCTATCTCCTCCCTCTTTGTCCCTCTTCCTTCCTTTCCCCCTTCCTCCTCCCTCCTTTAAAAAAGAAAAAAGGCGGTACTCTTTTGAACTCTATAGAGTTGAGTTTGTCGTCGTCCCCTGAATCTGGGATTTGGGGTTAGGGTCATTCTTTAATCAAAACAATCCTCAGATGGCGAAGATGCGCAGTCCTCTCCTTCGATTTAGATAGTGAAACAGGTACTGTTGCTAGCGTATTTCTTTTGCTAGCTGGGTTTCATTTTCCAATTCTGAAACCCCTCCGTCCCCCCTCCCAAAGAAATCTTAATTAAGACTATGTATGAAATGGAGCTCTTTGTGGTGGTAATTGTGAATCACAAACAAGGAGAAGAAGTCAAAAAAAGCAACTTTTTCGGATTTGTAATTTAATAGCTTGGGGCCTCGAAATTAAGAAAAGTCTGTTCATCGCCATGGAAGAAAGCACTAAGTAGCGGAGCAACTTGGGTTTAATTGAATTACAATTAATCAAAACCACTTGTAAAACTTGCTTCATATCAGAATGCATGTTATTCTTTCTGACAAGCAGTAACCAGAAAGGGGGGAGGGAAGAGGAGGGGGCTGCCGGGAGAGAGGAGGGAGGGGAAGGAGACAAAGGGAGGAGGAAGGAAGGGCGAAGAAGAAGAGGAGAGGAGGAGGGAGGTGGAGGTGGAGGTGGAGGTGGAGTTGCGGCGATGGTGGTGAGTGGGTAAGTTTTTTTTTTATAATTCAAAAAATATCTCGTTACAATTCTAAATTTTAAAAATGTCTCAAAATATATTCTCAAAAAAACTTTTAAAAACATCCGAAAAAACACCTAACCATTGACAGTAAAAATTTTTAAAAATATTTTAAAAAATGACTATTCCAAACGGAGCGGAGTCGCAATAACTACATTTATTATTATAAGTTGTGTGTAATTTAGAAGTAGGCATCCGTTTAGAAAAATCTTGCCTTTTAGGGTAGCATTAATTGGCTATCTTGATAAGTTTACCGCTCCTTTTTAAAGTTTTGTCTCTATATGTATACCACTTCCATCAGCCCAATGCCTGCACACACCACTGCAAGATTTTGTCCACCCCCTCTTTTCTCTCCGCCTCCCCAAGTCCAGAAGGACTAGAGCAAGAATCCTTGTCCAATTCCTGCTATAGCTCTTAGACTTTGATGGCTTCAAATAATAGGTACTTGTCTTCACCCTTTTATTTCGTCCGGATTTTTCCTTCTTGTGTCTGTATATCTTTGTTACTCTTAAGATTGATGAGAAGATTAGAGGATTAATTTATCTGGGATCTCATTCTACTTACTTTATCATTTTGAATAAGGTTGTGAGTTTCCATAGGTTAACATTTTCATCATGTATATGTTGTTTTTCCTCTGTTACTTTGCTGGAACATCGTTAAAGATTCAATTTTGATTCAATCGTAGATTATGCAATAATCAAGTCTGAGACTTTTTTGTGAGTGGTGCCTTCTTATTTTATTTGGTTTTATTTATCTAATGGTAAACCCTTTATTCTAGAGTTTAGTTTAAGAAACTATCTGGCGTCTCAAGCAATTTAATTGTTGTGCTATTGCAGCTTTGACCACAAATGACATGAGCTCTTAGCATTTAGGCATGAATTCGTCTGTCATGATTTATTGCAGAGTCATCAAGGTCAGTCTAACAAGGATTGTAATCCACTACAGAAAATAAAAAATCTGCAAATTATCTTCCTACTTATGTAATTTCCTTAAGCATTCTTCTTCCAGCTAGCATAACGATTCTTTTTTTGTCGTATATAAAATCATGAATCCTGCCAGGAAAATTGGGGGTTTGTTTGACTTTGTAGAATAATTTCTTTAATTAAGTAGTACGGCATTTACATGGCCTTATGATTAACAGAAAGAAGGATGGTGGTTTTGCTCTATGGGCTATATAATGATCTTTCAACTCTGCTTGTTAACATTATGCACTGACTAGCTAAGTATGATCTCACTAGAGAAAAGCCTGCAATGTATTCATGTGTGTTAGCATGCTTGTTTTATTTCAAAATTTATTACTTTTTATAAAAGACTAAAATGCTTGTACATGACAAGATTTTCATTAGAGTGTTTCTATTCTCATGGATTCTGACTTGTATCCAATCAATGGATTTCAGAGCTTCTTACCCACCTTGGAGTCATTTTAGCGAAAATAATGGCTCTACGCCATTGGATCCTCTACAACCTGTTCTCGATGTTCCCCCTCTTCAAAGTTTTCCTCCACCTGGACCTCCTCCAAATATAAATGCTACTTCGGCCACCAAAAGTGATGACTGTTCATCATCAGTTGAAATCAATCCTGGCCGTCCCTTTGGAGAACTTCCTGCTATGGTATTTCTTTCTTCTCTTCCAACTGATGAAGAGTGGAATAACATCATAACTGCCAGTAAAAGTGGAGTGGCACTTACTGGAAGTGCTGCAATGGGAAAAGTTGGACCAGCCATAGGAGCAGTGGACATTGGTGAATCTGAGGATGAATATATATTTCGTGTCTCCCTACCTGGTGTTGTTAGAGATGAAAGTAAGTCGCATTAATTGGATTTTGTCATTATATGTTCATTAAAGTTGCATTAGTCATACCTTTATCATTATATTTACTCATAGATGAAAGTTCTTAGGGAATCTCGCACTCCATTGATTTTTGTTCGGGAATTTTAAGCAACTAGTTTCATTTGTTACACAGGAAACTTAAGATTAAATTATCCATTGAATCAATTGTTATGGATTAAATTCATGGAATTTTCATATTAGATGTCCACTCAATGGACTGATCTCTTGTATCATGACTAAACTTGTTTAGCTTTTAGTAGGAACATATTTATTCATATGCAAGTGATTGTTTTCTCTCAAACCAATATTTGGCGTAGATCAAATTTTTATTTGTTTATCAGGTTATCCAAACAATGAATAGCTATTCATTGTTTCATGTCATTAATAACTGTCATCATTCACTTGAGTTTGTAGTTTGAATTTTAAGGCACTGTTGGTTGCTTTTGCTTTATCTTTCAGCCACGTTACTTTGGCAGAGTGCGATCCCATTATTTATTATTTATAATGTAATTCCTTATATTTTAAGAACACATCTATTCTGAGTTACCTATTCTCCAGAAATCACCATAATACTATGTTTTTGCTTTATCTTCATTTAATCATTATCATTGAAACACTGTGCCTTTTTCTCTTCTTTTTTTATTTTTGTATCTTCAAATATTCAGTCACTAGGACTTTTGCTGTGACCAGTTCCTAGCTAGAAATTGTCTACTGGTGGTATGGTCTGCCTTAGTTCTTCAGCTTCTGCTAGTACTTTTCCACCTTTTTTTCTAATGGAATTTCTGAATTTGACTAGTTTTTGCAAGGACTGAAATAGCTAATGCCATCATTATCCTGGATATCAATATGGTATCAGGTTCTAATTTGAAGGATATGCTTGTGCTGACATGACAAAGAATTCTAGCATTGGTAACTGGAAAATCTTAAGAATATTTTGCTTTAGTTTACGAGCTGTCTGTTTGACTAATTTAGAATCTTTTTTTATCTACTGCTAATTTTTGTATGTTTGTCACTGGGATGCAGATAATTTCATATGTGATGTTCAACCTGATGGGGAAATAACAATAACAGGAGTGACATTAACTGGAGAAAAAGCAGTTCGGAGGAACTCCATGGTTTTTGAGATGCAAACGCAAAATCTATGTCCACCTGGGGATTTTTCCATCTCATTCCGGCTACCAGGGCCAATTGATCATGAAAAATCAATTAGAGGTGTCTTTGGATCTGATGGGATTTTTGAAGCAACTGTTAAGAAAAAGCCCTCAGGAGGACGAAGAGTGATATGAATCCTTCCAAATCCTGGCCAATGTACTTATTTAGTTTGGTGTTTCAAGTTCGATTAATTTATGTTGTGCTAAGCTTCATAATGTCTTTTGTTCTTGAGCTAGGATTTAGTTAATGGGCTGTTTTAATGCTTTTTATTCATCTCAGTTACAATGTTTGCTGCTCAATTTCATTGAGGATGAGTCCTCATGGTTTGTTTTCTTAAAGCATTTCGGTCCTGCAGGGTGGTTGTTGTCTGTGATATCATGACTTCTGTATTATTTGGGATCTGTCAATAGCCTCCATCTTTCTGCCTTAAGGACTAGAGTTCTGGATCTTAACTTCTTTTCCTGATACACCAATTATTGTTCTGTAGCTTGACAACTTTCTGTTTCATTTTGCAGGAAAGGGAACCTGTTTTCCGGATGGGTAAAACCAGAGTTGATAGAAGTGATTTAGGTCATAAACAGGCAATTGATTTCTGCAAGCTCACATCTGTTTGGTTGTTCTGTGTTTTAAATACTCGACATTAGCCAGCAAAGCCTCTTAGCTTCTTAAAACATTGTTAACTATTGTTGTACTTTAGCTTCTTAAAACATTGTTGGCTACAACTACACTCTAGAATCTCTTATTTGTAGATTATTTTCAGATACAGTTCATTTATAAAAAGCGACTGGAAATAACGACATTACTAAACGATAGAATGAAAATCCCTAAAATTAAAGAGGTGCGTTATCCTTTAATTGTTTCTGTTGCTTAATCGTAATATCACTTCGTATAGGATTTTCCTTTTAGATATAAAGTAGTCCAGACCCATTTGTGTTTTTGCTGTCAGCAGAATCTTGTAATTGCTTGCTCCACCATGCTTTCTGCCATTTTACACATTGCAGATTTGAATAATCTGGAAGGTACACTAGAATTTTTTTTTTGGGGAGAGAAGGAACAAAATGAAAGACAAGGTTGTCAAAAGGAAAACAAAAGGAAAGAATGAAAAAGCGTATATAGAGTATCAGTTTTCTCAAATTGGAAAATCCCATATGATACTACAAACAACTTCTCATCAAAACAAATTTCCGAAAAATTTCCTCAGAAAACTCTTCCTTTTCTTCTTCTTTTACTCAGAATCGTAGCCCCAAAACTCTTGGCCCCTCTCTGAAAATCCTCCCTCGTCAAAACCAAGCCCACCAGAAAAGAACCGCAACAAAAGCCCAAGGTCCAGTCCTTGATTCCATTCCTCCAGCCATCCAATGAAAGTCCAAACAACACCAAACCCATAACAAACCCCAAGAAAACATCAGCCTCCAATTGTCTGGCCAGAACCAGCCAAAACCCAATACCTGAAATTACCAAAATGCCCAAGAATTCCATCCCTCTTTTCTTCTTCCTCCGTCTTCCCCAGCCGTCAAAACCTCCCCATCCTGACCCTTTCCAAAAGGCCCGAAACCCACCACCACCTCCATTTGCGCCACCAACCCCAAATTCCCTGATCAAATAATCCAACGGCTCTGGTACAATCTTGAGTCTTGATGCAATCTGATAGGCTGACTCAATCATTAACTTTCTTGATCTTGCAGACCAATACTGCCTCTTCTTGTTCCTTGCACATACAATCAAATTCTGGATCCGGGCTTCTTGGGAAAATGAGTGGCAATAGAAATGAGAATATGAGAGCAATTTGGATTGACTGAGTGACAAATGACTGTTCGGGATAAGAACCGAACCGGGATTCGTTGAACCGAGGCTTTGGGCGAGAAAATTTTCCATACTGCAATGGAATTGGGAGAGAAGAAGGCGGCTTTGAGATGAGAAAGTAACACACAGGATCTATATTCGAAGCAAGAACAGGTGGAGAGAATGATAATGATAGGATGAGAAGCAAGAAAATTGAAAAGAGACCGTTGCGGGTGTTTGAATTTTTTTGATTTAATGTGGTGATTTGGTTGAGGTGGAGGAAAATTAGCTGTAGGGTGCTTCAGTACGTGGACCTCAATGATGTTGGGCCAAGATGACATAAATGTCTCTTGTATCGGCTTATGAGGTAGTGGATTGTACTAGTCCAGTCTGGAGATTTATTTCCTTCCAAAAAAAAAAAAGGGTCCAGAGATTAATTTAAAGACAAATAATCTCATGCCGCCGATTACAGTTTTAACGTTGTCAAGCCATCAACTGTTGTAAAGCAATCAAATTCTTTACGAGTTGGCAAGAAACAATTAAAAACAATATGTTATATTTAAATTTCAATGAGAATATGTGTCTTAACTGAATACAATGAGAATGTATGATCCATGTAACCGACTCCACTTGGTGCGATAAAGACTTAGATTATAGTTGTTATTATTGTTTGATAAAAAGTAAATTTCATTAACGGATTGTTAGAAAATCGTTTAGGGCATTTTGATTTACATCTCTACTTTAATGGCAAGTTAAATATATACTTAAAATAATAGATTTAAATTTTAATAACAGATACAGTAAATTGGAAAAAATTTGAATAGATCTGAAATATATAAAAATTTTTCAAATTGCCTTCTAATAAGATAACTTCACACCATAGCTAGTTCAGGTATAATTGCATTTAAATTTGACACTCAAAGAACGGTAGGAGCGGTTTCTTCTCCACTCGTATGCATGTGCTACAATAATGGAGCTACAAAAGCCTTGCCTAATAAGATAGTTTCATTGCTGAGAGGAATTCATTGGTTTATTCAATTAGAGGTGTCAAAATGAGTGATTTGAACATGTGATAATTGGATAATAGGTATAATTGAATCAATCCATTTATATCTATTTAATAAATAGGTTAAAATAGTCAGCCCATTTATACTCATTTAAGAAATGGACATGGGTATATCCAATTACTCATTTGAAATTTGACCCTTTTTTTCCTTGTATTGTTTGACAAGAAGTAACGACATTTTATTGTTATTAGATTGATAAAAAATTTTAATCTTTTCTATTTAATACCCTCTAAAAATTGAATTTAAATGTATAACTATATTTAAATGGGTAGAAATTGGTGAATCGAGTCAACCCATTATGTACTGTTTAAATGGATTTATTTGGGTTCCCATTTAGATCATTTAAAGTTCATTGCATATCTAAATTCACTTATTAGTGGTCAAATTGGGCGGATCAACATAATTTACTTGTGGTTGGCACTTCTACTCTCAATTGATGACTTCCTCCCAAGTTTTAACACAATTTGCTACAAAGTCATTTGAATGATTATCCTAGACGATCGATCTGAGTAATGAAACCAATTGGATCACTTAGAAATTGCAATTTACTTGTATTTCTGTCCATATAATCTTTTCCTATTTTCTCATTTTATTTATTCTTTACTTTCTTGAATAATTATTAATGAGTTCTAGGATTTTATGCTAATGTAAATAGTTTGACAAGTTAGAATATAAAGATACACGTGCAACAACTACTGTGTTGTTTGTTCCAACGAAAACAGGTAACGTTTTCAAATAGGTTAAGACATTCATGAAACATTTCGACCATGAGCACTCACTGGTATTCTCGGTCTAATCTAGAGAAAAATCATAAGCTAATACTGTTTTTATCAGTGTTTATCCTAATAGAAGAATTGATACATTTCGTTTCTTTTTTCCTTGTGAGCTGATTCCACCTTAAGTAGGGTCACAATTCAAAAAATAATGATAATGATATCTTGAAGAATAGGAAAAGAGGATTAGGCAAATGGATAAAGTTGATAGCAAAGACAAAGGAATGTACTATGTCCAACCAAAAAGATGGTGCTAATCAATGCGGGTGAGGAACAATATTTTGAATTTAAATCACTAATCCAAAGCAACTCTATGATATGCATCAAGCTTATGTTTATGTGCACCAGCTATGCATTCCAGACTCACGAAAGTAGTTTTGCATTTTCATTAGTAATGACAGAAATGTGACCATCATTATGATCCCCCTCCATAGCCTACAATTTTCCTTCATAATAATATGTTACAATTTTGAATGTATTGTTTGTGGCAAGGATTTGCAACCATTAATTTGGTTTACCGCTGCAGTAGGCGCGAGAGTATATTACATGTGGCATTTACAAGAACTAGTAAACTATCACCATTTAATGATAGTGGACTATTCTTGTTCTGTGGGTAGTAGATAAAGTATTTTAATGATTAATAATTAGTACTATTTCACCACCTGATGCACCTAAAACTTGCGATGCCTTTTCCTGCAGATGTAGATGAACAGATAATTTGCTCATGTCAGATGCCTAAATGGCTGCAATAATGATCAGCATCTATAGTAAGATACACTTCAATGTTTTCTTGAACTAGTGAAATACAGCACCGGACTCAGAGATCTGCTTTGCTTTACTCGGAATATTGTGCCAAAGAACAAATGGCGTAACAACTGGAAAAAGAGACGGACATTTTTAAAATTTGAAGGGGGGAAAAAACAAGAATCGGCCCCTTGTAGTACATGATCATACTATTAAATGGTAAAAGGATCAACTGAATCAAATACTGTGGCCAACAAAATCTATAGTACAAACAAACATATTGTAAAAGAAAGAAAAAGAGGTTTAGCATTAAGCTAGTTAATTACAAGAGCAAGCAAGGAACATGCTCTTCACTGCTGGTTTAATGTTATTATCTATGCAGTTATAATAAGTTCAACTGGTTAACCTTGAACTTTCAGTTTCATTTTCATCAGTGCTGTGTAGCTAGCCTGAATAAATTCAGAAGACATACATTACAAAGCAGAAGCGGAATGGAGCTGAAACATTTCAGCCATGAGCATCAACTGGTATTCAAGGCTGAGGGAACATTTGAAGAAGAAGAAATAGAAAAATTTCCTAGTTATGATTGTTATATGTGTCGAAAATCGATTTCATTTCCGGCCTACTTTTGTAACCATTGTGATTGCACCTGTCTCCACGAGGCATGTGCAAAGTTGCCTCAGGAGATTCTACATCCAATGCACTCAGCTCATCCGCTTCAATTCAACAATTTGGCTCAATCCCAGCGCCAGTGTGATGCTTGCTGGCAAGATTTCTCGGGGTTCAGTCACAAGTGTCCCGAATGTAATCTGTATATATGCAAACAATGTGCTCTGAAAGTTTCAAATCGACAAATGATCAGCCACGACTTTCACCAACATCCACCGACACTTGTAAAAATGGAAAAGTCAAGCAAGTGCTGTGCTTGTGACCTCCTGATGTTTGTTCCATATAGTAGCACTAATACACAGTCTTACATGTGTACTACCTGGTCATTTTGGATACATGAAGATTACGCTTCATTAACGACTACCAAAGGGGGTGAGGCTCGTGACCATGATCACCCCCTCACCCTAGCTTACGAGCTTCCAGTTGAATTTCGACACTACAATTTTGAATGCGAGTTTTGCAGGAAAGTATTGAAACCATCCGAGTGGACTTATTATTGTGGTCGCTGTAGATACTTCGTCATGTCTATTGCCTAAGCGTCAATGTCAGGTTTGTCTTTTGATCTGTGTATAGAATTACTTCATTTTAATTTATTTCAGTAACGTTTCATGACACTCATTGGACTTCTTTTCTGCATTGATTAATTTTTATTAAGATTCGGGAGTCGCATAGATTATGATCATAGAGATGATGAAGCCGGTCCTGATAAGCTGAGGCTTCCCGGCACTAATATGTTCACTGAAGTGATCAAACCTTTGATGGAGAAAATTGTGTAAGAAGAGTTAAAATTGTTGCCAGAGATCCAACATTTCAGTCATGAGCACCCGCTAATTCTTTCTGCAACTCCGTCAATGGAGAATGAAAAAGATACTGACCAGGAAATGTTATGCGATGGATGCATTGAACCAATTTCAATTCTATACTACACTTGTGCCGTGTGTAAATACTTGCTGCACTCAACCTGCGCCAATATACCTGAAGTATTTCAACGTCCAGGCCGTTATGATGTTACCCTGAAAAAGTTTAGAAATGTGCTGGGGTACTTTTGCTGCTCGTCGTGTGATACTATAGGTAATGGCTTTTCTTCAGCTGTGAAGAACCCCCTCTCCAAATTCATCTCAAATGTTACTTCCTTTCATTTTGCAGTGATATGGTTACAAACTTCATAAACAAGTTATTGGGAAAGTTCATCTTTGCATTGTGATGCCTGCAGAGAAGAGTTAAGTACAAAGCTGAGTCATAACTATAGATATTGTTGCAGTTTCTCTCGGCATAAACGCTGTGCTACTTTACCACGTTCAGTCAAGCATAGATGGGACAAACACCCTCTTCTCTTGATGTATCCGCCCTTCAGTGATCATCCAGATGAACTTTACTGTGATATTTTTGAAGATGAACTACATCCAAAGACTTGGATATATCACTGTCGAGAATGTGATCAGTCTTTTCATCCTAAATGCGTTCCTAGACTTGGCAAGGACAGTGGCCTGAGGTTTGGTAGCACCATTCAAGTTAGCAGGCATGAGCACCCCCTCAAGTCTGTCCATGAAAGCAGGTACAAATCCTCCTGCAATGGTTGTGATAAAAAGTTCAGTGGTGAGAAGGCTTGGGAATGTGAAGTCTGTAGGTTTTCCTTTTCCTTGTGCTTTGCTTGTGTCTGCCATGCGTATGACCCTGGTTATATACTCCCTGTGTCCCGTGATTAAATTAAACGTACTGATTGGGGAATCATATTTTAAATTCACTCAAAGTCCCATCATTGAAACATAACTAAATGTGAGTGTTATTCCCTAAATGGAATCATTTTACTAGATTCTAAAGTTTAGCATAAACGATATGAGTTTAAGTGCGTTTCTAATAAAATAGTTTACAGGATATTAGCAGCAAGATAGAATTGTACGCAAGTGCCAGAATGCAGAAATACCAGGTGCTGTAACAGGTGCTAACTGAACGTCAATTAAGAGGGGTGGTTGTCTTTTGCTGTCTCCAGTCGCTGCTTATACATGCAAATGGATAACAGGAACCAATAAACATGAAGCCGCTTGCTCTACTGGCCTCATCCATCCCACTGGCTATGGAAATTGCAGACCTTTCTCCATCATTTTCAGACCAGTTATAGGAATAAAGAGACTGAATCTACTCCGTCAGCTGATGTTACATGGGGACCTGTAGAGAAGTACTGCCTCCATTAAATTTTTCAATCATACTCCAACTAATTTATTTGTCAATATAAAATTAACTATGTTTTAATGTGAGGCCAATATTTATCCACATAGATGATAAGATCTTGAACTTCAATCAGTTAAAACATTAAAGAAGGCTACAACATAATTTAAGAGGTCTAATTCAATGTTAGATGACATACAATCATTGGATCAGGGTATGAAATTGACCTTTTGCTGAGAAACTCTACTTGTGGTTCGTGAGTATCCCTTTTGCTTTTTATTGAAGGATCCGACAGTGTGCCTTGATGTTATATTCTGTACGAAATAACTAATTAGTGTAATTTTTCATCCCTAGTCCTGAGATGGCTTCTATGCGCATTAAAAGTTTAAAGAAAGAAATTCTATCTTGTAGATCAAAGTTGGTGGAAAAGCGTGATCACTTCGTAATTTTTCCTGCTGAGTCAAGTATTGCAGCAGAATCTTTAGAAAAAAGAGACAAAAGCTGGTAACTTAAACAATCTTGCTACTTATTTATAATGATTGACTGTGTTAGTTGATTATTCTCCATCTGATCATCACAGGTTGATCAAGGCCAAAGTAGCAAGTGATTTGGTAATAAAAATTGGAGAAGAAACCTTTCACTTACATAAGGTGGTTATTGAAACTTAAATGGTGTCTAATAATTCATGTCAATAGCTTGTAGTTTTACTTCTAAATGAGTTAAAACTTCATTGTGATGATCAAATTCTTTCAGGTTCCTATGGTCTCAAGAAGTGGACATATAAACAAATTGGTAACTCAGAGCAGTAGAGGAAGCAATCCAACTGTCTGTATAGACAATCTTCCTGGAGGTGCTAAAATATTTGAATTAGTGGTAAAATTCTCTTATGGTTGGAAATCAGTTTTACAGCAGCCAATATTGCTCCTTTATACTGTGCTGCACAATTCCTGGAAATGACTGATGATTGTCAACAAGGAAACCTCCTGTCTGAAACAGAAGCCTTTCTGAGTTATGTGATTCTTTCATCCTGGGAAGACACATTTCAGACTTTGAAAAGTTGTGAATCCATCTCCATATGGGCCAGGGATTTACCAATTTTAAGATGGTGCTCGGAAGCAATTGCCTGGAAGGTTTGCACAGAGAACAATTCAAATGGTTTTGGTGAAGGTGAAATGTCGATGAATGTTGGTAGGAACTTACCAGATGTTTCATTTCTTCGTATAGATCAGTTTGTTGAAGTGATTGCAGCAATGAGAAGAAAAAATATTAAACCTGAGCTTTTGGGATCTTGTGTAGCTCATTGGACAAGAAAGTGGCTTTCCAAAATCAAAGATGCAGATTGCAATATGCGGCAGAAAAGTTCTGAAATCCAGCTTCACAGAGTTACAGCTGAATATCTGATTAGGATATTGCCAGTGGAGGAAAATTCAGTGTCCTGCAATTTTCTTCTTCACCTTGTCAAGATTTGCTCATATTTTAAAAACAAGCTCTGAATTATTGTGTCAACTTGAAAGAAGAAAAGCTTTAGTTTTGGAGAGCTGCAAGGCAACTAATCTTCTAGTTAAGCACAGAACTACTATTTTTTTTGTCGATGTTGTGACTAAAGTTGTGGAAGTTTATGTTGCTACAGTTTCTAGCAACTCCACATCAAAATTGACTGTCATTGGAAGATTGGTCAATGAGTCTCTTGTGCAAGTGACAAGAGATGTAAATCTTCCAGCAACAAGTTTCCAATTACTTGTTGAAGTATTGCCAAATAATGCTAGGTACTGCCATGACAACCTCTACAGAGCTATAGTTATGTATCTCAAGGTATGCAACTCAGCCTGATTTCTTATGGTTGTGGGGAAAGGAAAAAAGAATAGTTCTCTTGTCAAAAATAATACCAATAAGATCCCTGGAAATGCATAGAAAGATCACATGCCAAGTGAAAGTCTGATCAGGTGATGTTCAAAATGCTTGACCCAGACTTTAGGTAAATCCAGGGGAATAGGCATTTTTCCTACAAATCCATTTTAGGTCATGGTAGGGCAAGAATACATTCAATCCCTTAATCATTTTTTGTGAATGTTTGACATGTTAATCAGGTTGAGATTTGCCTTAAACTTATATACAGGCACATCCAGACCTGACAGAAGAAGAGAGAAGCAAGCTATGCAGTCATTGACTACAATAAACTGTCACAAGAGGCACGTAAACATGGCTTGAAGAACAATCGATTCCCAATAAACATCACAACACAACTCTTACTTCTTGAACAGGTTGCTATGACAAGGTCTCTTACTTCTGCAGGATCAAATTATCAGAGAACTAAGTCACAAGCAATAATGAGAGTGAGTAAAGCTCTAGGAAATGGATACACAAAATCTTTGAAGGAATTTGCAGTTATGAAAAAAGATGTTGAGAGGTTGAAGTTTCAGCTAGTTGAACTGCAATTGTGCAGGTTAGAGCTTCAAAAGCAAATGAAGACAGGCATCATCTGAGCAAATATTGATACGGTGGAACAGCTACACCTGGTTTCTTACTCAGTTCTTTCTGATTACAAGTCTACATGTTTGATGGAGATCAGGAGCCTCAGGATCTTTATGCATTTATCTGCCACTACTATTTCCACAATAATCAGATTGTACCTTCATTCTTGAGATATAATGTTGTACATTATGAATTACTTCTGCATATCCTTCAATTGTTCCATCCTAGTAGAGAAGAACTAGATAAGCAACAGCTAGTTATTTTGATATTACAGACTGTGTTCATAAGCTTCCTGTCGCAATCTATCCTTCCCTATTTCATTAATCTGATCATCCTTTTATTCAACCTCTTTTCCAGCTGGTTTGCTGTATCTCAAGAGAATTTGAACATATTAACTCCAACATCAGAAGAATCTTGATGCCTAGTTCAACTCCTATACAATTTTGTGCTGAAAACTGCATAGATTCCTAGGGAATTGGAATAGATTTCTTCTGTTTATCACTAAGGAAAAAAAATGTATTGGTTTACATCTTGCCACTGACATGATGGTGAAGGAAAATTGGTGCCGTGCTAGTGCCATCACAGTTTGATCCTACCCTGTTAGGCTTCATACAAAATTCCCAAATATATTAGATTTCTTTTACCCTTTACTATTTAAAAGTTCAAAATTGGTGTCACTAAAGACAAATTGATAATCCCATATTCAATTTTTTCATAATTTGGTCACAAAAGTTGTAGTTTCACAAAAGGAAATTCCAAATTCAGCATTGGTTAAACAAATGCAAATTAGTACTCCTACCTTCTAGAAGCGTTATTTCTTAACCTGCCTCCATACCCCGCCTTCTCACAGGCGCTTCAGCCTCTCTTAATTAAGTAGTTGATTGACTATTTCTCCTTCGTCTGTAAAATGGAGCACCAGCAGAGTAAGAGCGATACCTTTTCTCCCCACCCGAATCCAAACCCGAACCCGTGCCCCATCTGCCTCGGACCCTTCACCGATGAGTCGTATTTGGACCAATGTTTCCGTACGTCTCTCTCCCCCTCTATCTCTCTTCCTGATTTACTTTTCTGTCCTGTGTAGGTTTTGAGCAAGAATTCCTTTTTCTACATAAAAAGCAAGAATTTTGATTCAATTTAGTTGAGAATTTTGGATATTGCAGTTCTTGGAAACCCTAACCGGATATGTGAATGGAAGATTTGTTTCAAAAAATTTTGTGGGAAGCCCTCAATCTATGTCAAATGTTCATTTAAGTGCCCGAACTATCAAATGGAGAATTTGTAGGAATATTGTAGGTTCTTGAAACCCTAATCGGAGATGTAAATGAAGAAGTTGTTTCAAATTTTGTGGGAAGCCCTCAAATTTATGTCAAAAGTTCGTTTAAGTGCTCTAAGCTATCAAATTCTTGAATCAATTTGTTTAACAAATATATCACATTCTTACTCCATTTTCCTTACAGACTCATTTATCTACTCTCCTGTAAGTTCCACCAATTATTCCTTTCTCTTTTGATTGTTTAACTTTTTTTTTGGGATTTTTTTTTATCTGTCTGATGAAGGATAGAACGGATTACTAGAATCCAAAAGTTTGGATTTTTTTAAAACTGTAATTAGGACCTTAATTTTCAAGAAATACATTTGGTTATGGAGAGATGAAATCTTGAATCATCTAGGAATTTTGGAAGCTACAGAATAATCCTTTGAGGGCATACTTGGTGTACTGGAATGTAAACAATGATTTAAGTCAGTAATAAATATTTGAATCCTACAGCTGTGGAAATTTGACTTGAATTACAATTTCTTGGGAAAACTATTTGGTTAGTAACTGAGCTGTTGCTCTACAGATAAATTTTGCTACAACTGCATTTTGCGTTGGACCAAAGTGGCAGCTTACAAGTACTCTACACCACCTACTTCAGTAAAATGTCCTTTATGCAAGGTTTGGTTTTTTGTCTAACAGTTAGATTACTTTCGTTCACTTGATTCCTTGGGAACTGCTTATGTTTCTAAACTCATGGTAAAGTTCAAATCTTTTTATCGAAAGGATGTGGTCCAACTAAATGATAATATCTACGAAGAGTTGTAGTTATATGTGTTTCTCTTGGTTTACCTGTCTTTTAATCAGATGGAAGGGAACTGACTATATGCTAGATATTGTTTGTTGATTTTCCAAAATTTCTTTTCTGTTCATGATATTAATTGATATGAATTGTCACTTGACTGATATTCATGCTAAACTTCTATCAGAAACATCAGGAATTGATCTAGAATTGTTAAAAAGTTGTTAAACAAATGCTCAGTTCGTTTGCTTTATTTATGATTTTGGTGCAAATTGATCTTATGAAATGAGTTTTAGGACTAATTGTTTTGCCTTCCAAAATTAGAAGCAAAAGTATAGGAGTTGTGAAAGTGACTGCTAAACAGGATTTGTAGGACTATTTAAAGAAGCCAACCATGAGTATTAGCATTTCCTTTATGGCAAACCAGTTAAGATAAAGGGGATAAAAGGAAAAAAAGAAAAGGTAAATCTTTTCGATGCTTTATGATTGAAAGGGGCTTTGGTTCTGATGTAGTTGAATGAGTAGTGAAGGGAAAGAGTGGTCATCAAATGCAGGGCTCCTACCTGCCTTAAAAGTGTATCATCTGTGGCACCTTGCCCCCAGATTAGTCCATGGAACCTAATCATAGGTCATGGAGCCGCTACATGCAGTAAGAATTTTCTAAGAGGGTTGGTGCTTCTTTTCTGCAGAAAAGCTTTTGAAATAATCGCATATAATGCAACAACTCCAACCAAAAGATGACTAGAAGAAAAGAGAAATTTGGGGAGACCAATGATTTCTTCTGTTATCCCTTATTTGGTGCATTTGGTGCATCTATGTTCCTCTTTGTTGTTTGTTTTCCTTTGGAGTAGTATTATTTTTTTTCTAGTGAAGATCAACTTTCTAGTATCTCTGACATGCAGACCGAGAACTTTTCTATTATACATGGATGTGATGGAATTTCTTTCCAAAGGCATTACATTGGTCAGGATTTTCATAATAGGTATTGTGGTTTTTCATCAATTGTACTTCTACAAGTCACTGTAGGCTTTTGCTCATACTTTCGTTTATCAAATTGTCAGTGATTTCTTTACAAAAGCACACAAATACAGGCTACAGTCCTATTACTGTGAAACAGGTACCATGCTGCTCCTTTGTCATTTCATAAGCATACTTAATTTTTTGGCTCTCTGTTGTATTTAGTAGAAACAATGTTTTCTTTTATTGCTTCAGGTATTACATGACCAAGTGTCCCTTTTATTGTTTAATGCAAGATGAATAGGTACATTAGTTGATATATTTGATCCAACCCGTTACTGGAAGTTGCACAAGTATCTTCAGCCAAGTCATTGGGTCTATGAGTGGATAAGAAGGGAAATTCAAGCTTTAACTCAGGTTGATTTCATCCTTCTCCCTTTTTCATTTACTTGACGCATTTGTATTTGTAATCTTTAATTGAATAGAGGATCCCGATCTTTATGTGGAGTTGTCGGGGCAAGACACGAGAAAAAGGACAAAAAATGAGAAAAATGTGATTGATTTGGAAACTTTAGCTCTTGCTTGAAGCCCTTGAACCACTGAGGGCTTGGGGCTGCACCTTAGCCTTCCAACATTTTTGGCAATATAGCTCATAAAAGACCCTGTGAAGCTTTCTAGATCTCTATTTCTGACATCATTTTACTTCTGTGCCTGTTCCCAGACTTCTGTTGATAGAAAAGTGTAAGCTTGCTAGTGATTATCTGAATTTCATGTTTTCTGTCTGGACTATGCATGAGATAGGACAATCATCACCTTAGGAATAGAAACTACCTGCTGTGCAAAATGTTCGTGGTACACTTTAGTATGACCAAGCTGTTGAACAATGGAACTGACTCATCTCTCAAACAAAGCTGTGTTTTAAGAGTTCGCTAATATACTCCCTTTGCTGTTTTGCATCCAGGAGGAGGATGTTGAAATTATTGTTCACCACATACTTGGGGTTATTGAATCTTGGAGAAGGTAATATGACTGTGTATAGTTGCGTTTATTGGAATAAATGGCAGCAATGTTATGCAGCATGATTACAGTAGACGTTCCTCTTTTGCTTTATAACACCTTTTTTATGCAAATGTAATGTCTCCAACCTGATTCGGTTGCTATTCTGACTGTTTGGAGTTGTGAGCTCACTACAAATCCTCGTGTTACAGAAATGAGCAAACCAGTTCAAGAACTTCACCCGAGGCAAAGCGAGAAAGATTTAGAGTCGTAGTCTCTGAGGCAGCCAGACGCTTCTTAACAGGGAGAACGAATCAATTTGTGAATGAGTTGGAAATGTTTCTTGCCTCAGGATTGAATGTTGATGCATATGATAAAGTCTCTCTGAAGAATTTGGGTTGGAAAATTCCTGAAATAAGTGAAAATGAGGAAGAACCTCATGAACATGCTCCTATAGTTCCAAACTTGCAATTATTTGATGAGGACTCTGATTATACAGAATAGAACTTTCTTCCTTAGCTACTAATTCGTTCTATTCCAACCTTCTGGTCTTGTAATATAATCTCTGACCTGTCTTTTTGTACCTAGTGGAACATCATCTGTATACGGTAGTAGTATTCACCTCACCGCGTCATTACGTGGATCCCTTTTTCCTTCATCCTGTTTATGTTTATATTTTTGTGCTTAATTAGGTGCTTAGCTACCCCAAATTCTAATTAAATTAACTTTGGTGTAGGAGTTGTTACATAGTATTGTTTAAATTATGCAATTTTTTGAAGTGCCTTATTTTCTCCCGAGTGTGAGAGAGAGAGAGAGTAGTACTTTATTTTTGTTTTCGATCCTTGATAAGTACTTTTCCTTCCAGTTGAATTTCTTTGGAGAAGGGGGCCAGTATATTTGGGCAATGCTGTACAATTGGTATAGTTATTATACTTTTTTGTAGATGGTGTTTTATGTTTACAATTGTGGTTGTATTAAATTATTGAGTTGGTGTATAAAAATAAAAATTATGTACACAACAAAGAAAAAGTATGCACCAAAACATGTAAAATATAGGGCAAAAAGTTCCAATGACCCTCAAACTTTTAGTCACGTAAAGTTTTAGCCCTCCAATAATTATAAGAAAACTTTTAACCCTTGATTTATCAAAATTGTAAATTATTGACTCTTTTGTCAATTTCAGCAGTCATGAGTAATGAAAAACATTCATTACGTGTGATGCATAAAGAAATAGCAAGGACATTCTAGTCTAAGCAATAGGTTTTTTCCCCTAGTAGTTCTTTTTTGGAGTTGATGAGATTTTCACTTCAAAAAGGAAGAAGCAAAGCAAGAAATCAGAAATCAAAAGCCCACTCCCAAGAAGCCAACTAAGCCAACTAAACACTTGTATCATGATAAAATGATGATGAAGAAGAATAATACTAATAAAAGGAATACAATCAAGAATGGTACCAAAAAGGAAAATGGTAGGAGTGACCCAGCCCCAATCAGTAGGAGGAGCTATGCGGAGGCGGAGCAAGAAGACCAGTGATAGTCTAACTACATATACTGAAGAGGATTTCAGAATTGAGAAGGTTGATGTCCGAGGTACTCTATACCTGTTTGATTGTGACTGTTGCTTTTGAAGGCAAGGCATCATTCACCAGAATTTTTCTTTTTCCTTTTTTCTGTGTTTTGATTTGCTAATTGTTGTAGTTTGAATTTTTTGATGATGAAAAGTTGTGGACTGGCTAAGTAGAGAGCTCTTTCTTGTAATCTATTTGATGGAAGAGGTTGAATATCATGACTAGATCTTTTTTCTTCATAGGTTTTGTGTTTTAAGTGATAGGATAATATATGTTTTTCACTTAATAAGTACTCCTATGCGGACTAGAATGCCCTTACTATTTTGTTTGTAGATAGCATGTCACGGTATTTAATGTTACTCATAATTGTTGAAATTCACAAAAGGGCCAACAATTCGTACTTTTAATAGATGGAGGGGTGAAAGTTTTCAAATAATTGTTGAAGGACTAAAACTTTGTCTTGCTAAAAGTTCAAGGGCCATTGGAAATTTTTGCCCTAAAATGTACAACAATTGTACAATTGTACAAAAATTTTAATTGTACTAGCCCTTTTTTGAAATAACGTTAATGTAGTTAGAAATCACTCTTAAAGAGAAAAAAAGTGGTTAGAAATCAAAAATCATTAACTTGTTGACAATAACGTTAATGTAGCTAGAAATCACTCTTAGGAAAAAAAGGGGAGTTAGAAATCAAATCATCAATCTACGCCGTTGCCTCCTTATCTCTAGGATTGTGGTACTGTGGTAGCGTTTAATTCCCGGTCAAGTGGTAGCGTCTAATTACTGGACAAGTGGTAGCGTTGCCTCCTTATCTCTACGCCGTTGCCTCCTGCTATGTAGGATAGTGGTAGCGTTGCCAGGATAAGGAGCAAGAGAAGAGAATGGCAAAAGACTCATCAGACAATGGAGCTTTCATGGACAAGTTCATCCTAAAACCCGACTCTTCATCATCTCAACTCCCTTTGAGTGGCCTCACTTTTGCTGTCAAAGACATGTGAGTTGCCCCTTTACTTCAATTATCATTTGCCAATATGGTCTTATCCAGGATATGCTCCTATATACGAACCAAGTACTTAAAGTCTCTGTCTAATGGTGCTCAACATGTTTGTGTGGTTCCTTAGTCTTGGTTTAGATGATTGTTTTGTTGTTTAGATAGTACTAGTATTTGTGGGAGTCTCGCAGAAAGACTCAAGTGCGAATAAAAAAGGAAAAACAGAAGAAGAGAATTCTACACCATTGGTGTTTTAGCTGCCAAGAAGTAAAACTTTGCTTCTATCTCCTAACAGTCCCAAGCGAGCAAAACTTTGCTTCTATCTCCTAACAGTCCCAAGCGTTTCAGTGGTATGGAGTGAAGCCCTTGAGTTGTTGATTTAAAATTTGCCTTATTTTGGCCTTTTTGCTGACTTCACCGTGACATCACCTGTAGCAGGGGTGAGTGAAGTCCTAATATAAGGTTTCTACAGCTTGTTTGTCCTGCATAGATGAAATTAGGAAGTCGTTTATTATGTTCCGATTCGATTTAAATGTTCTCTTTTCCTGTTTGTTTAGGTTTTGGGATGTTTGAATCGCTTTAATATGGTCACATTTTGATTGGCAGATTTGATATTGAGGGATATGTGACTGGATTTGGAAATCCCGATTGGGCACGGACTCATTCGGCTGCAACATCTACCGCACCTGCTGTTTTAGCTCTTTTAAAGGCTGGTGCCACTTCTCTTGGTAAAACTGTCATGGATGAAATGGCTTGCTGGTAAGGTTCTTCACGTTCCCATAAAGCTTCATTTCTAATTTCTTTCAGCAGTGAAAGTTCATGTTACTTTTCTGGGCTTTCCTGTATAATTTGGTTAGATACTTGCTGGCATGCTCAACATTGTTTATTAATAGTCATCTGGAACCATTTTTGATAGCTTATTTCATATTCACTATTAGCAAACTTTTCTTGTAATGGTTGCCTTATGATCTTTAGCATAAAAGGGAAGAGTCGTACTCTTCAATAAAACAAAATTACTTTTTTGACTGTTAAGTATCCAGCCACCTCTCTTTGGCTCTTAGGATATTGACATGGACACCAGATTCTATTCCTTTGTCCCCATTTGTGTCAAAAACTGTCAATTCAAGTGATGTTTGGGTATACAGGTAGGGAAAATATTGTGGAAGGGAAAAAATGATGGTGGTTGGTGTTCTAACTTCTTATTTATCTAAGCCAACCATTAATTAACCAGCCTTTCTGGTTAAAGTCAAAATAAATTCGAAGGGCTCTTTAGAAGAAAAAGGGTTCATGCTGACAGTGCGTACTTACACAAGGCTGGATAACATCCATGGTATGTTGACAGAGCTGTATGCATTCCCTGATATGGAATAATTTCTGTGTACGAAGTATATCAACAGCAAAGTGGAAACATTTGCAATATCTAAAGAAATGGCAAACTCTGGAGTTTAGATGAATTTTCTCTTAAAGATTTTCTAGAAAGTTCTTCCTCGTGTCTGCTTGGTTAACGGGAGGATTTTGTCCTCATTGCCTTTATAAACTTAAGCTCAACTCCTGCTTCAGTGCCTACTAATATACCCAACAATAAAGGAAGAGAAACTATCAACTTACAGTACTTAATAACAAAACAAAAAAAAAAAAATCCTAAATTCTGTGTCTAAACTTTTCATTTGAAGTTGTGTTGTCTTTTAATCATTCTAATTAACCATCTATTGGTGCTAAATGTAAGACCTCCTGCAACATGAAAGCTGTTAAAGAAAGAAAGTTTAATGACAAGTTCAATAAGTGATTGTTGCAAGCTTACGGATGGTAAAGACTATTATGCAAATCTTTAAAAAGCTACTCGCCTATCAGACCAAGTATATGGGATCAAAGGTTACAGAAAACTCCAATTTAGTGCTTGTTTTGCAGCAAAAAGTTGAATTGCGAATATCATTATCCAAGCATCTCCCAGAACACCAGTTTATAGGTTGATCTCTGGAGATGCTTGAAACATCTCTCTCTTTCTTGTATGTTTACGCATTTCTAAAATTGGTGTATTCTTTATGCTGTCCATAAAATAGTCATGAAACTCAGTGTCAATTTCTCAAATTCTGTTCAAGATTCCTGAATCGTATCTTTACTTCTTTTGCTCCAGATAGACTCCTTCCATGTCAACATGATGTGTCCATATTCCTATTTTGGACCACTTCAAAATAGTTTTTATTTTCCTCTTTACTCACATGAATGTCAATTCAGCCCCACTAATCTATCTTGGTGATTAATGATGTGGCTTATGGTGTATTTGTACCTTTTCGACCCCCTTGTTTTGAACTTGTGAATATCAGATATTGTCCATCTGAAACTTCTATCCAAAATTAAGTCAATGTCAAACATGAACATTTGATGAAAAATTTTTCGACTCGAAATTTCATGTATCTCAATATATTGAAATAAATCTCTGTCAACTTTGGTGATCTATTTTTCTTGTCTGAAATCCTTATTTTTTGCTGGCCATCTATGATTACTTTCTGTGCCCTTAGTTGAAAATGCAAATAAAGCATTCACAGGTTAATTTTTTTCACTAGCAACTTTAGAAATGCCTTTAGGCTCATTTTCTCGCTGTGCGTCACACTGAAAGGTCTGGAGAATTCTCGTTAAAGTTAGAAGATCCTTTTGCTGAAAGACTTATCCTTTGGCAGTATGTATGGTGAAAATATACATTACGGAACACCAACTAATCCATGTGCTCCAGATCGTGTACCTGGAGGATCCTCTAGTGGATCTGCAGTTGCAGTTGCTGCAATGACAGTAGATTTTTCCTTAGGTGAGTTTCCAGGATTACAAATATGCTAGTTGAATTTTCATAGCTGGTTGACTTTTTGTTAGCTAGTTGAATCAATTATTCCATCTAATACAGGTACTGACACTGGAGCAAGTGTAAGAGTTCCTGCTTCATATTGTGGAATTTTGGGTTTTCGACCCTCCCATGGAATTGTTTCCACCAAGGGAGTAATTCCAATGGCACAGAGTTTCGATACAGTTGGTGAGCATTAGAAGTATGATTCAGTATTATGACGTATAGAATGTTAAGAGTTCTCATTTTAAAACAAACTCAGGAAAATTAATTCTTTAATGTAATAGTTCCTAATATTTTCCAGTGTGTGGTGTCTCAATGGAAAAACTTTATTACCTCCCAAAATGTAAGGCAAATTTGTTGCACTGTTGTTCTGGGTAACCATAATCAGAATCTCATATTTCCAAGTCACTGATGGTTGTAGCAAGCAAGCAAGAGGAAGAATAACATGAGATTTGCTTAAATGCCACTTATGGACTGGTAATACTCTTCTATTTCAAATTCCAGTTAGAAGTCAACACCAACTAATTAACCGTCTTTGGTAAGCTGTTTGCAGTTAATGTAATCTTTCAAGTTTGCTGGCTCTTATTTTTTGTTCTTCTTTGAAACTGGCTAGCTGGATATCAAGAGGATTTCTTGATTGTCTTCGTTTCGCTAATATGCAAATGTAAAATGCTATCCCTAGGTGATGCCATAAGAACAAGAAAAATTTCATTTGGCATGGCATAGAATGCTTGGTGGATAACACTATGGACAGTTACAATGGGTGTAAAATGGGCTGTAAATCCTTCTCTCATCCTTTCTGCTTCTGTCTGTGATGTTTCATTGAGTACGAAATCTCTTTAAGTCACCCTTACTCTTCCTCCCATTTCCCTCCTCTTCCTAACACTTTCTTTTTCTCAGATGCAGCCATGCACACTGTCGATTGGATATTTCATTTGGTCTACTGTCATAGAGATGTAGGTTTTGACATTTGTTTTACTGAAAATGTTATTTCAGGATGGTTTGCTAGGGATCCTGTAATCTTGAAGCAAGTTGGAAGAATTCTTTTGGAATTGCATGATGCCATTTCTGTAGCACCCAGTAGTATTGTTATTGCAGAGGATTGCTTCAAACTTATGGGTTCTCCAGGAGACCAATTAACCAGGGTTATCGTTCAGTCGGTGGAGAAGTCCTATGGAAGTAAGTGTTATCATGATCCTATTTGAATTCTTTTAAATTCTTATGGAGACTCATAAACAACAAAGAAAGCACTTTTCTCTCATTAACTCATGAATTTGATTAGTTGGCTGGAACCACACGCTCAAGCACCAAGCTGAAAGTAGGAAAGAGAAAAGGAAAAGAAAAATAAGTTACACAATTTATTTTGTGGAGTGATCATATTTACATGCATCCCTCATTTGAGGGAGCAGAAATATGCTAATGAAAACTAGAGTACAAAAACCTGAAGCCTCTCAAGCCTGTAAAGCTGAGTAACAATAAGCCAAAATATCGACAACTTTCTTACAGCCAAAAGACTAAATCTCCTTCTCTAATAGACATGGAAAAGAAAATCTTGGTTTGTTTAGTCATGGGGAACAAGGATTTTCCATACAAAGTTAACTTCTTGCTGCAACTTCATGTTGATCTGGGATAACAAAGAATCCATAAACATGCTTGTCAGCCTACAGTCTTATGTCATCTGTTGTCCTTTGTGAATCTAAGCCTATCACATGATACAGTCAGCAAACTAGGAGAAAAAAGAAGTCAGACTAGTTGGACTTACTTTGAGCTAAAAGTATTTTTGTTAACAGGTTCTAGCACATCAAACGAATTTTGCAGGTCATTACATACAATTTGCAAGTTTGGGAAATTATGTTGAGGAGAAAGTTCCAAATTTGAAGCATTTCCGCAGCACTGGAAACCAAGAATATAATATATCCTCCTTAGCAGCACTCTCAAGTGCCATGCGGTTGCTTCAGAGGTGAGTATACATATTCAGTGTATCTGATAGTTCAATAAGCATGTTGTGACTTCTTATATGCATTCTTGAACCCCTTTTGGTTTGAAGCAGATATGAATTCAAGAAAAATCATGGTGAATGGGTCACCACAGTCAAGCCTAATCTGGGCCCAGCTATATCAGAAAGAGTATGGCAAGCTGTTAGGACAACAGATGAAAATATAGATGTCTGCCACAGTGTGAAGAGTGAACTAATTGCTGCACTTACTGCTTTATTGGGGGTGCGGTCTCTCTCTCTCTCTCTCTCTCTCTTTCTGTTTGAGGGTGTTGTCATGCTCATTATGATGCAGGTGAATGTGTATGCCTAAATACCTTGTCCATACCTGCCTATGCATGTGTAAAAGGGAATATCACATGCTCTCAAAGAAAGAAAGGACAATCTAAGAATCTTACACTCTGGCAGCAATAAACTTGTTGAGTTTTTATAGGAACACAAAGGTTGAAGTTTACATGATTAATTACAACTGCCTGTAGATCATTTTCATGGTGTCATAGAAGGCTATTATAGTGAATACACATTTGGAATTTCATACTTCGAGCTTTTCGCTCTCCCAATTGTAAGCAACAGTTCATGGTACATCAACATATTCCTCCATTTAAAGCATGCTAACTTTAAAGTTGCATGATTTATTTGGTTCTTTGTAATGAAAGTTGAATATGAGAATTTTCCTTAAATTTTCTTTAACACTTTCAAAGGATTATAACCTTCAGCATAGAAGGCCTTCATCCTTGCTGTCATGTGAAGGTTTCAGGTCCTAAAATCATTTAGGTCATTTTATATATTTTATCTTCTGTGAGAGAGTAATCGTTCTTTTTTTTTTCCTTCTAAACCAAAAAAAAAAAAAAAGGCTATCCTTTTTCCAATTAAATTTGTTGATCATAAATTGCTCTTGGCTATCCTTTTTCCTATTAACTGAAATTATAGAATAGTTGACAGAATTAAATACACTTGGTGTTTAATAGTTTCTGCCATCCTTAAGTGAGTACTCTTTATACAAAATGCAGGACTTTGGCATTCTTGCACTCCCTACGGTACCTGGACCTCCTCCAAAACTTCAACAGGAGGCAAGCTCACTAGAAATATTTCTTGCCAAGGCTTTTAGTTTGCTATCTGTTGCAGGAGTTTCTGGATTTTGTCAGGTACTTTGTCTTTCTCTCTACATGATCTTGCCGAATGTGGAGATACAATTTTTTGTTTTTTTCCCTAAAGGAATGTGGAGATACTGACACATGCTTTCCCTGAATGTTCTAATTTGGTTCTTTGCAAAAACTGCTTTCATCAACAGGTAAGCATTCCTCTAGGGATGTATGAAAATCTTCCTATAGCAGTTTCTTTGTTGGCAAAGAAAGGTATGGACTGGTTATTACTGAATGTTGTGGAGACTATCTACACCACCCTTAGGGAGCAGTTTGAACTGCTGAATACTGACTAGCTGAGTTGTATCTATCCCAATATGCAGATTTTAGGTTCCACTCTTGTTTCTCGCAATAGCTGAATACCAATTAATCTAGCCTTTTTTTCTGCAGATTCTTGTTTGTCTCTTGTCATTCTTTTCCTTTACTTACTTTTTTAATTCTGTTGCACCTCATTTTCTATTTTGGCACTATCACCATGAATAAGGGGTAGAAGGAACAGTTCCAGAAAGGTTAAGGGCTAAGATTGCCCAATTATTGAATGTGAAAAAAATATCCTCTTGACAAAATGTAATCTTTAGATCATATTTTGTACATCATTTTCAACTCCACGTGGATCCCGCAAAATAATTTTCTAAGTTATCACTATGATCGAAGTGATTTACATTGTTGAGCAAAATGATGATTTGTTAACCCCCTCAGAATGGTTAAATTGGCAGACGTCGCTGCTCTTTTTACCTACCATACTCATCTTTCTGCTTCTCATTTTGCTGATATTGCTGGGAAATGATGGAAAAGATGACTTACTATTGTTAGAAATGGTGGATCTCATTCTAGTAATACGACTGTACACATTCATGATACTACTAATTTTCAACATATTTGTAAACATGTTTAGTTGTTTGCAAAAATGAGATAAGCATTTGAATTGTCTACTGTTACGTACAAAAATCATTCATACGAGTGAGTTTAGATTCATTCATGCACATATGGAATCTATTAATAAAGTTTTGCATACTAAAGATTTAACTGGCTCATATAACACAATCATACACCCACTAAGCACAGAAGAAAGCTCGTTGATTTTATCATTGCTAAACATTAGTAAGCCCGAATCTTGAAAAAAATGGTGTAATGTCTGGATCAACAAACGGTTGGTGAAGGCTTCACGCAACTTTTTTGCATGGTTTCCTATTCTCTGTGTTTGGATTGTTATTATTTGCCAAAAAATTTTGGACTTGCATCATTGATGCAATTTTCAATCACTTTTTTATTTTACATATATTACATCAAAAAAGTGCTGCAGTATTTTTTTCAAAAAATTATTCCAAATACTATTGAAATACATATTTTTCTGGGAAAACCTCCAAACTTTAGTCTTCTCCTCTTTAAAATGATGCATTTTCAGCTCTTATGAGAACAAAACCTATCATTGTTGTCCCAAGATAAATTTTAGACCCATATTGTCTGAAAAAAGGGCATATGGCCACCATGTGATGTTGATTTGAATAGCCAAAAAGATATCACTCGCTTTTGCATCCTAGCCAGATTCTAAAATTTGCGAATCCACACTGAATCCATTACGTCATATTATACATGCTATATATTAGTTTAAATTGAAGAATAATATCAGATCTCTTAATATCACTTGGCACTCTTAATGTTTTAAAAATATTACTTACCTCCCTTATTTGTATTATTTGTATAACAAAATTTTGAAAAACCTAAATTACACTTTTTACTTGCTAAATAAAAATACTTATAAACCATTTTGTTTACTTCAAGATAAGTACTACCCAAAAACAACATCTAGTAGTACTACCATATCACAATATTAGAGTACATAAAAATATAAATTTAAAAAATAAAAAAGATATTTGCAAAGAAATACACTTGCACCAATTTAACTCTATATGTTCAAAATTGATTTCTTATGAATTTTATATTTTTTTCAACTTCTTCTCAACTTGTGCCCAAGCCTTTAAATTATACTAATCATTATAAAAATTAAGTCAAAATAAACAAAAAAATCATACCCTACTCTAATACAATCACAAAAAGTAAAAAAATAAATAAAATTCAACTTATTATGATTTATAAATAAAAATTGCATAATCCCCCGAAAAATAAGTAAGAGAAAATGTTGGAGAAAAGAAAAAGAGAAGAAAGTGACTTTTATTTCTTTTTTTTTTTTTAATTTTGAGCTCCATTTTATTTAACATGTGAATTATATATCAAATGAGGATTATTATAGTCTTTTAGTAATGACTTAGGGACGTAAGTGATATTTTTAAAATCTTAAAAATATCAAGTGATATTAAAAGAAATCTCAAGGGAGGTTTTTGATATTATCCCTTAAATTAATTCCACAAGTTTTTGAGGAAAAAAAAATCTCATGTGTATCAGTTGACCTCGTATTTATTTTCTTCTTTAAATCCTTAACCCAATGTTTCTCAATTTCTTCTTTGGATTGCTTAAACTAATTTCACAAGTTTTTTGGGAGAAAAAATTCTCACGTGCACCAGTTGTCCTTTCACCTTTGTCTTCACCTTCTTCTTTAAATCATTGACCTTGTTTCTCAATTTTTTCTTTGGATTGTGCTATTTTCTGAGTTTTTGTAGAAAAATATATTGGAACAATTGATATATATGAGATAAAAAATGATTAGAAAATGTGTTTACAGAAAAAAAAAATTAGAGAAAAAAAGCGTATTCCAACCAAGTTGTTTGTCATTGTCGACCTATCACAATCATCTTTAATGACCTCCCAACCCCTGTCAGGTTTTAGGACTAAAACAGTGCATACATGTGGTATAAAATCGCATTATGATGAAAGTAAGGGCCTAAAAAATAATAAAAATGTTAGGGACTATATCTACAAATTGTATCTTTTTTTATGATGGGGTTGGTACGGCTCAAAAACGAAGCTTTTTTGAACGCTGAGACTAAGATCATTAAAAAGTCTACCAGCGGGTCGTCCAGCCCTATAAGATTGACTTTCTGCTAACTTCAGACCGGCACGTGTGCAGCAAGTGACGGATTGTGGAGCATAAAGGCTGAAGCATTCCGATGGTCCCGCTCAAGTTCTTATTCTATGAATCTTCCGCCCCATTTTTCTTCAATGGAAGTCAGATCATTAAAGTCACCTATACAAACAAAATTACTACCCTAGGGGTGTGCATTCGGTTAATATTCGGTTATTCGGTTAATTGAATTCGGTTAATTCGGTTAGTTCACTTATGAAAATGCAAACCGTTTCCAATTTCGAATTCGCATTAACCGATTAATTGCACCAATTCAATTGGATCTGATTAAAATCGCACTAACCGATTTGGAGTTTAAATTTTTTTTTTTTTTACAAATAGTTACACTTTATTGCGAGATCGTAACAAGTTACAAGGCCTGCCAAACTTCCATATTAGGAGCTAGTGAGCCATC
The DNA here is from genome assembly GCA_013103745.1 of Gardenia jasminoides. Classification (NCBI taxonomy): domain Eukaryota; kingdom Viridiplantae; phylum Streptophyta; class Magnoliopsida; order Gentianales; family Rubiaceae; genus Gardenia; species Gardenia jasminoides. Next base: position 2,698,782 of record CM023096.1, on the reverse strand, counting down.
CCTACTAACTATTTGTTAAACCTACGAATACTCGGGATGCCTAGATCATCCATTTTCCTATTTGATCATATATACCTATTTATATGACTTGAATCATTGTTCAATGATGTAAAAGACATAAATAAAAAGTGATTAACTCAAATCAAAACGAAACTCGCTCACATTATAAATATAATTTACAATAACAAGTGATGAGTGCTATTGGTTATAATTTATAATTTTAACTTACAATCTAAAAGTACAAACATATGAGTAATATTTCACACTTCAATGTGATTTGATTCCCTTTTATGTTATAGTTTATATCTTGCAAGTTGAATTCTCAATCGGTGATTTAAGGAACAAATACAAAGTTGAATTCTCAATTAGCGATTTAATGAACAAATACAAAGTTGAATTCTCAATTATCGATTTAAGGAACAAATACAAAGTTGAATTCTCAATGTTACTTACTACTTAATAATTAGTAATAAGTGATAGTTGTTATAACTAACAATCTCTACAAAGTACAATTGTACAAACATATGATGTACAATGAATCAGTGATTAGTTATTTAGTGACATCTCATTTAACTTAATCACCTATAATTTACAAATTACTTAATGCATTCCATTTATATATTGTTTTGTTTCTTATATAGTTTAAATGCTTGACTTTTATTTTATGTATAAAAGGATTAAGTATTTTCCTTTTATTAAAATCATACTATGTATTATCTAATTCTAATAGATAATATATTCAGTTTTTATGTATGAAAGGATTAAGATATTACTATCATTTTATTAAAGTCATACTATGTATTATTTAATTCTAATAGTGATTTTCACAAATACTAAGATAGAAATATAGAATAACATCACTAGTTCAATATATTGTAAATAATTATATATTATTATTTATTTATTTTTATACATCCATAGTCTATACTAAGATAATAATACATATATAGTATATACTAGAACCAAGATAGTACATTATATATATATATAATATATGATTTTTAAATTTAATATGGTAATTCGAATTCGATTACCCTATACCCGATTTCATTTTCAAATTCCTAATTCGGAATCGGTGCGAACCAAATTCAAAATCTCAAAACCTATTTCATACCATATTCGAATTCACTGAATTTGGTTCGCACCGATTTGGTACCGAATTACCAAATAACCGAATTCGAATTACCAAATTTAATTCGAAATCGGTTCTCAATTCGGTGCGAACCGGTTATGCACACCCCTAACTACCCCAAAGGTTTTTCCTACTTGAGAGCAGTTTCCATTGCTCTTTCCTTTTTTTCTCATCAGCTCCCGTACAAACAAATACACCATCATTTACAGCCTTTATTAGGATTCTCTAGCCTGATCTCAATGGAACACTCTGAGAATTGAATCTTGTCCGGACTTAAAGAGTTTTTCCAAAACACAGCTAGGCCACCAAATTTTCCAGAAGTTTCAATAACAACAACATGATCGTAGCCAATTTTTCTTTTTATCTTATTAATAACCGAAACGTTGTTCATGGTTTCACTCAAGAAAACTATGTCAGGAGAGTGGAGACGCATTGTCTCCTTAAGTTGGGAACTGTCAAGGTGCTCCCCACACCTCGGCAGTTCCACACCAGTACTCTCATTGAGGGTTGGGGAACCAATTACGGTTGGTTCCCATGACCTTCATGTTACTTGTTGGGGAAGTGTTCACTTCGAGCTTTGGCTTCTTTCTTTCCTCCCGGTCAGTAATCTGGTTCTCTGATAGCTCCATATCATCACACAGTTTCCTTTTTGTTTGGCAGCCATTCATCAGGATGTTCGGGTTTAGAGGGGAAAGCACTCTAGTTGTTGATTCCTGTCATTGTTTCCTGGATATGCTCCTTGTTCCTTGTCTCTGTTTTGCCTGCTGCTGCTTATTTCCATCGCCCTCCTCCTTTAGTGCTAGAGCTTCATCACCCCTCACTGGCATGATTGACATCTCTGGTAGGATAAGAATTTGGTCCGCCTCTTGTTGGGGAGCTTCAATTGTTTGCAGGCTTCTCTCTGCAGTTTGCATCATCCCTGTCGTTTCTTTGGTTTTGGTGTTTGGATCGCAGTTTTCCTTGTTCTCCAGGTTCAAGTGTTCTGGGTGCACCTCTGGTAGGATAGCTTCGGCCTCAGTGTCTTCATCCATCCAGGAGGGAAAATCTGAGATGTTCCTGTTCCGGAGTTTGAAGTTCACATTGATCACATCCACATTCGGATTTGCTGCCATTTTATCAATGTTTGCTTGTGGAGTTTCATCTTCATGGACCATTTTCTCCTTAGTTGAGCTATCGGGCTTCCCGTTGCTTGTGATTCCTGTTTTTGCTTGAGCAGATTTTCTTGGTGGGCTACGAGTTCCTTGAGCTCGCATCCATGATCCGTATTGCTTTCCCTTATGGACAGAATCCCCTTCAGCATTTATTTGGCATGTTTTTTCTCCATGTCCTATAATTCCACATTTGTAACAGAAATCAGGAGCTATCTCATAGCGAAATTCCACCCATTGAAGCTTTCCTTCTAGTCTGATTGTAGTGCCTCTCAGAAGGGGTTGACTTGTGTTTATATTACAGAGCACCTTGATGTGCTTACCTTCTTTACTGCCACCTTGAGGTACTATCACATCCTTTACTTCACCGCAAACTGCTCCAATTTTGCTACCTAGCTCAAGGGTTATGTAGTGCACTGGGAGTCCCCACAACTGAATCCACATAGGAGCATGAATGAAAGCTGTCGGGTCCTTGTCTATTCCAGTTTCCCAGGGTTTCAAGTTTAAGATTTGATTATCAATTAGATAGGGTTTCCTTTTCATGGCTTTCTGCATGGAATCCTCTTCTGAGAAGTTAAATTGAAAGAGATTTGTTCCAATTTCAACAGTCTCGAGCTTTTTAGTAAAATCCCATAGTTGGTTTACAACATTTCTGACCCCTACTATGTTCACTCTTTTTTCTCCCAGAATTTTGCCAAAAAGACTGAGTTTGCATTCGGCCATACCTTTTGCATAGTCTTTATTCTCCACAATGATATCACTGCATTCTTTGTCCGAAAGGGCGAACTTTTGGAGGATTGAGGAAAGTTCCTTTGCCATACTATGCAGCTTCTAAATGGAGTACCAGGAGAAACCTTTACCCAGTCAACGGAAGAAACTAGACCAGATCTGCAAGAAAACAGGGAAAAGATTAGATCTAGAAGAGGAAACCAAAAGAAAAAACTGAAGAAGAGAGGGGGGGAAAGCGGGAGGGGACAAAAACTATAATAGCCATTTAAAAATTAGATTTAGATGGTGGAAAGCTTTCCGGAAAAGTTTGGTTAAAAGCAGCAAAAAAGACAACCAAGGTAAAGAAAAAAGAAAAAGGAAAAAAAAAATATAGAAAAAGACACTGGAAGTAAAAGGAGAGAACTGGGCCAGAGCCAAGGTAAGGGTAACGGTTGATAGACAAAGAGGAGGAGAGCAGTAAATGTGTCTGAAGAGGTAAAAGGTTTTGAAGATGAGGAGTAAAAGTGCTTGAAGGAGAGTAAAGCTCCCAGACGAGGAGATGAAAACTCTAGGTTCCGTTTGGATTCTCTGTTTTTTGAACTGTTTTTGAAAAACTATTTTTCGCATCCCAAATGCTACAGTAATACACCAACAAAAACCAATTCCAAAAACACCAATCCAAACAAATATTTCAAAAACAACTTATACATACAAAAAAAAAAAATTATCCCTTCTTCTTCCACCCCAACCGCACCACCCACCACTACCACCACCAGCCCCACCACAACCTCCTCCCCCCCTCCACCTTCCCTCTCTCTCGCCCTCCTCCCCCTCTTCCTTCCCCTCCCATCCAAATTAAAAATTTATTTGGAGTATTTTTGGGGCACTTTCAAAATTAAAAATTTATTTAAAGTAAATTTTTAGGGTATTTTTTGTGACATTCTTAAAATTAAAATTTTATTTGGGATAATTTTTGGGACATTTTTAAAATTAAAAATTTATTTGGGGTATTTTTACAATTAAAAATTTATTTGGGGTATTTTTGGGACATTTTTAAAAAAAATTTTATTTGTGGTAATTTTTTGGGGCATTTTTAAAATAAAAAAGTTATTTGGATTATTTTTGGGGCATTTTCAAAATTAAAAATTTATTTGAGGTATTTTTGAGACATTTTTAAAATTAATAATTTATTTGCTATAATTTTTGGAACATTTTTATAATTAAAAATCTATTTTGGGTAATTTTTTGGGGCATTTCCAAATTAAAAACTTATTTGGGGTATTTTTGGGGTATTTTAAAAATTAAAAATTGATTTTGGGTATTTTTAGGGCATTTTTAAAATTAAAAATTTATTTGTGGCAATTTTTTGGGGCATTTTTAAAATTCAAAATTTATTTGGGATATTTTCAAAATTAAAAATTTATTGGGGTTATTTTTTGGGGTATTTTTAAAATTAAAAATTATTGGGGGTAATTTTTGGGGCATTTTTAAAATTAAAAATTTATTTGGGGTAATTTTTTGGGGCATTTTTAGAATTAAAAATTTATTTTGGGAAATTTTTGGGGCATTTTTTAAATGAAAAATTTATTTGAGGTATTTTTGGGACATTTTTAAAATTAAAAATTTATTTGGGGTAATTTTTTGGTGCATTTTTGAGATTAAAAATTTATTTTGGGCAAGAAGGTTCAAGAAGGTGATCCTGTGCTACAGAAGTGGAAGGAAAAAGTAGAAAAAGGAGAATTACCAGATTTTAATCTCAGTCCCGGGGGAATTTTAAGGTTCCGAGATCGAATGGTTGTGCCCAAGGACGAAACATTGAAAAAAGAGATTCTGGAAGAGGCTCATCGTTCTAAGTATACGATTCACCCCGGCAGTACTAAGATGTATCAGGATCTGAAAAGGTTATATTGGTGGGATAACATGAAGAGAGAAATTGTTCAGCATGTTCAAACATGTCTCACGTGCCAACAAGTAAAAGCGGAACATCAAAAACCTTCTGATTTGTTACAACCACTTGAGATACCTGAATGGAAATGGGAGCACATTATGATGGATTTCGTTTTTGGTTTGCCACGAACACAGAAAGGTCATGATGCCATTTGGGTAGTGGTCGATCGCTTAACCAAGTCAGCTCACTTCTTACCCGTGAACATGAAGTACTCCATGGAAAAATTAGCTCAATTGTACATGGATGAAATTGTAAGACTACATGGGGTGCCAGTTAGCATAGTTTCTGATCAAGATCCTCGATTCGTGTCTCGGTTTTGGCAAAGGCTACAGGAAACCTTAGGGACCAAGTTGAACCTTAGCACAACCTACCATCCTCAGACTGATGGACAATCAGAAAGAACCATTCAAACCCTGGAAGATATGTTGAGAATGTGTGTTATGGATTTTGGAGGTAATTGGGGACAATACATGGCATTGGTAGAGTTTGCTTATAACAATAGCTATCATTCATCTCTTCAAATGGCACTGTATGAAGCTTTATATGGAAGAAAGTGCCGATCGCCAATTTATTGGGATGAAGTAGGGGAGAGAAAAATCTTAGATCCGACCATAATGCCTTGGATGGAAGACGCACGAGACAAGGTCAAAATGATACGTTAGAAACTTCAAACCGCCCAAAGTTGGCAGAAGAGCTACGCCGATAACCGAAGAAAAGATTTGAAATTTGAAGTTGGCGACAAATTGTTTCTTAAGGTCACACCACTGCGAAGTGTCACAGCAGGAAAAGGAAAGAAACTTCAGCCAAGATATGTCGGACCTTTTGAGATTCTTTAGAAAGTGGGTAATGTGGCATATCGACTCCAGTTACCATCAAGTTTATCCAGGATTCGCGATGTTTTTCATGTCTCAATGTTGAAGAAATATCACCCGGATCCAACACATGTATTGAAGTCAGAAGAGATTGATATAGATGAGTCACTGACCTATGAAGAGAAACCTGTACAACTTCTAGATCGAAAGGTGAAGGAACTAAGAAATAAGAGAATTCCTTTGGTGAAAGTCCTGTGGAGAAATCATGGAGTAGAAGAGGCAACTTGGGAAATGGAGGAAGAAATTCGAAAGAAATATTAGGAGCTGTTTACCGAACAAGGTGAGAATTTCGAGGACGAAATTCTTTTAAGGGGGAGAGAGTGTGAGAACCCTAGAAAAAAAAAAGAGAGGGAGAAAAGAAGGAATTTTACTTGAGTGCATCATATAGTCATTAGTGCATTAATTTTTCTAAAGTGCTCAATAAGATCTTCAAAGAAAATGTCCCCATCATGGTCTTCTGGAATGGTTGGTCGTACAAACTTTCTATCAAGGTCTTACTATACCAACCAAGAACATCATAGATGCCGCGGCCGGTGGATCATTAATGGCAAAATTTACCGAAGAAGCTCAAAGTTTGATTGAAGAAATGGCCTCTAACAATTACCAATGGGCTAATGAAAGAGGTAACCAAAGAAAATCGACCGGTATGTATGAACTTGACACTCCTAACATGTTATGTGCTCAAATGCAAAATCTTACTAGCATGATTAGTAAACAAGGAGGAAATGGTTCAAGTTCTTGTGTAAATGGTGCTTATTGTTCAATTTGTGGTGGTAATCATAATGCTTGTATGTGTAAGAATGTTGAGCAAGTTAACTTTGCCAACAATTTCAACCGAATAATTGGTGTATTTGTCAAACAAAATTACATGACATGTTTAACTTGGTTGTTAACAAGTGTGTTAATTCTATTTATTTGGTTAAATATGGTTTTTAATAAGTGTGTTATTTCTACTTATTTGGTTGAATTTTCATGCTCTTTGTGACTTAGTAGTTTATGACGTGTAAATATAGATAATAATATTTCTATCATAACTTAGCCGAAGAAAGAAAACAAATGTTTGATCTGCACTCTAAAGCGATAATAGGTGTTATATTGTCTTGATTGATGATTGTTCAAAAACGTGTGCATGTGTATCTACAGAAGGTACTTGAGAGTGAAATTATAATTTCTCTTAATGTTTGGTTGCATAAAACATTCGTACTCTTTCACAAAAATTCTCCATAAATTTAACTTTAAACTTGTAAGTATACCTCGAATTATATAAATTGCTACTTTATTGTTCTAATTTCTTTGCGTTTTCTTATTAAATAACTTTGAAACATCAAACACATATGTATATATTTTTATTGATGTTAACATGCTCTTAGATATTTTACACAATATTTTAATTTTAAATAATTTGTATTAATAACATCATATTGACGTTATAACATCTATGAGGATGACCTCGATATATCCATCACTATTTTGGACTTATAATTTTTACGTTACTGTTAGAGCGTCAATTGTTCATTTTATTTCAATATTTTCCCTCTTAATTATGGCCAAAATATGGTATTAATTACTTGATTCTACTCATATTTAGTTTTTGGTGTTGATTTTAGGTCATTGGAGTTAAATTGAAATTAAAAGCACAATTAAGGTGAAAATTTCAAAAGACATTTAAGACGCGGGCACACCTTATTCTGCTATAAAAGATGGAGGTCACGGGATTAGAATGGACTCCACAGTTGGAATCCTTGCTGCCAAAACAAACTTACGTCGTTGTTGGAATTGGAAGCTGATTTTTAGAAACAAATTTGATTTCCTTTTTTATTGATAGGTTTATTTGTTAGTATTCTAATGGTAATAGGATTCTTATCTTTTTAGTTATTTTGTTAGTATTAATAGGAAACAAAAAGGAAAAGGACGGCAGACTTCGTTTTTAGGTTTTGGAGACTTTAGTTTGGAGCATCTCTTTGGTTCTTGGCTGCGGACTTGAATTGGCCAAGAAACAATAGTGCCGTTCCATTTTTTCTCTTTTTGTCAAATAAAATAAAAAAATTCTAAAAACATCTTTTGACTGCGAATCGCAATGAGGAGTGGCTAATCTCTTCTGTCTAGTCGAAGGCTAATCGAAGGCTAATCCCTAATTCTACACAGAAAGTTTGAAACTTTCTGCTCTGAATCCATGCAAGAATCTGGCCAGAGATCCCTGGTTGAATTCAATCTGCACGAGAATCCAATTAGGGATTCCTGCCCTGATTCAATCCAAATTCTACTTGGTTTCCATGTCTCCTTCATAGATTTTCCAAGGCTCATTTGTACATTACTTATCTTGTTTGCACACTTGAGCCACAAATGTACATTCACATGTTTAATTATAAACGAGTCCAACATAACTTCGTTAAATAAATATTCCACAAAAATTTTCCAATGAAGTGACTATTTAAACAGAGTCACTATTTTAGTGATTCGCCAGTTCAACCAATTCATTCATTGGCTTACCAAGTATCCAATCATCTGTTTCACCTTCTCCTTACCTTTGAGCATATTATGTCATTCCAAAATTTGAATCACTTATACCCGATGGGATAAACTAAGTTCAAGTTTGGTTCAGAATAACAAAGCTAGGTGCTTATTTGTGAAATTTTTTCCAAATGTTGATTAAATTCGAATTGTACTTGGTTCATAACAAACTAATTTTTTTGTGACGAAGGAGCAAGGCTAAGCAAACTGAGAGCGAGGGTAAGCTGTGGAAGCAAAAAGAGCAGAATTCTAATCGAGAAAAACTGCATGCAAAAGAAAGAAATTCAAAAATGCAAAGGCTTAAAGCTAGTGAGAATGTGTCATCTCATTAATACTGTGCCAATTCTTGTGTGCTATATATGCTAGATAGCTAAAGAAATGAGGAGTGGTGATGCAATTGCTTCACTTGGCGAATTGTTAACCAAGAATGCATACTTTAGTATCCATTTACTAATGTAAACAAATGAAGAAGATCGAAGAATATTGGTTTATTAAAACAATTGGTGAATTTGTACCAAAGACGAACGCAATCTGTAAGTGATGATGATGACAATCTAGTTTTTTATATTTTGAACCTAAATCTATGTCAATCGCAGAATGGAATTTGCCTCAAAACCAGTAAATAAACACTTGATTTCTTATTTTAGTACCTTTACAGACACTTGAAAATTATTAGGAGGGCAATGTGCAACAGTAAACAATATTTTACTATTTCTTTATTAATCATGAAGTTGATACGATTCGTTAACTCGTTGTTTAATGTTATCAGCCAAGCTTGTAATAGCATTTCTTTTCAAACTAAGTTGACAAACAGAGGCATACCTTTGGGATTAAATTAAATGCATCTCTAACTGAAATCACTTGGTTTTGAACACGCTGCTCAGCTTGTAAGATCATTAGCAAGTTTACAGTTGGACTCTGACTCGACTCTCAAGGGCAATCACTCGAGGAGAAGAGGTAGGAACGATTGTGCTGCTTAAGACCTTTTCAGATACTTGTAATTCTTCGTTGATTAGTTGTACAATTTCGTGATAAAGGCCTATTTATTTTGTACGGGGCCTGTATGTATAGCAGCTACATAACACATTTTAGTTGTAAAATTGTACACGCAGCTAATAATGAAATACAATTTGCTCAAATGGATTATATTAGTCATATGGTCATACTGACAACAATACTTGTCCCTTTCCCTATTTGATATGTGCCTCGCAGGCACATGGATTACAATGTGGATGATTTTGTCCAGCTTGAAAACATTAGAGAGTCAGCCACTGTAGATTTGTGGATAGAAGTTGTAGTTCATTAATTTGACTTTAAATTCATCAAATAAATGCATATCGAGTATACGGAATGGCTCTTTAACAAAGCCATAACCAATAATGAGAGTGCTATGCTTCAAAAAGCATTTGATGTGCACGAATTAAGGTTTACATTGATTCATCAAATAAATACATATCGAGTATACGGAATGGCTCTTTAGCAAAGCCATAACCAATAATGAGAGTGCTAAGCTTCAAAAAGCATTTGATGTGCACGAATTAAGGTTTAACAATAGCAAGTTTGCGGTGAAGTACTGAAGTTTACTACCTGGACATTGGCCGATTTGCATCGCAGTGCTATATACCTCGTTTACTTGGTAAGAACTCCCCGTGTAACCATGCTACCTCCTCGTTCCTACTTGAATGGTGTAACCGTGCTACCTACTTGAATGCTTTGGCCGCAGGATATTTCGTGTAGTCCAACTTCAGCAGAAAGTTAATGCTGCGGCTAAGCCCTGAATCATAAGCCATTTTGTTGACTGCCAGCTACCCCTTGAGGGTGACTGTTTGAGAATTGTTCTTAATAAAAGGAGCCGGGGATTTATTCCAATGCGATGTGGGATTATGTGATGCCACCGACATACTTACACTTTCCTACTAGCTGATTAATATGCTTTTAAATTACTTGATAAAAATGAGGAATAAAGGAAATATCAAGGGGGAAGGTTGTGCTTTGTTTGATAAAGGAATTGATATTGACTAGAATAATAATTTTAAATAATTAAACATTTAAAGATCTTGCTAGTTTGAGATAGGAACAAGGTTCGCGTGTCTCCAATTGTGATGTAAATAAAGATAAAGACGCAAAGAAAGAAAAAACTCAAAACAAACGGTAAATTAATTTTACATTGAAACTTAACTTATCATAATTCTACAAAAAGTTATTACTACACGTTGAAGAAAAAGGATAAATATTTAAAGCAAGGCTTAAAGGGTTAATAATAAAAAGAATGAGCCGATTTTAATCATTCCCCCCTGTGATTCAATTAACGGACATAGAAAAAGCCTTATGCACAGTAACAGGGTGCCATTCACAGAAATATATATTACTGCATAGTTGAAAACAAAGAAAGATAAATAGTTAAAATCAAGGTTTACGAGCATACATGGAACAAGAAAATTTTCTTTGAGGGAGTGAACTTTAATTCAACTAAAATTTAAGTTTATAATTTGAAATATTTTTAATTTTTTCCCAAGGGCAAAAGTTTAAATTTGGCTAGAAATTTTGTAAAAATTTTAACTTTTCAAGGGCAAAAGATTTTAATTTTTAAAAAATTAGGGCCAGACCGCCCATGTTTGCAAGTTCATCAACAAAGAGAGAGAGAGTGTGTGTGTGTGCATATATGTACGTACATATATCCAATTGTCAGATCCACAATTCAAACCCTAGACCTACCAATATAGAGAACTCTAAGAACTATTACATAAGGGGAAAAAAATTTTTGTATGAGTCGCTGTGCCCTGTGAGTGACAATTGTGTAAAGGGAATCGGGGCTAGCGGGTAACTAGCGCCTAGCTTCTTTTTAACAACTAGGAGTTTCACAAAATTTTTATGTACATTTCTTTTAATTTCTATGTACATTCTTTCCTCTAATTTATTACCATATAGGAAAATATCACCATATAACCAATTGTCGTCAACGTTGAAAAGATCTTGAACATAGTCAATGTTATTATCTTTAAATAAAAGCTTCTCTTTCTTTTCAAGATTTTGTGTTCCGTCCCTTTTTTCTTTTTGGGACGTTATGTGCTGGTATTAGGAAAACAATATAGTTGGAGAGATGGATGTCCACCACATAAGGAAATATAAGAAAAGATGCAAACGGATGAACCATCTGATAGCTGTTTGGCTGGAAACGGCCCTAAAATTTCACTTTGCTGGTGGTTTAACTCGAACTCTTCAAAGAAAAAAACTTTTTTTTTTTTTGTTATGGTTAAATTTGGAATGGACTTTAATTCCCATGTAAAGTGTGGTCCTATCAAGCAATTTTGTGAATTTACACATTGTTCATTTGTCTTAGCAATTGCTTGCGAGAACTCAACAATCACAGGAGTGAATGCGATGGACGATTCATGTTGGAGACGAGTCTTTTTTGAATTTGAATAGATAGGATTATCTGTTGCTGCCCAATTTCCAGTATATAAATAACTTATTGTGTTTTTTACAACTTCTTATTTTAGTGTTTATAATAAGGATAAATTACATATAATCGCCCTATAGTTTTATATAATGCCACATGACCTCGTTAAGATTTCAAAATACCATATAATTCCCTTGTGGTTTTATGTAAAGTGAAAAATGAACCAAATGCATAATCAGTTATGACAATTATATGAAGCATTCTCCAAAAGTGCATATGACGAAATCATAATATCTGCTTAACCTCCTTATAGTTTGAAAAATATTCATTTTACCCCTATAGTTTTTACATTTGTCCACGTAATTCCTCTATAATTTTGTATAAAGTTATTAAGTTGTTATTTGATTTAGCATTTAGGTAAGGCGCTACCGGTATTTCAACTAACGACATTACCCAAGTTATTTTCCGTCAAGTTTCCACTTTATAAGAGATGAAATGAATATTTTAAAATGTCGGGACGATCATGTGGAAATATAGGAAAGCATAGGGAGATTATTTGTAATTTATCCTTATAATTGTTGTCATGGTATTTAAATGGATTATACTGATGCATATATTGTCTTGTGCAATTCTTCTGACAATCCATAACATTGCTATCTCAGATACTATATAATAATGAAGGTGAGAACCTTTGTTGAATTATTCTAAGATTTAGGGTTCTTCATCGGTTTGGAATTGCTATTTCAATGTTTCTTATTTTTCTTCTGGGCAGATTTTCTTTAGCGTCTAGCAATTTCTATTTATTTGGAGTAGTGGTCACGTTCTTTCCTAATTATACGAATTTGAAATTGAGCTAACTTACTTCTTATTGCCAGTTTAGTATTCGTCAAACACGGTAAATAGGTAAATTGCTATTCGGCAAGATGCACACAAGGAGAGCCATGCATATATTCATAATGATGTATTCCCGATTATGGAAGACAGATTAGTTTTATTTTTATCCCAAGTATTCTATTAATTAAAAAATTGAAAATTCTAGTGTTTGGATAGTGTAGGATTTCCAAGAAAATTTTCGATTTCTTTTGCAGCAGATGATCTACTTCTCATGTTCCGTGAACAGCTGGGACATTGAGGAATAACAGAATTTTGCAGAAAACCACATTCAATGAGAGTAGTATGTATGACTTGGTGAATGTTTAAAGTTGAAGTAATTCCTATAAAATAAAATAAAGAGTACGAAAGTCATTGCAAAGGATTTTAAAGATTTAGTCTATTATTTTTCATTCAACCCTTTCATTAAAATAACATTTAGCTAAAGGTCTTATCATGTGTGTGTACATGTACATGCACATATAAAAGTTTTCCAACAGTAGGGTAAACAACTCTACGTGCCAAAACCAGAAGGGACTAAACCAAGTCCTTGCGGGATTCGATTCAAAATCCCAGTTAGCTTCGGTCAAAGTTTATCCTATATATACTATATTTTTATTGATGCCAAGGGCATATAGCCCCATATTGAACATTGAAACAACTCTGCCATTTAAATCGTCCCTCTGTAGCCTAAACTTGTTTCTTGGTTAAAAGATCAAAAGAATGGACAGTTCCTTTTCGTCAAATTCTCTCGACGAGGCAACCAAAAAATTCAGGTTTTGCTGCATCTCGTGCACTGAGATAAAGGCCGGGAATGATCTTGATGATGTTGCTGCCGAATCTGCGGCAAACAATCCATCCTCCAAAGAGCCGATTGAGATCGAAGAAAAGATGGCTGGTGAAGAAGAGAAATCAAATTATGATCACTTGAGAAAACCAGCACCTGTCTTTACGGACCAATTCAAGTGTGGCAGTTGCAGGAAAAGAGAAACCACTTATCTTCAGTTACAGACTCGAAGCGGTCTTGCTACTTTTGTAACCTGTGTCAACTGCAATAGCTGCTGGAAATTTTTTTAGGGCTTCGCATACTGTTTATGCGATATTATATTATCTTGGAAAAAGGTTCCTAGGACTCAGGAGATTTGCATGTTATTGGTTGAATGGGGACTCCTTACCACTTGCCTTCAATAGGGCAGACGATTATACCTATTTTATTTTTGATCCGTAGGCGCAGTGTAATCAATATTGTGTGAAAGTATTTGCTTATCCGAATAAAAAATATATTTTACACAAAAAAAAAAAGAAATCTTTAAGTTCATCACTTTTGGGAAATTTTGTACAGTTAATTTGGAATTTAGTTTTGATGATTATTTTGCTATTAAAGCATGCTTTTTCTTAGTAGTTTTAGGAATAAAATTACAACTACCGATGGACAAGTCCAGAGGCAACAACGGCTGTGGCCCTATTCTTTTGTTTGGGAAACTTGCTTCTGCAACTCTATTCTTTACAACGATCATGGGTTAGTATTTCTTCCCAGACCCTAATACTTATTTGTCATCATATAGCAAAGCCGATTCCTTATTTGTAATTGGACCAAAATTCTTTAATACCACATCAGCCAAAATAGCGAAAAAGGAATATGGCATAGCAAAGTACTATTTCATAATAAGCACTTTGACTGCAACATTAATATTAAATAATTACAACAAAACAAAATTAAAACGATGGATTTTATCCAAATCATGAAGCTTCAAAATAAAAGTTCCACCAAGATGGAAGAATTGGTGAAAGATGTCACTCCAAAACTGGTAAAAGGGGCTCTGCCGTTGTCAAATAAGAGGGTGGAAGAATGGAAGGAAGATGAGACAATGATAGGGCTAAAGAAACAAGGGGGTAGAGGTGTGAGAACCAAGAAAAATCCTAGAGACGAATGTGTTCATTTTAATTAAATAATAAAATTTAAGCTATAGTAGGTCATCCATCTCCACTAATAAGATGGAACAATACGATGACCCGTCAATTTAAAAATTTATTGTTAACAATGTATAGAAGATTTATTCTAACTTTACGTACATGTCAAGTATTAATAACTAAAAAGCGTAACTCTAATTCCAATCGAAAATCCAATTCAGTAGTACTAAAAATTCAGTCATGTCAACTACTTCCATTATTAACAAAAGTAAGCCCAATTCCAACCCTTGCCTCCATTGGCTTAAAATATATTTGTCCTTTCCTCATTAGTGTGATAAACTGTGACTATAAGGAACAAAAAGTTGAATAAAAATACTATCGAACCCAGGAACGTTGAAACTTCCACGTCCGAGAATGTCTAAATTCCTACAGGTACTACTTTTTTTTTTTTTTTTTTCCGGAAACGTTAGAAAATGCATTAAGACAGAGTAAAATGTACAAGCATTGAGCAAAGGCTCATCCTGAGATATACAAAAGTGCTTCTAAGCACTGAGGATTAAGGGATTCCTCATCTTGCAAGATGCCACTGGCATAATTACACAAGTAATATGTTAAATGTGTTAATCCAAAATAAAAGTAACCAAATTAGCACACCGTAAACATATTCCTAAGATCAGAGATGTCCTGGAGATGAACAAACAATCTGATATCTTTGCATGTTGGCGTTTTGATCAGGCTGTTCAGCTTCTTGCTTGGTAAAACTATTCTGATGGAGCTCCATCCTCTCTCTCTAGCTTTGCACAGTGACAATTTTAATGCCTGAGCAAGGTCCAATAACTCTGATCCCTTACTTCTATCTCTTAGCGCCCAGGCAGCCTGAACTTGGTTCTCCCAGTTGATTGCTAGCACTCCAATGCCCATGTTCTGGCCCTCTAGGTGTGGCCCAGCTAGAAAATGTAAAGTGATAATCTCTGATTCTTCATGAATTATTTGATCAAAATCCTTAGGTTCTGATGTTTCTGGTTTGCTCATATGATGAGATTGGTTCGATACAGTTCGATATTCCTCCCATTCTCTTTGTGCTCTTTGAATCACCTTCATTGGATGTCTTCCCTGATCCTTGAATTCTCTGTCATTTCTAGCCTTCCAAATCTGCCAGAGGATATCTACTGTCAAGGCTATATGTTCCTTGCCATCCTTCCTTTTCCTTGCCCCATTAGAGATGACCACCACACCTTAATGTTCTGTCTTTGTTCCTAGAGGCCGTCCCATTGAATGGGAGCCATTTTCCAGATGTTATCCGAGATGGGACAATGGAAAAATACGTGTTCCACTGTTTCAGCCTCACTTCCACAGTTCTTGCATATCATACTCCCTTTGCCTGTTCTTCTGAAGATTGTTTCCCTTACTGGTAGAGCATCATTCAAGCATTTCCAAATGAAGATCTTTTGTTTGTGCTTAATTTTCAGCTTCCACAATATCCTCCATGTGTTTTCTGTCCAAGAGCTAGAGGTTGTCTCACCTTCTGACTCATTTTTTTCTCTTTGCATTTGATCCTTTGTGCTAAAGCACTCATAACCTGATTTCACCGTGTACTGCCCTGTGGTACTGTGGACCCAAAAATTGCTGTCTTCCCTGCCTGCCAAACTTACAGGAATCTTTATTATGCTATCGGCATCCTTCTTGTTGAAAGTTCTGACAATGAGAGGATAATTCCACCTGAAGTTTCTAATCAACTCCTCCACTTTCCTTAGTTCACATCCCTCTGGTTTGGTTGAAGTGACTTTGCCTTCAGGATTGTCTGGTAGCCATGCATCCTGCCATATGTTGATAGTGCTTCCATTTCCAACTTTCCTTCTAATTCCTTCTACAACCCCTTCTCTAACTGCCATGAGACTCTGCCAAATCCATGATGAGTTTTTAGTGATCTTGCACTTGAAAATTGAGTCCTTTGGAAAATATTTGGCCTTTAAGACCTTGCTAACCAGAAGGTTTGGCTTAGTGATCAGTCTCCAAATTTGCTTCCCAAGCATAGCCTTGTTGAACGTTTGCAAGTCCTTGAAGCCAAGACCACCCTTCTCCTTTACTCTAGTTAACTTCTTCCAGGCACACCGGTGCATTTTACATTTTCCTTCTTCCTCTCCCCACTAGAAATTTGCCATTTTGGCATTAATTTCTTTGCACAACCTGATCGGGAGTTTAAAACATGACATGGCATAGGTGGGCATTGCCATTGTTACTGATTTGATTAGTACTTCCTTACTAGCAGAACTCAGTAATTTGTTTTTCCACTTATTTAAAGTTCTAAGACAATTCTCCCTTATGAAGCCAAATACTTGTTCTTTTGACCTTGTTATCACCATGGGCAGACTCAAGTATTTTCCTTGTTTCACTATCTGCATGTTTCCTAGTTGGGCACCAATATCCTTCTGCAGCTGTTGTTCAACATTTCTGCTAAAAAAGATAGATGATTTATCCAAGTTAATTACCTGGCCTGACCCCTTCCCATAGATGTTGAGAATCTGCATCACTTCTTCTGCCTGAGCTACATCAGCTTGCAAAAAATCATTGAGTCGTCCGCAAAGAAAAGGTGTGTAATTGATGGACCACCTCTGCTAATTCTCACTCCTGAAATCTTCTTTTGTCTCTGAGCTTTGTCAAGCAGGTTAGAGAAGCCTTCTGATATCAAGAGAAATAGGTAAGGTGATAGAGCATCACCTTGCCTAATTCCTCTTTTTGGAAGCACATACTCCTTTGGCTCTCCATTGATGTTGAAGGAGTAAGAAACTGGAGAAACACATGTCATGACCCAGTTGACCCATTTTTTGCAAAATCCCATCTTTTTCATAGTTTCCTCTAGAAATCTCCACTCCACCCTATCGTAGGCCTTTGACATGTCTAATTTCAATGCCATAAAGCCTTGGGATCCTTGCCTTTTGTTTTTCAAAAAATGCAAAATCTCATGCGATAACATGACATTATCTAGAATCTGTCTACCGGGCACAAAAGCTACCTGGTTTTTGCTAATGCATACATCTAAGACTGCTTTCAATCTGTTTGCAAGGATTTTGGAAATTATTTTGTCAATGACATTGCAAAGACTAATTGGTCTAAAATGCTTGACCTCAGTAGGATTGTCAATCTTAGGGATCAGTGATACAAGAGTGTGGTTTATTGCTTTCAACATTATGCCAGAGTGAAAGAAGCTTTGGGTGGCTCGAATGATTTCAGGTTTAACAATTTTCTAAAATTTTTGAAAAAACAGTGGGGTCATTCCATCTGGTCTAGGTGCTTTGGTTGGATTCATGGCAAAAAGGGCTTCTCTGATTTCACTCTCAGTAACCTGTCTAGTTAGCTGGTCATTCATGTGATTAGAGATTGTGTGAGGTATTCCATCCAGTATAGCATCCAATTGCTCCACATCCTCACTCTCAAACAGGTTTCTAAAGTATCTGCTCACTTCACTTCCAATCTCTTCCTCTGTATTTGTCCAAGTACCATCTATCCTTTTAGATTTCAATTTGTTCCTTTTCCTTTTCCTTTGACACTAGAATGAAAGAAATGGGTGTTTTGTCACCTTCCTTAGCCACCTCTCGATTTTGGCTCCAATAGAGTTCCTCTTCACTGTATGCTTCCCGAAGCTGGCCTTTAAGCACCTGCACTCTTGCCTCTTTCCCGGTCATTGACTCTTTGACTTTCATGATCTCCTTTTAATTTTTCAATCTTTCCCTTCAGATTCATTCGGAAGTTATTGTTCCATTTCAGCAAGTACTCTGCATTTTGCAATTTTCCTTGTCACCAAACATATTAGACCCTTCTTGTTTTTCCTTCCAAGCACTTTGGATAACTGGTTCAATTCCTTCCTTTTTCAGCCACCTCTTATCAAAATAAAACCTTTTTTTCCTTCCACTTCTTTGGGGGTTGGAGACAATAAATATCATACTATGATAAGAACCTTGATTTTCAACATGGACTACCTTGGCTCTATCATAGCTTTGGCTCCACAGATTATTTGCCAAAACTCTATCTAATCTCTGTTTGATTTCCCCTTCATTCATCCAATTATTACACCATGTCCAAGGTTTTCCATTGAATCCTAGATCAGTAAGCTCATTTTCCTCTAAGAGTCCCTTGAAGTCCTTGAAGCTACTGTCATCTCTAATTCTGCCACCCCATTTCTCATCATTGGAGATGATATCATTGAAATCACCTACCAATAGCCATTTATCACCCCACAAAGTCCTTCTTTGCTTGATTACTTTCCACTTGTTTCTTCTAACTTGGGCATTACTGCTTGCATAAATGCCTAGGAACCACCAATCCCAATTAGTGTCAGGATCCACTACATGAGCTTCTATAGTGAAAGCTGATCTGAGAATCTCAAGCATTCTGATATTGTTGTTCCACATAAGGGTCATTCCACCAGACTTTTCCATTGCCTCAACTACTACCATTTCCTCAAATTTCAACTTCTTTTTAAAATTTTCCATAAACCTGTGTTTATTCTTTGTCTCACTGAGAAATACTAGATCAGGGGAGAGGAGGATGGATACCTCCCTCACCGCACCTTGACAATTCCACACCAAACATCTCATTTGTACTTTGGAGACCATGATAGGCTGGTCTCCATCACCTCTGCTTTACTAGATGCTGTGAGGGCCTCAAAATTTAAAATTATTTTAAAAATACATAATATTATTTATATTATATTTATTTATTGAAAAATGAGTGAAAATATGTTTAAAGTGAATATTTTCCAATTTAGAGAATTTTAAACGGATTATTTGCCGGTGTGCGGTTTTGGCCGAATTAAGTGCTTAATTTTCTAGCGGAGTGTGATTAGTGACTTTAAGTTGAAAGAAAGCATATGTAGTGATATTTTGAAAATATTATGCAGGTTAGACAGTGTTGGAATGGACTAAAACAGTGTAAGTTGGACTGTCGCATATGACGCGACATAAAGTGCCCAAAAGTGGCTTTTTCCCTTAAAATATGGAAGTGCACTTTTTAGGCCATAAAAGCCTTGACTTTCTTGCACCATTGGACACTATTTTCAGCTGGAAATTTTGAGAGGAAGAGAGAGGAAGGAGCCGAGAGAGAGAGCGAGGAAGAGAGAGAAAGTTTCTTCCAAACTTCTTCCATTCTTGATCCATTCTTCTTGAAGCTTCAAACACCATCAACCACCATCATCTTCTTCACTTCTTGCAGCCGAGAAAGAGGAGCGAGAGAAGGGGCTTTGGTCCGAATTCTTGGAAGAAAAGAGAGGTAAGTTTGAGGTTGATCTTCCATTTTCTTTTCTTCCCACAAGTAACTTGATCCTATGAAACTTGAATGATGGATTGTGGGTTTGATTTCTTTTCTCCATTTTAGCCGAACCAAGGAGAGGAAAAGAAAAGAAAAGAAAAGCTAGAGTGATTGTTTTAAGCTTGAGATCGAGCTTGGGCTTGTACTTGGAGACGAAATTATCAACAAATCTTGAAGATCTTGGGCTAGGATCGAAGCTCTTGGAAGCCAACAAGTTTGGAAGCGACCTCCTTGAAGAAGAGCTCGAGAGATCTTGTTGGATCTTGATAGATCCAGAGGTATAGGACTTGAAACTCGTAGATCTAACTTTATTAGTGTTAATTAGTGTAGATCTATGGTTAATATTGATAGAAATGATCTCATTTGAAAAGATGAAGTTGGGCTCTTGAAATCCCAACTTAGGTAGCGGATTTGAGGTGACCTATAGGTAGCGGACTTGAGGACCTGATTGGGAATTTGATCGTTATTTGTGAACTTGTATTGATATGGTTAGAAATTAGGGTTTTTAGTGGTTGAAAAGTTGAAGAAAAATGTATGTTATGGCCAAACCCATGCTTGGTGATTTTAATGTTTGATTTTGAAGCGTTGTGAATGTTCTTGAAGAGTTTCTTTTAAGAAAAACATGTATATTGTTCAAATTGTGAGTATGTGTGTGTGTAAGGGAATGTTTGAAATTTAAAATGTGAAAAGTGAAGTTTTTCATGAAATTCGAATGAAAAGTGCAATTTATTTGAATTTGAGGGTTTTGCCATATTTTGGTCAAATTCTAGAGATTTTGAATATAATGGCGTGGTATGAAGTATTTTATGTTAATATGAAAGTTTTAACTAAAAGTGAATGTCGAACGTGTTGTACAAAAAGTGATTTTAGGTGAGAGACCGCACTTAAATATCTTGTGAAAGAGAACGTGCTTGTAGTGCCAATGAGTACATCGGTAGAATGTTATTTTGAATTGATAACGTGATTTCTAAAAGGATTTATGTGGAACATTGTATCATGTAAAATGAAAGTTTTTCGCCTTGAGGGGATCTTGGAAAATGTGGTTTGAAACTAAAAAGTGAGAGTGAAGTGTTTCAGTGATTTGAGAGATGAAGTAAATCTCAACTACTGTTTTTGAACTTGTTTTAGGGAGTGTACAAGACAGTGAGTTTGACCCATACGTGGAAGCTGAACCCTACTACTTCGGTGAGTTTCCATGCATGATACTTGACTATGTGTATTTAACTTGAAATGTGAAATAATGTGAAAAATAGATTTTGATCCATCAAATGGAATAGTGTGTATTTTATCGCACTTACTCCCATTTGAATGGTAATACTTGCAAAAGTGTTTTCGTGATATTTTGAGTATACTTTGAATCTCTTGTCTTGTGCCATGAATCCTGTTTTGAATTATATGAAGTGAAGTGACGTGTCTTGTATTTCCTGTTCTCGAGAATACTTAATCCCCTTGATATGTTATCGACTCGAGCCGTTGGGGAAGACCCAGGTCGGGGAGATTTAACAATCTTGGGTTACGTGATTAACTTAATCCCCTTGGTAAGTTATCGACTCGAGCAGTTGGGAAGACCCAGGTCGAGGAGATTAACTACCTTGGGCTACGTGACGTGTTGTGTGTTCTGGACTTGGCAAATGGCCTTGTCCCTGTTGTAGAGCTATACACGAATATAAATTTCCTGTTAGGCTGGCGGGCCCGGTTGGGGGTTTTGGTGGAGAAAGGAGTAAGTGGTGTTCTACTTGGTTATAAGTATGAAAGTTGACGGAGTGTCAACTACGAGAATTGCGCACCGGTCCAGGAATGTGCTCCAGCTTCGAGGACCTTAGCCTCTGAGAGTTACTCGTATCCTACTATTGTGTGATTATTGGCTTTCCTTACTTGTTTATTTCCAAGTGTGAATCTTGAGTGAAGAATCATATGTGTTATGTGCTTTGCATGTTTTTGGGAATTCACGGGTTTTTTAACTCAACCTTTCAAATTTGTTTTCCTTAGCAGGGACCGAGAACCCAAGCGAAGGACCTCACCGTTAGTCTCGAGGTTTACTTTTGTAATTGTCTTGAGAGATTTGAATTGTAAATTTGGAATGTGGCTAAGGAAATGAGTACCCAAGTGGAGAAGCGAACCCTTAGAATTAGGGTTTACTTATGTTGATTATTTTGAGAACTTTGAATTATGGTTATTGTAAGTTTTTGTAATATGGAACCTGATTGTATGGTTGGAGGATTTATATATTCAAAGTTTGTAATTTGAAGTTATGGGTTTGTAAGTTATTATTCGATTTGTATTGTGTTTAGATTTTTAGTTTGATAAGTCATGTGATGTTTGAGTGAGTGAGTCCTGGCGAGAGCTAGGCAGGCGCCTACTGATACCCTAGGGTACGCCCTAGGGAGAGGTGGACTGTCACAGATGCCTGATCAGATGATTCTCTTATTTTGCTTTTCTTATCACCCCAACCTTTAACTTCCACATCAATCATTTCCTCATCTATCAGCTAAAATTTTCTTTTACCTTGCGCCTCTTTCAAATTAGACTCATTCTGTATCTCTCTTAATGGCAGCCTGCTTATGTTTGGGGCTTTCAATTGCTTACGATGTCTTCTATTGATTCTCAAGCTGTCCTTCCTAATCAGATCCTTAGCATCTGTGATTGTCAGCACGGCTTCTTTGCTCCCCTGATTTCCTTCTGGATCCATTTTGCTTTGGCTCTCCTTTGGACATGAACCATCCTGGGCCTTAGCCCCCCACACAGATTGATGTTTCTGGTCTTGTTCTTTTCCTTTGTTACTGTGGCTTGCGACTGGATGATTACTCTCCTCATGTTCCTCTTAGGAGTTGTTGTTACTGCCTTCTGCTTGGACTTCCTTGTTACTGATGATCCTTGGATTATTGGCTGCTTTGTTTCTACTCATATCACCCTTTATACCCTGTATGTTAGCAGCAATTTTTTCCGTTTCCTATCTTTTCTTTTTTCTTCCCTAACATATGATGACTGACCCTGTTCTGTGATCCACTTTGTACTCCCCTCATCCCTCTCTTGCACAGGATTGTTCATTTCTTTACTTGTTTGGATAGGGAAGAGCTCCCCGTTTTTGAAGCCCCAAACCTGCTTATCATGTGCAGGTTTGGTAGCTGCCTGGCCACTACTTTCCTTCAATGGAGATCCTTTACCACCATTAGCTCTTAGCCATGAGCCATATTGATTCTCTAGTTGGCTAGCTTCAACCATTACCACTACCTTGCAATTTCTTTCACTATGCCCAATTCGACCACATCTGTAACAGAAGTCCTGGCATTTCTCATATTTAAAACTTATCCATTTCATTTTGTCCTCCATTTTAACTGTGGTGCCTCTCATTAGAGGTTGAGATAGATCAGCCATCACCAACAATTTAATATGCCTTCCATCCTTCCCACCCGCTTGTGGTATGATCACATCTTTAATGCCGTGGAACACTAAGGCAATTTTCCTTCCAACTTCTTTGAAGAGCCAATGAACAGGCAAATTCTAGACCTGCACCCAAAGGGGTGCAATGTTAAAGGCCTCTTGGTCATCCTCGATTCCTGTAGACCATTCCTTTAAGACCAATATCTGGTTATCTATAACCCAAGGGCCGCCATTTAAAATCCTTTCCCTATCAACCTCAATTGGAATTGAGAGCTGGAATAAGTTTGCCCCTAATTCAACAATCCTAAGGCCTTTTGGGTAGCCCCACGCTACTGTCACGAAGTTTTTAATCCCTACAAAATTTACAACCTTTTCTCCTTTTATTCTTCCAACCAGGCTTGATTGGCATTCCTTAATGCTAGTTCCCACGTCGCACATGTCAATTTCTGTCCCTCCAATCTCCTTATTTGAGAGAGCAAATTTAAGGAGGATCTCGTTATCTCATCAGCCATCTTGCTCTATAATCACACTCGATGGAATACCACACACTTTCTCAAGGATCAGAAACAAACAAGGCCAATATTACATGTTTATACACTTTTATCACTGATCTATATTAACAGGTCCTGTGAAGCAGAAAATAGACCGTTTTTCCTTTTTTCCTTGCCAAAAGAAAAGACACATAGACATTAAAGACATATTTTTTGTAGCATTTTCTTCTTAGTTCTTACCATCAGGAATTTGAAGAGAGGTCTGATGCCAGAAAGAGAAAGAGCACGAAAGAACTAAAAGACACAAACTACAAACTGAAAAGGCAGGGATCACAAAGTTTTTAGCTTGTCATTACCTGTTAAAGAGCTACTGAAGGTTAGAGATAGATCCATAGAGTCCTCTTTTCTTATAGCCGCCAGCTTATTTCTCCTACTCAATCATATTTTCCACTGGTTGAGATATTCTAGTTGGTGATTCTGGGGTGGAAGATGCTTAGCTCTATATACTATATTGCAGCTTTGATTCGTTGGCAAGGAGTTGATCTTTGGAATTTTGAAGAAGATCAAGAAGAAGAGGGAAAAACTCAACTCTCACCACAGAGAGACAAGCTCAATTCCCAAGAGAGAGAAAAAGTTTGAAAACTCTCACAACGTGGGAGAGACCCCTACAGGTACTACAAATGGTCAACATTCATCCAAATGTTGGGACTCTACTGAAAATCATTTCTTTGCTTAGCTAATCTTGATTCATTTCTTTTTTTTTTTAATTAAAGTTATGCACAAGCTTAGTTTCGCCCCCTTACATCAAAATCCAGGCTTCGTCACTTCTATTGATCTTCATCTTAGTAACATGATACCTTAAATGTGGGTATATTCACTGTGGCATGCTGATCCACGATTTCTAGCAATTCCAGCTTCATGTTCCTAAGTTGCATAGAACAATCCGAATTGAGAAGAAGCTAATGTGGATGTCAAATGCAATGAGAAAATCCAATCATCAGGGCAAAAGAGCAAGGAGATATATGTTAACTTACAAAGGGCAAGTGTTGGAGAGAAAAACCTCGAAAGAACTCATCAAAGAGCCTAGTATGTAAAGAATCCAACTCTGATCCAAATATTTAAATGTGGAACATTTTTCCTTACTCATGAACCTAATAATCTCCTCTTTTATGAGTAAACCTCCAACATTGAACCCAAGTCTATAAGTTTCTTCATTCCCATTTTAATATTTAATGCAAACTCACCTTTACTCCAAAAGTCACCTCTTTGCCCAACTATGGGCTCATTTTTCTTCAACATCCAAACTAGATTCTGAACCTCTGCCAATCCTTGGCTTCTTGGTCCAACACCAACCAAACCTTCTACCAAACCCATGGCACACCTAGTCCAACACCAGTTAAACTTCTTGGCACCTCAGTCCATTGCCCAAAAGAAAATTTCATCGGCCCAGTCCCGAAAAGAATCTACTTGTCCATGAGTCACTCAAACTCATAACTAAAAACTCTAATCCCACATGTTGGGAAGAAAAACATTGAGAATTCACTAAAAATGCCAATATGTAAGTCAGGAATCCAATTTTGATCCAAAAGTTTAAGCTGTTAGATCTCATGCCCTTACTTACATGTGAACCGCTCTTTCTCTATTTGTTGAACCAAGATGGGACACTTTTCCTTATGAACCTAACAGCAAGTTTTTAGATCTAATTAATTATCATCCAATGAATTTTCAATCAAAGTATCTAAAAAGTCACATGATTCATGATTGCAATATCCCGCCTCCCTCTTCTTCTCTTGCTAGGCATATCACCCCCATATTTCTCTCATTATTTGGTTATATCTACCAATTGTTTCTTACTCTAATAATCTAAACAACCAATTGCAGGATAAAGTTCCACCAAACTTGGAATGACAACCTCAAATATTTTCCTTGCAAACTTTCTCAATTCTTCAATATTCTTCCAAGACTCAATAATATCTTTGGACATCACTGCATTACTGATTATATTAGAACTAGTTGCAAATAAAATGTCACCTATGTTTACCTCTTCTCATTCTTTTGAACCCAAAAACTCTAGCATCTCCTTGGCCTTCTCGTGTCTCATTGGAGCATAGAAAATTTGAGTGCCTTAGTTGAGAAAAGCCTAGTATGGGCAGTGACACGTAAAATGCTCCAGTTTTGGAGGCATTCTATGGCTAATGCCATGATTGAAGTTTCAATTTGTGGTATTATATAAGCTACTTGTGAAATATATCTTCCAAAAAGTTCGTGATCATGAGTCTTGAGTATTTCCAAAATAGCTTTTGGTCATGATGCAACTACCACTTGTTTTGCACCAAATCTCAGAGACATTAGCAGCCTATAATACCATGCAAGCTTGACAAGGGCAACATGGGTTTGTTTCCAATAATGGTAGAAAGGATTGCTTGTGATTGGCCATGCAAATGGATCTAGTGTTAGCCACACATGGTGTCAGAAGAAAAGAAATACTAGATGAGAGACTAAAGTGAGAGAGAAAAGTGAAGATAAAGGGTGTAACGAACACCATGAGCTCTGATAATCCATATTCTAAAAGAGGTGGAAACTGAGTTAAATCGAGGTCAGCTAAAATTCTTGGCTACTAAGGTACTCCTGCAAAATGAACAAGTAGGTCGGATGGGGCTGGTCTCCAATATTGTTCTCCAATGCTCAAGTCAGTAATCTGGACAAGGCATCTAGGAGTTTTTAGAGTTGAGAATACCCTAAAGAGTGGAATAAAGGATGTTTATACTGGTGAGGAGTGAGAAGAAGGTGATAATGAATGGAATGGTTAGAGCTTTTCTGAGAAATGAGGGTGGCAATAGGTTGACAGAGCTATGAGTAGGCTGCACCTTAGGTGGTGCACATCCCATCAGTCAAATCATTGCGTGCTGAGATCTAGAGAGAAGAATGACATCTTGGCTATACGCAAACAGGCCGAGATTTTTGAACCCATATTCTCCACTAAGCCCCCCATCTCGAGAGGGATGGCAGAGAATATATGGCCCATCTCTTCCTGAGATCACACTTGCCCTACCAAGGAATAAGAAGACACGTGGCAATATCCTATTAGAGGGAATCTGAGGTGTCATACCTTTTCAAGATGCCATATCAACCGTCCCATCATTAATGATGGAAGGAAAGGAAGCATCTTTCAAATTTAAAGCACCTGTCCTTCCTTCTCTTAGGACTCTTTATAAAAGGCAATGAGGTCCAAGTTTATTCTCAAGAAAGATTTTTCATTATTGTGTGCAGCCAAGGTGAGATATTAGCTTCTAGTATATACAGCTGAGTAAAAGGGTCGGAAGATTTCATTACTCCCGAGTTAAAATCAGTAAGTAATTTAGTTCTGGATAATGGCTAGGACCACCAGAACCTGTAGGGAAATGGCAAGAATAGGGTTTGCGAAGATGGAGAGGCCCAACCCCATCGAAATAGAGGTCTCACTGATGGAGAAATTCCTCAGAGAAATGGAAGAGGCCTCTTTTGATACCAACTGAAACAAAAGTCTCTTCAGAAGAGGAAAAGGAAGCAAAATAAGAAACAAAAGATGTAGAGATAGAGACAGAGACAAATATAGAGGCTGTGGCTGACACTAGCAGAGGCCAAGGAGGATTTCGAGGTAGTATACAACGATGACCTCAGAAATGAAGTTCCCGTAGATCAGGGAGTAGATGTGCCGTCAGTTCCAAGAGATCCAAATAGCATCAACTACAGTGAGGCCCCCTTCTTTTATAGTACAATTACAATAACTGAGGCTAGGAAAATAATGAGGAGATATCCCTTCAGGTTAGGGTTCGACATAACCTGTGCCAAGCAGGACCAATCGGCCGAACACCCGCCATAAGGGATAGTGGCCATCTATGAAGAGCAACTGTGACATACCACATCGTCCCACATCGGAAGAATGATGAAGAAATGAGAGGTTTATAAGCTTGGAACCAAAGCCTACCAAGTAACTTGGGCTAGCCATTTTGGGCCAAGTGATTCCAGGCCCAAAAGTTGCTTGAGCCAGGTCTTGAGTCCGGGCTGTTACAGCAACTAGTAGCCAAACTCATGATGCCTACCACAAGATTTATGAGGGATAGCCTCAAGTATTGGAGGGTGAAAATCACCCAATTAACTCCTAATGCCATAAGAACTCTGGTCGGCTTTGAGATGTTGTGCCGATATCAAGAAGTGAATCCCACAGTTAACCTCTTCAGGAGGTTTTACATTATAAAAATAGTGAGAATAAAAGGGCTACTTTTTACTTCGATAGCTACTCATGAAGCATCAAAAAGTTAGTGGTCAACTCTTTGACTTAGTAAAGAGGTAGAAGAATAAGTATTTTTATGTCCCAACCTAGGACTTTCCTTAGGGTTTTTGGTGGTGGCCTCGAACTTCCGTTACTGACTTGTCTCCCGAGGACGTGAAATAAGAGAATTTCAAAAAACTGAGCAGATTGGGCCTACAAATCTTGAGTTTATTATTTCATGAGGCAGTATTGTCGATGGTGGCATTAGCCGATCTCTTATAGAGTTGTGAAAACTATTTATTATTCAGAAAGATATTCAAAAAATTGTAATTTCCTTTTTCAACTTTTTGTAAGAGATGCCCGAGGTAACTAAGTAATGGTTTTCTTCTGTTGTTGGCAGTGGAGAATGTGACCAATATGATCGCCAAGGGAGTGGAAGGTATGACCAAGAGACCACCAACAAAGAGAAAGGTCCTAGGTGAGACATCTTGGGCAGGAAAAGTGCAAGCCAAGTCTGCCTCAACAGCAACTCAGACCTCAGCTTAGGCACCCACTCCTGTAGCTCTCTTGGTCATCAGAGAAGGAAGCGCTGCCAGACCAATTTAGGTGCCAGAGGGCATTCTTGTTGGCTAAGGTACATCTTCTTTCTTGGCTGCCCACGAGAAGGGAAAATCCCTCCTAGGGCGATACGAATCTCGTTTTAGAGAACGAAACTCGCGTGCAAGCCCCGGATCTTGATGGTGGAATTCAAGTTTGGGTAGGCAGCGGAACCTTACGACCCCTCTAACCCTCAAGATTGCGAACACTTTTGATACAATCTCAACCCACAATCTAGCAAATTAGCGAACCAAAGGTGTAGCTAGAAGGCGCCATAACCAAGTTCAGTTCTTGATTGATAAGCCAAATTGAACACGATAGAGATCTCTAAATTATTCAACGGAAGCTCGAAAGCTTATGAGAAACTCTCTCAATTTTGTTGAATAAATCTTGTGTCTATGAAAAGAAATAACCTAGGTTTTAAATAGCCTTACAAGAACCTCGTTCAGATTGGACAATGTTAACCTAAACCTACGGTACTAAACAAGAATAAAAAATAAAGAAATTAAGAAAATTCCACGCGCCCGTGTCCAGACGAGGATTAACCTTCTGGTTGAAATAAAACCCACGCGCCCATATGACGCGCCCACGTCCAGACTAGGACTAGTCTTCTGGTCGCCAATTGTTGTACTCAGTCAGACGATGTGCCCACGTCCAAATGAACATTAGTCTTCTGGCCAAACACACGCATCGACTGGAATAAAGACAAGCACACTTCAATCAATCCTTGGGTGCAACCCTAATGACATTAACAATTGAATGTGCATTGGAATCAATTCCTTGAATGTTCAAACAGCTTGAGCTTCCTTGACGCTATCATTCCCCTCCTCTTGAGAAGGATTTGTCCTCAAATCAAAAGCATCGTCTGCATCAAAAGGAGCTAAGTCAGAAACGTTAAAAGTTGTGCTAACCCCATACTCACCAGGCAATTCCAACTTGTACACATTGTCAATGATGTGTTCCAAGACTTGGAAAGGACCATCGCCAAGCAGTTACAACTTGTTTCGATGCTGAATTGGAAATCGTTCTTGGCGCATATGCAACCATACCCAATCTCCAGGTTCAAACACTAGCTTGCGGCGACCCTTGTTGGCTTGCTTGACATACGAAAGCCTTTCAATGTTAGCACGAGCCTTCTCATGGAGTTGCTTCACAAAATCTGCATGGCGTTTACCATCTAGATTCTCACGCTCACTACTTGGTAGTGGCACTAGATCAAGAGGTGTTAGTGGATTAAAGCCATAGACAATCTCAAACGGTGAGAAGTTAGAGGTAGAATGCACAGCTCTATTGTATGCAAACTCAACATGTGGTAGACATTCCTCCCATGTTTTAAGATTTTGTTTGATTATAGCACGTATTCCATTTGAAAGACTTTTACTCTTTCTGATTTCCATAGTTTAGAGTTTTCAGTTTAAGCACTATAGTTTTTCTAGGTGAAATATTCGGCATAAGTGAGACCTAAAGGATTAAGTTCTTAATTTTTTTTTTGACTGTATTAATACTTTTGGATTGCTGAACTTGTTTTAGTATATTTGGTAATCAGTTAAATCAATTGTGTACATGTAGGAACAAGAGAAAGTGTGACGACCCACCTCTCCCTAGGGCGCACCCCAGGGTATCAGCGGCCGCCTGCCTAACTCTCGCCAGGACTCACTCACTCTATAATCACTCCACTTATCAAATTCAGCTTGACAAGATAACACTCTTAAACCCAAAATAACAGAGGCAAAGCTTTACAATACATAACATTCGAATTACAATCCATCATACATAGGCTAATCATCCCTACAACCTTGTTTCGTCATACGGGAGTTCTCAAAAGACATTGTATGAATGTTCCCAAAAGATAACATCCAAATTCTTCAAAAATATCAAAACAAGAAGAACCCTAATCTTAAGGGTAGGCATCCTCATAGTGGATCTCATCTCCTGCTAAGGAAAACAAATGGGAGAAAGGGTGAGCTAGAAAGCTCGTGAGTTCCCAAAACATGCAATTCACATAACAAAGAAGAATATTCACTCAACAAGATTTCACTTGAATTTAAATCAGATAAGAAAGCATTTAACAATACAAGTATGGATACGGGGCTCTCAGGAGCCAAAGTCCACGTCGCTTGTCCATCGAACCAGTAGTTGACACTCCAACTTATCACTACTACCATGTAGAACTCCACTTCCTTTACTCCTCCAAAACCCCACCGGCCCGCTTCTCCAAACAAGACAAAGTAGTAACAGTCAAGAATAACAGCTCAAGAGGGTTTAAGCACTCTCCATGAGGGACAAGTCCATAAGCCAAGTCCGAGTACTTTTCGCCTGTGGCGGGTTGGTTGCTCTTTTAGAGATAGGTTCGGTTCCGAACTCAATCTCGAAAGCACAAGATGGTATAAGTCACTGGCTTTGTGACATTGAAATAACCCTATGGTCTTCCCTTTCTTCTCGACCTAGGCTCAGCCTCCTCCGAGTCGGGGTTCACCGATAGGTCTCGTGCATTTCCGACCTTTACAAACACATGCGCCACTAAGTGAACCGTAATGCCATTCATTTCAGCTTTGCATTCGCTTTCAAAGCATTTTCATAGTCGCTTTCACTCGATAAGAGTAAGTGCGATAAAGTACACACTACCCTATCGAGAGTTCAAAACTAGGTTTCACAAGCACCATCACAACAATAAACATCATTACAGTTATTTCACATAAACACGTAATGTGCATGGAAACTCACCAAAGTAATAAGGCTCACTTCTACGTAGGGTCGAATTCACTTTCCTCTTCAAACCCTAAACAAGTAAAAAAGAGTTGAGAATTCTGTTCTTTCACTCATTAGTCAAAACAACTCATTTACACCTTTTTTAGTTTTCAATCAATGTTTTTCCCAAAAATTTTCTCAAGGAAATACTTTCATTTCCAATACGATATTTCAAATGAATCTTTGAAAATCACTATCTCATTTCAAAATCACATCGCGATGTACTCACTAAGCACTTTTCCACATTTTCTTTAATAAATCACTCGGTGAAAATTATCAACCCAAAATCATTTTAACATAAATTCAACATTTCCTTCTTGAAAATGCTTTAATATAACTTTAAAACACTTTAAACTATAACCTTTCTTCCAAAATTCATTAAAGGAAACCATAACAGTACAAAACCCTCAAATGACATTTTTCACCCAATTTTCATGAGAAATTCTATTCGTTATCTTTTCGAAAATCATACACCGATAAATGTACATATCAAATATTTTCTTAAACAGAAATTCATCGCGACTGAATACAAAGTTTCAAAATCAAACATAGAAGTTTTCAAGTGTGGTTTTGGCCATTTTAATCATTTTTCCTTCAAACTTTTCAACAGCTCAAAACCCTAATTTCTAACCATATCGAAGCAAGTTCACAAATAACAATCAAATTCTAATCAGTCTCAAGTCCGCTACCTAGAGGTCACCTCAAGTCCGCTACCTAGGTTGGGATTTCAAGAGCCCAACTTCATCTTTTCAGATGAGATCATTCCTTCAATATTAACCACAGATCTACACTAATCAACATTAATAAGGCTAGATCTACAAGATTCGAGACTTGTACCTTCGGATCTATCAAGATCCAACGAAATCCGTCAAGCTTTCCTTCAAGAAGGTCACTTCCAAGCTCAATAAACCTCTCAAGCCTCGATCTTCACCCAAGATCTAAGGATTTTGACGGTGATCTACGACTCCAAGCCCACGATCAAGCAACCCATCACTAGATCAAGCATTGTTTCTTCACTTTTCTCTTCCTTTTTCTCCTCAAGAACTTCGGCCCTCTCTCTCTTTCCT
The DNA here is from genome assembly GCA_013103745.1 of Gardenia jasminoides. Lineage (NCBI taxonomy): Eukaryota > Viridiplantae > Streptophyta > Magnoliopsida > Gentianales > Rubiaceae > Gardenia > Gardenia jasminoides. The sequence goes on along the minus strand of CM023096.1, from coordinate 2,666,442 downwards.
CTCTCCTTGGTTCGGCTGAAATAGGGAAGAAAAATCAAGCCCATAATCCATCCATCAAGTTTCATAAACTCAAGATTCTAGTTGAAGAAAAATGAAAGATTTTTAACCACAAAACTCACCTTTCTTCCTCCCTCCAAAATCGGACCAGCCCTCTCTCTCCTTGCTCTCTTCCTCGGCTGGAAATGTGAAGATGATGGTGGCTTCAAGAGTGCTTGGAAGTGGAAGAAAGGTAGAAGAAAGAAATGGAAGAAACTAACACTTATTTCTCTCTCTTTTTCTCCTTAGAGCTCTCGGCTCTTTCTCTCTCTGTCTCCCAAATGTGCAGCTGAAAATGAAGTGGGAAGATGGCAAGAAGTCAAGCCTTTTTAATGGCAAAAAGTGCTTTTCCCTGATTCAGGGGAAAAAGTGCTTTTTGGCACTTTATGTCGCGTCGCTCGCGACAGTCTAACTTACACTGCTCTAGTCCATTCCGACACTGTCCAAACTTATTAATATTCCCAAAATATTGCCACTTATGCTTAATTTCAACTTAAAGTCACTAATCACGCTTCGGTAGAAAATTAGAGACCTAATACGGCCAAAATCGCACACCGGCAAACAAATTGTATAAAATGCTATAAATTGTAAAATATTCAATTTAAACACAATTTTACTCATAAACAAATAAATAAACATAATATAAATAGTATTATGCATTTTAAAAATAATTTGGAATTTCGAGGCCCTCACAGAAAGCATGTAGCAAATAAACTCTGCAAACCATGTTGGATGAAGCCTGAAGGGATGGGGATACTTAAATTTTGGTTTTGGATGTTTGTGCTGTTACTAGAAAAATCAATAACTATAGAATTGACAAGAATGCTATCAATGTTAAAATGAGCAACACAATTTCTAGAGTAAGCCTTATAGTTCAATAGCTTTAGAGTTGAATGAACTGCATGCTGGGTCCTGCTCATTCAGAAGAACCCAGAGGATCCTATAATAAAGAGACTGAAAAGTTTTTTAAGTTGTTGAAATACGACGAAACAAAGTTATAACTTTAATGTAGAAATTTTACGCTTCTATCATTTGTCATCAATTTGTTGCATATCATGTCTCTTTGTCAATGGAGCAACAGCTCAATAACAATATTCTTCTCAAGGAAGCATTTTCTAGGAATAAATTATTTCCAAGCTCTTATCATGATGCTTGGAAGATTATTAAATATTTGGGTCTCAACTACCATAAAATTCATGCATACCCCAATGATTGCATGATTGTTGGAAGGAGACAAAAGATGAAATCTTTCACAGAAAGTGTAGAACTCCTAGGTATAAGCAAATTGAAAGACGATCTAATGATTCAGGTGAACATGAAAACAAAGTTCCAACAAAAGCTTATTTGCTATTTTCCATTGGAACCACGTCTATAGAGGTTGCTCATGTCATCAAAAACTACTTCATTAATGAGATATCATGAAGAACAGCGTATCAAGGATGAGAAATTGAGACATCCGGTAGAATTTTTAGCTTGGAAGCATTTTAATTATCGGCACTCGAGTTTTGCTAGTGATCTTCCCAATGTTTGTCTTGGACTTGCAATTGATGGATTTAATCCATTCAAATTAATAAGCAATAATATTTTCAAATTAGTTAAATCTTACGATTTTTTAAATTTGTTTTATACGTGACATGTCTAATATACTTATTGCCATTAGTATGAATTTTATGAAACAAAAATATGTTGTTTTTATCACCAAAAAAAAAAAAAGGTTGTGCCGTGCAAATCTGTGAAGCACTTACAATTGAATCTCAAATCTTAGATACTATGTAGCCTATGTACCTTGCTTGAAATAATTTATGAAAGTTTTTTATACCATACGTTATAAGTTTAAAAATTAAATTTTTTTGTTGTAGAGTAGTAGCAACATGATAATTGTCATCCACTCCCTTTACATACTTTAAGGTTAAAAATTAATTTAATCCGTCACAGACAAAACTGCAACAAGATCTACCTTCTGTGCAAGAACCCAGTTACCTATGATCCATAGGACCGCTTAGGACGTGACATTAGTAATGCGTTACAGCATTTGCTTCTTTAGTCCATTTCTGAATGCTGTCCATCTTTTACACATCTAAAGTTCATAAGAGACTCCTTCCTTTAATATCTTACATCCCGGGAGGGGGGGGGGTTGTTCTAGCACTATACATTTTTCTACTGTTTTAGTAAATTTCAACTAATTGGTTTTGAAAATATCACTTTATTTTTAACAGCCTAAAATTATGTTGGTTTTTGGGTTCTGTTTCTTTCTTCTTCTTCTTCTCTTTTTTTTTTCCTTTTTAAACTAGTATTGGTCAGACTGCACTACTGAAGAATTAAGTCAGAGTGAGAGCATGGAAAGGCCGGGTTATATCTACTTTTTCACTTCGATCTGAACCTCAATATCGGTTTCTTTTTTTTCCCTTCAAGATTATTTTAAGGCTTTCAATTATAAATTACTTCCTCTGTCCTATAAAAACTATCATGTTTGTCACTTTTTCTTGTCCCAAATTAATTGTCATCTTTAAGAAATCAATCAACCTTTTTTGATAAAATTTTTTCTTTATCCTTCATGTGACTCACCATTTATTCTCTGATAAAATTTTAAGTTGTGAATATTCTTCTAGATGTTTCATATTATTTTTTGGGTGAATATGCAAAGCTAAATGGCATAAGTTGCTCATTTTGACTTCCAATTTGAACCTTAAGTTGATAGATGAATTCTTTGTGATTTTATCATTCTACTTACAAAATCTCTTTGTTTTTGTAGAATGAAATGATTATACTCAATTGGAAGTGAAATGACGGATTAATAAGGAGATGTTTAGGAGTTAGAGAAGTCGCAATAATGGTCAAAAGAAATGGCACAACTCAGGCTGCGGAAGGATGAAGAAGGAAAGCGAGAAGAAGCAGGAGAAGAGAATCCCATAAGGGTTTCTGAGGATTTTAGGCAGTTTTTTGCAGTGGATTATGGGCAAAATCTTCATTTTGAGGAGCAAAAACAGAACACCAGAATTCGCTGGAAAAATCCCTCAAGGGTTTCTTACAATCCCTCCACAGTTTCTAGCAATTCCTTGAGGGATTCTTGGCAATTGTAACTTATCGACTTGCGCAACTTGCTCGATTATTGTCTCTCTTTCCTCTTCCCTATTAAAAAGGACACCATGGATGAAATTCGCAGCCAGAAAAAAGAGAAAAAATCACAAAAAATGTAGATCTAACACTAAAACTTCCTAGATCTTTAGTTTAGGCTAGATTAGGTAGGATTAGTATAAAAATAGTATTGCTGTTTCATCCACTCTTGTAGTTGATTAGGCAAGGATGAAGATGGAGATTAAAAGGAAAGGAAAGAAGCTCATGTGACAAGATATTTTCCTCCTATCCAAACTCTTTATCTTTTGCGTTGGATTCTATTGTTTGGTTAAAAAAAATTTGGACCTTATGGTTGTGAAGTATTTCTGAAGTTTATGCTTCAGGTATTTGGTTGAACTATCCATGAATACTACATGTTCAGTATTTTGGTTAATTGATGCTATTATCTTGATTGTGTTATTTAGCACATTTGCTCTTGTAATCATGATTTACTGGCCATTGATTGTGATAATCTCAAAGTACTAGATTTACAATGAGAATTGAAATTTGATACTCAAAGAATTGGTGAACCTAGGTTGTACACTCACGAAGTAGATGTGCATCTTTGTTACTTTTATGGTTTTGATCCGTGTAATTTTGAAGATGTAAATGAAATTGTATCTCATTTCATAACTATGAAAATTGGTATTAATTAGTTATAAGCATAATTGGTACACTGGTAAAAGTGGGTATCACAAGTATTCGAAAATTACGCTTGAATTTAGTCAAGGTTTTGCTATGCATTTGGTTGCAGAGTTGAACTAGCACTTGTAGATAGGAATTCCATTATCCTTCGAGCTTTCATTTATATTTTTCCACCTGTTAGTAGTTTAGTTTCATTTGCTCTAACTTGTTTATAGTCTAAATAATAGAAAAACTTTAGTAATACTGGTAATTGACTGTCTTTCCTTTGGGTTTAACCCTAATTACCCTGTACTCACAAAGCGACACTTATAGAAAAATTAGGTATGAGGTAATTTAGGAAATTGTAAATTAAAACTTGATTATGAATTGAGGTTTGTTGTTGTATGTATATCCCGCACTCGTCATTCTCAACAATTTTCAATAACAAATAAAAGATGGTTTGTCACTAAGGATATAAAAGGAAAGTTGTGAGGGTCTCAAAATTCTAATTTTATTTTAAAATCCCTAATAATATTTATATTATGATTATTCACTAAAATATTAATGAATTTATACTTTGAATTATTATTTTCCAATTTAGAGGATTTTTTGAGAATTATTTTCCGATGTTTAGTTTCGGTCACTTTAAGTGTCGATTTTCGTTCCGAGACATGAATAGTAACTTTAAGGTGAAACCGAGCATGTGGAGAGATATTACAGAGATATATTTAAGGTTGGACAGTGTCGGAATGAGACAAACCAATAAAAGTTAGAGTGTCGCGCGTCGACGCTACAAAAAGTGGTCATTTGACCGCTTTTCCATAAATTGAGGAGAGCCAAATGTTTTGTCTATAAAAAGGCACCATTCTTGCTCCTTATCCTTCATTATTTTCCGCTGCAATTTTTGGGAGTTCTAGAGAGAGAGAGGGCTGAATAGGGAGAGAGAAAAGAGAGAGAGTTCCAAGCTATTTCTTCATTTTCTTCCTCCTCAATTTCTTGAAACTTCAAGACTCCATTGAAGGCTTTGATCTTGTTCCTTTTTCTTCTTAGAGCTACCGTGAGAGAGAGAGAGAGAGGGGGGGTGGTCCGAATTGGAGAGAGAGAGAAAAGAAGAAGAAAGAAAGCTTCTTAGTGCTTGCCATCTACTTGTTCCTGAATTTTGACGAGGACAGCAACCAAATCCTTGGAAAACTTGAAAGGTCTCGAGGTGTCGAAACTTAGAACATCATCCGTGGGTAGAACTATGGTAGAACTTCCTTGATCTTGCTAGATCTGAAAAGATCTTGAGGAAAAACACTTAAAACTCTTAGCTTTAACCTTATTAGAGTTAGATCTGTCAGATCTACGGTTTATTTTGCTAAAAATGCTTATGATTGGAACATTAGAGTTGGGCTCTTGAATTCCCAACTTAGGTAGTTGACTTGAGGTGACTTTTAGGTAGCGGATTTGAGGACTTGATTGTGGTTATGGTTGATGTTTGTGAGATGAGTTCATTTTATGGTTAGAATGTAGGAATGTTGTTGAAAAATTTTGGATAAAAAGTTTGAAGCTGGCCGAACCTTACTTGGGATGTTGTGATGTTTGATTTTGAAATTTTATGATGTTTCTTGGCTAGATTTTGCCTAAATAAATATGTAATATGTTCGTTTATGAGTATGTGTTTAAATAGAACTAAAATCTTGAACTTTACTGGTAAAAGTTAAGTTTTCACTAAATTTTGGGGTAAATGTGTAATTTGGACAAATTTTAGGGTTTGAAATGTTTTACCTATTTTCATGAATTTTGTACATTGAGACTTGGGGAAAATTGATCTAAACATGTTTTAGAACCTTGATTAAAAGTTTAGTGTTGAGCTTAAATTTAAATGAGTGATTTCCGAGGTGAAATGCCTCACTATATTTCCTTGTACTAAAAATTTAGAAGTCACGAGAATGGAGTATATCGATAGAGTGGATTGGTTATTTGATGTCTCAATTTGAAAATGGAATCTTGTAAGATGATTTTCTACTCGAATGACTACTTTTCGTTCGAGCAAAGTTAGAGAAATTTTGTGAAGAATTTTGATAAAACAAATGAATAAACTTTTGAGTTTAGTTTCGCTATTTATGAAGTGAAACTTATTTCTTCCTTTTACTTGATTATAGGAAGTCGGGAAGGATTTGAACCAGATCTCAACTTGGAAACCGAACCTTGCTATTTTGGTGAGTTTCCATGCTTGCTATGTGATTATGTGAATTTGATTTGAATTGTGTTTAGTTAAGTGATTTGATGTGAAAATTTGATTTATCGAACTATCAAATGGAGTAGTGTGTACTTTATCGCACTTACTTCTATTTGAGTGGGAAAAAAATTTGTGAATGTGTTTTGATGTGACTTTTGTGCGTATGAAATTTTGGGAATTCACAAGACCTATCGGTAAGTCGTTCGACTCGAGCTGTAGGCTAGACTTAGGCTAAGAAGAAATAACGAGCCATAGGGTATTATGTGATGTGATGTGTGGTCTGGATTTGGCGTAAGGACTTGTCCATTATGGAGAGCAATACACAAACTATGTGACAACCTATGTGACAAACTATGTGTTTGGAGTCGGGCCCGATGGGGGTTTGGTGGAGTAAGGAGAAGTGGAGGTCTACATGGATTATTTGAAAGTTGACGGAGTGTCAACTACTTGGAACGTGATCGAGCTGCGTGGATCTTGGCTCCTGAAAGCCCCCGTATCCTACTTATCTGTTGTTAATCGCTTTCCTTATTTATTTATTTATTTTTAGATATGAATTTTTGAAGTGAAATATCATATGTGCTATGTGCTTTGCATGCCTTTTGGAACTCACTGGGCTTTTAGCTCATTCTTTCAAATTTGTTTTCCTTAGCAGGGACTGAGAACCCAAGTGAAGGCACCAACCCTTAGAATTAGGGTTTACTTGTACTTCTAGCTTGAGAGACTTAAACTATAAATTTGGAGTATTGTATTATGAACTCTGAAGGTATAATTAAGTACTCTTTGTATTTTGGGATTTTAAGATTTTAGTAATGAATTTGTGAGTTATCGCTTGGTTTAAATTATTATTGAAATTTTGGGTTTGTGAGATTGATGTAGTTTGATTATGAGTTGATTGTAAGTTTGGGATTGGAACTTAAATTGTTTCTTTGAAGAATTAGTAATCATTTGTGTGAGTGAGTCCTGACGAGAGCTAGACAGGCAGCCCACTGATACACACCAACAATGATTTAAGTGTTTGTGCACTTTTTAATTCAATTTCTCAAAACAAGGTAGAAAACCATTTTGCAATTATCCATTAAACCACAAGTACTCATAATATCAAGTAAGAGAGAGTAGTCATACCATAATTTCAGCTTGCTCAATTTAATTTCTCATTTCTCACCCAATTTCACAAGCAAAGTGAATCCTATAGTTAATAAAATGCTTCCTAAACCCATGATCACCTTTAAGAGAGGGACTTATTCATATAACAAATCAAACATATATTTAAACTATGAAAATGTCTTTTGACGAGAAGATCGACATTTTTAGATGAAAAATCCCTGTTACTCAACATTTCACTTTATTTGCCTACTCTTTATTCAAGTACCGTTTGACGCGAAAGTCGACATTTTTAGATGAAGACTCCCGGTTACTAAGTACATTGAAATAGAGCTTTCATTTTTCTTTTTCTTCTTTCTTTTTCTCTTTTTTTTTATAGAAACATAAATAAATATTCCCTCAAAAGAAATATCATGAGAAAAGCACTACATATATCAACCATATTTATCACTCTACTATGTAAAAATCAAATTAAGAAAAGAAATCTCCTTAAACATACAAAATTAGGCATAATATCCTCCATTTTACAAGATATGCTTTCCTTAAATTGCAAAAATTTTAATCACAAAATAGCTATCTCCAAGTTAATTGAGAATTTGAAACAATTGGATAGAATTGTTTGAAAAAAATTTTGGCAAATTATCACATAATTCCTCCCCCACACTTAAAATACACATTGTCCTCAATGTGTAAGAAGGAATAATAAGATAAGATAGATAAGAAAGTAATACTCCCCTTGTTAACGTGATTGAATTGGTCCACTTTGCCATTTGCCATTGAATAACCTTTAATACCTGAAAAATTGGACATGAAACTGCAGTAAAAGGTTAATTTCACTGATCCGCGAAGCACAGGTCGCGTATCCATTCGCGGATTTGGTTGGGTAACTCTCAGAAATTGATCCGCGACCCATAGATCCGCGATGCATACATCGCGTTTCGGTCCACGAATGCTCAAAAAACTTCTCTGATCCTGATCCGCGAGCCTCAGATCCGCGATGCATATATCGAGTATCGACTCGCGGATCCTTCTGGAAATTTAGTTCTGCAATTTTTCTGCAACTGTTTCATTGGTTTCTCATTTTCTACTATTTCCAGAATAAAAATCCTATTTGTTAATTATGCAATGCACCCTTTCTAACACATGTAATATGATCAAAACAACATAATTAACCTCATTTCTTGAATCATAAACAACTAAAACAGAAATTAAGGTATGAAGATGTTTGCATTTTCCCTATTCATCGTGCACCAAAAAGGTAGATTTTGCCATTCTTGATTGTCCTACAAAACAAACAAAACAAACACTCTTAAAAACATAAAACAAACATGCCTAAACATAAAATCACACCAAACTAACACGAATCGATGGGTTGCCTCCCAACTAGCGTCTTTGTTTAAAGTCGTTGACTCGACTCTTTGTTGTTCTTTTTGTCAATCATAACAAGGATCCTTTAAGGAGTAAGTTACTCCTTTACGAACCCATTCACCCCCAAGATAGGGCTTTAAACGCTATCCATTGACTTTAAATGGTGGTCCTTGTTCGGTAGTCACCTCCACGGCACCATATGGATATACCTTTATAACTGTAAATGGGCCGGACCACCTTGATCTTAATTTTCCTGGAAACAACTTGAGACGTGAGTTAAATAAAAGAACTTTTTGACCTATCTCAAATTGTTTTTTAACAATGTGCTTATCATGCCAAAATTTCACTTTTTCTTTATATATTTTTGTATTTTCATATGACATTAAGCGAAATTCCTCCAATTCACTCAGTTGAAGCAATCTTTTATTACCTGCAAGAGAAAAATCCATGTTAAGTTCTTTAATTGCCCAATAAGCTCGATGTTCAATTTCCACAGGTAAATGGCATGCTTTTCCATACACAAGGCGATAATGAGACATTCCTAATGGAGTTTTAAACGCAGTCCTATATGCCCAAAGTGTGTCATCTAACTTTCTAGCCCAATCTTTACTAGACTTATTCACCGTTTTTTTTTTTAGGATTAATTTGAGTTCTCTATTAGCTAACTCAACTTGGCCATTAGCTTGTGGATGATATGCAAGGGATGTCTTGTGCCTACAACCATATTTAAGCAAAAGTGAGTCAAACCATTTATTACAAAAATGTTTTCCTTCATCACTCACTATTGCTCTAGGGATACCAAATCTAGTGAAAATGTTCTTTTTAATGAATTTAAGTACTACTTTTGCATCATTAGTAAGAGTGACAATTGCCTCTACCCATTTTGACACATAATCAACAGCAACAAGTATGTACTTATTATTAAATGAACTAGGAAATGGTCCCATGAAATCAATGCCCCATACATCAAATAATTCAACTTCAAGAAATACATTTAAAGGCATTTCATGTTTTCAAGAGATATTACCGGTCCGTTGGCATTCATTACAACTTTTAACATAATCTCTAGCATCTTTGTACATAGTAGGCTAATAAAAACCGGATTGCCATACCTTTGCCATTGTTTTAGTAGTACTAAAATGACCGTCGGTTTCACGGTTATGACAATGAAAAAGGATACTTTGTACCTCATCCTCCGGCACACATCTTCTAATCATTCCATCGGCACAATGTTTATAAAGTAAGGGCTCCTCCCAAAAGTAATTTTCACATCATAAAGGAATTTTTTCCTTTGATGATAGTTCAACGCTTGAGGGATTATACCACTTACAATATAATTAACATAATCGGCATACCATGGTGAATCTTTGATAGTTAGCAATTGTTCATCCGGAAAATTCTCATTGATAGGAACTTCTTCTTTTGAAGGGATATTTTCCAAGCGAGAAAGATGATCGGCGACCACATTCTCGGATCCCTTTTTATCTCTAATCTCAATATCAAATTCCTGCAAAAGAAAAATCCAACGAATTAGTCTAGGTTTTGCATCCTTTTTACTCAATAAATATTTAAGGGCTGCATGGTCCGTATAAACAATAACTTTAGAGCCAACTAGATAGGATCTAAATTTATCAAGTGCAAATATCACCGCCAACAACTCTTTCTCGGTTGTGGCATAATTAACTTGAGCATCATTCAAAATCCTGCTAGCATAATAAATAACATGCAATCTCCCTTCTTTTCGTTGACCAAGGACAGCTCTAACCGCATAGTCGCTTGCATCACACATTAACTCAAATGGCAATGACCAATCCGGTGATGTTATGATTGGAGTTGTCGTCAATGCCATTTTCAACCTATTAAAAGCATTCAAACAATTATCATCAAAGTCAAAAGGAACATCTTTACTTAATAAATCACACAAGGGTTTAGCAATTTTAGAAAAATCTTTAATAAACCGTCGATAAAACCCCGCATGGCCAAGAAAACTTCTAATTCCTTTCACATTTGTTGGAGGTGGCATTTTCTCAATTAAGTCAATTTTGGCTTTATCCATCTCAATTCCTTGAGAAGAAATTTTGTGGCCTAACACAATGCCTTCTCTAACCATAAAATGACATTTTTCCCAATTCAAAACAAGGTTAGTTTCTTAACATCTTTGCAAAATTTTCTCAAGATTATTTAAGCAATTATCATTAGAAGATCCAAAAACTGAAAAATCATCCATAAAAATCTCCATGATCTTCTCTGCATAATCGGAAAAAATTGCCATCATGCATCTTTGAAATGTCGCCGGTGCATTACACAAGCCAAATGGCATTCGCCTAAATGCGAAAGTACCATAAGGACAAGTGAATGTGGTCTTTTCTTGATCCTCCGGAGCTATGGCAATTTGATTATACCCTGAATAACCATCAAGAAAACAATAAAATTCATAACCGGCAAGTCTTTCCAAAATTTGATCAAGGAAAGGTAATGGAAAGTGGTTTTTACGTGTGGCAGCATTTAATTTTCTATAATCTATACACACTCTCCATCCGGTTATAATTCTAGTGGGTATAATTTCATCTTTTTCATTCACAATTATAGTCATCCCACCTTTCTTTGGCACCACATGAATTGGGCTAATCCAACTACTATCGGAGATAGGAAAGATAATACCTGAGTCGAGCCATTTTAAAATCTCCTTTTCTTACCACTTCCTTCATATTAGGATTCAAACGCCTTTGAGTCTCAATCACTGGTTTGGCATTTTCTTCCAAAAGAATCTTATGCATGCAAAGAGTTGGGCTTATTCCTTTGAGATCGGAAATAGTCCATCCAATTGCCGGTTTGTGCCTCCTTAAAACGCGTAGTAATTCTTCCAATTGCACATCATCAAGAAACGCACTTACTATAACTGGTAATGTATCATCTTCTCCAAGAAATGCATACCTTAAATGATCCGGCAATGGTTTAAGATCAAGAGTAGGAGCTTGTTCTCTTGAAGGTGGTGGTAAACCTTGGCTTTTTCCTAAACTTTCATAATAATTTCCTCTTTTGTAAGGTACTTGAGAGTTCAAGAAATTAGCCATTTGTAAAATTTCCAAATCATCATCTTCATGAAAAATGCCATCAAATAAACATACTTCAAGAGGATCGGATTCTTGTTTCATCCTACTCACATTTTGAGTTAAATTCTCAATCACATCAATGGCATAAATATGATTAGTAAATGAAGGAAATTTTTCAAGTTCATGCAAATTAAACTCAATTTCATCTTCACCTACTTGAAACTTAAGCTTTCCTTTTTTCACAGTAATTATTGCACCGGCCGTAGCTAAGAAAGGTCTACCAAGTATAATTGGCATATGAACATCCTCTTCCATGTCAAGAACAACAAAGTCAACAAGAATTATGAAACTTTTGACTTTAATGAGCACATTTTCAAGCATTCCAAGAGGATATTTAACCGGCCTATCCGCTAATTGCAAGGAAATATTAGTTCTTTTTAGCATTTTTAAAATTTAAAATTTATTTGAATTATTTTTAGGGCATTTTTAAAATTAAAAATTTATTTGGAATAATTTTTTAGGGCATCTTTAAAATTAAAAATTTATTTGGGATATTTTTGGAATAATTTAGTTAGGGTATTTTTTTTTTAAATTAACCCACCCATACCACCACCCATCAAATAAATTTTAATTTTAAAAATGTCCCAAAAAATTATCTCAAATAAATTTTAATTTTAATTTTAAAAGTGCCCCAAAAAATTGACCCAAATAATTTTTTACTTTTAAAAGTACCACAAAAAATTATCCCAAAAACACCCTCAAAAAGTTTTTGAAAGACAGTTACAATAGTTTTTCACATTCCAAATGCTACAGTGCTGTATTTGAAAAACAACCCCAAAAATAACTAATCCAAACGGACCCCTAGTTATTTAAAACTAGAGAGAGAAGCTCTCAAGAGGAGAGAGAAAGTAGGACACTTTAAGCTGAGCAAATAATAAATATTCTTATTCTATGAATCTATAATTCCTAAAATTGTTCCTTTTTTTGATAAAATTCCTAACATTGTTCATTTTAATTTGCAATCTCACAGTATATTAAGGTGAAACAAAAAATAAAAATACTGGAATTTTGATACAAGTATGTTTTGTTGATCATATAAAATTACTCAAAGTCATCTAAGTTTACGATCTTAGTTTTGCATATTGTCATGTTAGTTGTTTACAAAGAAGACGAGATTTATTTGGTCACAATTGTTGCTCTTTATAGGAAACTGTTGGGTATGTATGCTATTGAAAAATGTTATTAATTAATTTTAGAATGAATAATATTTGGACTACACGTTTCTTTTCAAATTAGGTTTCCAAATAACATTTCTTAGATTATGATGTCCAAGCAATGATACGTGTCCAAGCAATGATACGTGTGTGTGTGTGTAAAACAAATTATTACCTCTAGAAAAATCAAATATTCAAGAAAATGACAAATGCATTCAAGAGTTTTAACAAAATTTTCCAATGACAGAGGTAGCCACTTATATGTTTGATTAACGATATTTAGAATTTTTTTGTATGATTCAATTTAATATATTTTATAATGCGTTAAATGTGAGATAATAAAGTAATTAAAATAATGTCCCAAAAAAGGTAATTAAAATAATGAGTAAAGAATGACAAAAATGGCAATATTTTTTTTGTTAAATAATGGCTCTGTTTGGATTATACTATCTTTCATATATTAGTTTTTCACATCTATCAAAAATGCCCCCACTATTTCTAGATATACCAACCAAAAAAATTACAAATACAAATAATAATAATAATAATTACCACCCATTTCTTCCTCCACTCCCACCTCCATCTCCTCACGCCACCACCGCTGTCACCACTGCTTCCCCATCTTTCCATTCTCATCTTTCCTCTTTCCCCCCTCCTCTTCCCTACCATCTCAATTTTCCTCCCTCCCTCGCTACCTTCCCTTTGCCCCTTTTCTCCTATCCTTTCTCCTCTCCCCCTTTGTTTTCTGCTGACATTCTGCTTCCCTCTAAAATTGGTCATGCAACCAGATTTTGATAAGAGAGGATGGGGATGAGGAGTTGGGGATAAGTAGAGAGGAAGGGAGGGTAAAGAATAGGGGAAGAGAGCGAAGGGAAAGGTGGCATGAGGCAGTGGTGGGAATAGGAAATAAGAGAGAGGAGAGAAAGGGAGAAGAATGGAGGATGGAGATATAGAATGTAGTCAAGTGGGGAAGGGGGAAAAAGTAGAAAGAGAGAAAGGAGGGAAGGAAAAGTGACTAGCAGGAGGCAGGGGATGGAGTAGGGAGATGGCAGAGGTTGGGAAAGAAGAATAAGAAGGTTTTAAAATTTTAAAAGACCCCTAGGCTTCGTTTGGATTGGGAGATTTGATGAAGAATTTGAAATTCATCCAAATCATTTTAATTGTTCAAATTATTTAAGAGGTTTTTGAATTTATAATTTATCAATTATCAAAATACATTTTAAATACTATATTATAATTTATAAATTTAAATACATTCTAAATAATCTAAACAATTAGAAGAATTTAAAAAAGAGAATTTTAAATCTTTTGTCGAATCTCTTAATTTAAACAGAAAAAAAAATTCTAAATTTTTAAAATACCATAAAATACAATTGTACCCTAGAGTTTTTTAAGATACAATGTTGCAGTATATTTTTGAATGGCATTCCCTAGAAACTCCTATCTAACTAGAGTTGTTAATCGAGCCAAGTCGAATCAAGTTTCTCATGTTTCAACTTGACTCGTGTCTTTATTGAGTTAGGTTCGAACTCACTCGATTACTAAATCGAGCTGCAAATTGCGTTCAAGATCGACTTGCTAGACTTGGCTTTGAACTCGAGCTCGAACTCGTTTAGCACTAATGAGTCGAGCTCGAGTGAGAAAACTCATTTCTACAAACTTGTGACCAAATTTACCAATATAGCAAAACTCAAACCATACTAGTCATATCTTCCAGAATCTTAAACCAAAACATACATTTGAAACATAGTCTTGCAAGTCATAATGCACAAAATCACAGTTCACACATTGTCAAACACGAACGAATTATCCAAATTCTTGCATCAAGTCCAGCAGGTTGAATTTTACCAATGCATAGAATCACTATTTACTAGCTAATAGTCAGTACAAACACCTTATTTAATGGAGTAAATCCAAAGTCTAACACAACTTAAAGATGTCCAATACAGATTTGAAACAAGAAGAACAAAGCATGATTGCATGAAGGACCAAATCCAGAATCTTGCAACTTGTTCAATTCCACATTCTTGCAACAAGTCCAATTGGCAGCCACGAAGCAAACATCTATTCAATAATCAGGAAGTTCAACTTCTTCAAATTCGAATGATTCTGCAACATTCGGTTGTTTCTACCAAAAAAAAAGTTGCAAAATTACTTAATCAAATTTAAAGAACTTTTAAACATAGAAAAACATCCAATCAAATAGATCAATATTAGAATGTGTATCACACTTACACGGGATTCATTTTTTAGCCCATGAAGACTATGAATTCAGTCATTGCCAGAAAGTAACATATGCATTGTTTCAACTGACATAGACGCACGTCGATCATCAATTTCTCTACTACCAGCACTAAAGGTAGATTCCGAACCCACCGTTGTAACAGGAACTGAAAGTATATCACTAACCATTCTTGACAAAATAGGAAACCTCCACCTTTCCCCTTTCCACCAAGCCAAAACATCAAGATTTACATTTGCATCACAAACATGCTTACCTTCTTCTAAATAAACATCCAATTCTGATTTTTCAGGTGGAGACTTGTCAATTTCACTCACATGCATTTGAAATTTTTCTTTACCAGTCAGTACATTACTTCCAATCTTTTTAGCATTTCCATGACTAGAAGAACTAGAAATTTCCATGTGTTTCCATTTAACAGTCTGCCTTTGTGGTTGTTCACCATGAGATGCAATATGAGAATCAACATATTCATGATACAACTCATAAAGAGTGTCTTTAATCTCATAAATGAATCTAGGAGCTGCATCCTCACCATAAATAACTGGAAAAGCATGATTAATGAGGACCATTTTATATCTCGGATCCAAAATAGCACCTAACGATAGTTTATCAGACATACTTCTGGCCATAGCCTTGATATGGTGAGTAGTATGTGGTATTATACCACCACTCTGCCAAGGATAGCCAATTCATCCACTTCTTGGGCTGCAAATGACACATGCACCTCAGATACATTTCCAGTACTTGGTTTACTCTTTCTGTCTGACCGTCCAACTATGGGTGGTATGTAGTGATCATTGCCAGTTCTACCCCCATAAGTCCAAACAACTCTCTCCAAACTGGCTGGTGAATACCTTGTCTCTGTCACTGACAATGCTCTGTGGCAACCCATGCAATTTACAGACTCCTTCCATAAATAATCTAGCCACTGTCATAGCAGTAAATGGGTATGTTAATCCCGTGAAGTGGGAACTCTTTGTGAATCTGTCTACCACCACCAGTATAGTGTCTTTTCTTTCTAATTTGGGTAGGCCCTCAATGAAATCCATAGAAATGTGGCTCCAAGGGTGTTGTGGTATTGGAAGAGACTGTAACAGCCCTGGGTAGGCAACATGTTCATCCTTGCACTTCCTGCATACATCATATTGTGATACTTCAGCTTTAATTTGGGCCTACATGCCTGGCCAATAAGCTATTTGTTTGGCCCTCATATAGCTTGCTCGCATCCCAGAATGGCCACCTAAGTGAGAAGAGTGAATAGCTTGGATTAACTTCTATCTAATTTCTCCACCTGAACCAACATACAATCTTCCCTTGTATTTCAATAGCCCCCCTATGTAGCTGTATTCTGATCAGTCATCAGGGTTCAATAGCACCCCGGTGATGATCTTCTGAGCCTGTTCATCTCCAACATAGCTTTCTGCTACTTCTTGGACCCATTGAGGAGTCACAGAAGTTATAGATAAGCTTTCTCCATTTTCCTCATTCCTCCTTGAAAGTGCATCTGCTACTACATTTTCCACTCCTTTTTTGTACTAGATCTCATAGCTGAGACCAAGTAACTTAGTCAGCCACTTCTGTTGTAAAGGTGTTGTTATCCTTTGCTCCAACAAATACTTTAAGCTTTGTTGATCAGTTTTGATGATGAAATGGTTTCCTTCCAAATAATGCCTCCACTTGGTCACTACTGTCACCAAGGCTAGTAGTTCCTTTTCATAAATAGACAATCCTAAATTTCTAGGTGTGAGCACCATGCTTAAATAAGCTATAGGTCTCTTTTCCTGCATTAACACAGCCCCTATTCCACCATAGCATGCATCTGTTTCTACTACAAAGGGCTGGGTGAAGTCTGGTAATGCCAAAACTGGTGTGCTACTCATGGCCATTTTGAGCAATTCGAATGCTTCATCAGCTTCTCTTCCCCACACGAATCCATCTTTTTTTAGTAGTTGAGTCAATGGTCGAGCAATAGAGCTGTATTCTCTCACAAATTTTCTATAGTAACCAGTAAGTCCTAGGAATCCTTTAAGTTGCTTGACATTCTTTGGCTTGGGCCACTTGACCATAGCTTCTACTTTCTTGGCATCTGCCATCACTCCCTCCTTGGTGATGATATGACCCAAGTACTCCACCTGTGATTGGGCAAAGGTACATTTACTCTTTTTAGCAAATAGCTGCTGCTGCTGCAAGATAGTTAGGACTGCTCTCGCATGCTTTTGATGGTCTTCCAGGGTTGAGCTGTAAATTAAAATGTCATCAAAGAACTCTAAAACAAAGTTCCTTAAATAATCTTTGAACACTTCATTCATCAGAGATTGAAATGTGGTGGGAGCATTAGTAAGTCCAAATGGCATTACTCTAAACTCATATAGGCCTTGTTGTGTTCTGAAGGCTGTTTTATATTCATCACCAATCTTGATTCTAATCTGATGGTAGCCAACTCTTAAGTCTATATTGGTGAAATATTTGGATCCATGAAGCTTGTCAATCAATTCATCTATCAAGGGCATTGGGAATTTGTCCTTCACAGTTAACTCATTAAGCTGCCTGTAATCCACATAGAATCTCCAACTTCCATCCTTCTTCTTCACCAGCAATACTGGAGATGCAAAAGGACTCTTGCTAGGTTGGATGATTCCCATTCCCAGCATTTCCTTTACCATCTTTTCTATCTCTGTCTTCTGCACATAAGGGCATCTGTATGGCCTCAACTGGAACGGCCTAGCTCCTTCCTTGAGTTGTATGAAGTGTTCATGATTCCTAGAAGGTGGTAATCCAGTTGGCTCCTTGAACACATTTTCGAATTCCTCTAGCAATTTCTGAATCACTTCTGGAATCTCGTTTCCTTCTGGTTCTTCTGGTGGTGAAGGAAAGACTTGTGCTATAATGCCATAGGGCTGCTTCTTCAACCATTTCCTCAGTTTGTTACTCTTAACGGCCTTAATCTGTGTTTCCTCTGTACTCTCTAATAACATCACTGTTTTTCCTTCCCTTTCAAATTCCATACTAAGTTTCTGAAAATCGAACTGTATAAGGCTGTGCTTGGCCAACCAATCTATCCCCAATACCATGTCACTTCCTTCAAGTTTCAGTGTATACATTTTGTGATTGAATTCATGTCCTTGCATCTGCCAATTCAGGTTATGTTTTAATGGTTTTGACTTCAGCTTCTCTCCATTGGCTATGGTCACAGGCAAGGCTATGGCCTCATTCACCTCATATCTCAGTTCTGTTGCCAGTTTTTCATCCAGGAAGCTATGTGTGCTCCCACTGTCTATTAACACACTTATGGATTTTTTGCCTAACAATCCAGGGATTCTTAGTGTTTTATGGCTTTCCCCTCCAGTCAGAGCTTGTATAGAAACCTCCATCACTTCCTCCTCTCCTTGTTCCTCAACACAATTACTGAAATCCTCTCCTATTTCCTCCCCATCCCCTTCTTTTAATTTTGGGCCTTCTAAATTTGCAGCTAGTATGAAATTCACTGCAGCATTCTTGCAGACATGCCCATAGGTGTATGGTTCCTCACATTTATAGCATAGGCCTTTTTCTTTTCTAGCGTTAAATTCAACTGGGGTAATTCTTTTAAATTGGCTGGAGTTCCTTGCAAATGGGGTTTTCTGTGTATTGGATTGGTTGGTATTGGTCTGGTTCCACTTAGGGCTAGGTTTGTAATTGTAGGTTGGTTTCTGGAAGTTCTGAGTGGGATTATGGAGTAGTGGCTTTTGGTTCAATTTCTGTGATTTGGCTAAGGCTTGAACAGTTTTCTCTTGTAATCTAGCAATCTCCATAGTAGATGCTCAGGTATTAGGTTTAAACATTTTCACTTGGTTTTTGATTTCCTCTTTTAAGCCACTCAAAAATACAGATATATAGTAAGTCTCATGCATTGAAGGTAAAGAGGGCATAGCAAGAGCTTTCAAGTTTTCAAACCTTTCCTGGTATTCTTCAACTGTACTTGTTTGGGTGATTTTTTGAAAAATCTTCCAGTACTCCTTTAGGTGTCCCTTCCCCAAATCTTACGCATAGAGCCCGAGTAAATTCTCCCCACGGTACAGAATTCCTGTGGCCAAATTGTCCATGAAACCATTTCTCAGCTCTTCCCTTCAAGTATAGTTCTGCAATCTCCACTCTCCTGTTTCCTTCAATTTCATAGATTCGAAAATATCTGGTAGCTTTCCTGACCCACTCTCTCGGATCATCTCCTTCAAATTCTGGGAAATCAATCTTGGGTAGCCGATTCCCAAATTTGATCTCCCCTCTGTTTAATGATTATGCTCCCGGGCCTTCCACCTTACGTTGCTCCTTCTTGTTCATCCTTTGTTCATCTCCTGATGTGGATTCCAGGTTTATCCCAATCATATGCCCACTCAGCTCCTAAAAACTGGAACTTAACTTGTTCATATCTGCATTCATTTGAGCCATCATTGCCATTAAACCATCATACTTCAGATCTAAATTGTGGACTGAGTTTTCCAAATTCTCCTGTCTATTTCCCATTACTGCGATGGTCTTTTCAATTCCTTCATTTTTGTTGTTGATCCCTTTAACTACACTTCCCAGGTCACCTACTTCTTTCCTTAAGTTCTCTTCTGCGTTGCGCGTCATCATATCAGAGATTTATGGTCGAATATCAGAGTTCAGCAGTAGCAACTCTCAGGTGATCATTGCTGCTCTGATATCAATTGTGAGGATCAGAAACTAAAATTTGCAAAACAGTAATCAAATGGAACAAATCAAAGCTGCGAGAAATGAACTCAGAAACAATTAATTCATCGAATTCAATCATTCACCATCACAGAATCAGAAAGGATGGACTTGAGGAAAGAGAATGTTTAAGAAAGAAGGAAATAAGAAGGAAATCTGCCTTCACAGCAAATCAGGCAAAATACACAAAATTCACATCATCTTAACTACCACTACTATCTGTTTATAGCAAATTCCAATAGAATGTCTCGGAGTCACCACTGCCCCCATGTGATCGATCATTCCACTAATCTTCTGACGTCACACTCCTTCCAGCATGCTCTGCAGGTTCCTGCATGTTCTTCGTGATCTTCCAACTAGCAGAAAACATGTTTCTATGCCTTCAGCTTTTTCCACGCCTTCGCACACTTCCATCTTTCTTGTTCGCGCCTTCTGATCCATTCCTCACAGCTGCCGCCATCGATCTCTACACTTATGTTTCCCTCTGCTTCCCCACCCTTTCTGGTATTCCATTTTTCTTTTTTTATTTCTTTCTTGTGTTGTTTTAATGAAGGCCTTCTACTGATATTGAAATCTTGGACGAGTTAATTTTGGTTAATGTTGCATTTGGATTCTTGAATTGGAAGAGTGGAGATTAGTGCATGATATGAGGATTTGATTGGTCCTTATTGGTGTATTATAATGTTGTATTTGAATGAAATAACATGATATTACGATGCAGTTGAGGTAGAATTGCATAAGATGTTCATAAGACGAAAATGAGCTAGCTTGTGCCAATATTTATGGAGAAATTTATTGCCTAACCATGGGTTGATCGAATATTAAGGATCTTGGCGAGTTTGAGTCTCTGCTAATCGGGGCCTGAGCTTAGTATTTCGGCCTTGACAGCTACTGCGGTCTTTCTCTAGATACTGTGGGGTGACATGAGAGCAATGATTCCTGTTTGACAAAAGAATTTTGAAAAGATTTATTGGTTTACAGAAAGTTCTTGAAAATTGTAAACTTGGGTTTATTTGAAAGCATTAGCAATTTTCATACTGGGAGGAATTCATACAAAACCTTTGAGTGTTTGTTAGTCATACCATGACAGGTCTCATGCTTCACAGTTTGAAATTGTTTGGTGGTGGTTGTTTTAGTCAATTCTATGTCATACCAAATCTTACTTTGTTATTTGAGATTATTTATTGGCAATTTACTAGTGAATGAAGATTCTGCTGGGTAAAATATGTGCTTAGTTCTACAAATTCAATTAGCTTGCACTGAAAAGTGAACCAACTCTGGGGTCCTAATTTCATTCACACTTTTTTTTAATGGCAAATGTTGGAATTTTGGTGGATAATTGAATGATAAGAGGGTTATTAAGCTCGTCATTTCTCTGGAGATATTCTGAATTTGGTTCTTTAACAGTGATATTTTTCATCTGTTGAAATATACAAATAAAGTGACTTTCACAACAGTCATAGTGTAAATATTAGAGATGGTGCCAGTTGATCATGAACAAACCAAATTCACCCCAGACATGCTTGTTTAGATGACTAGGAAAAGCAAATATGGAGCTGGATTAAGCCCTTCTGTGTGTAGACACCAAATTTTGACTATTTCAATTGTTTTTTTATGTTTTTATCCATTAATATTTAGTTATTTATTTTTGAATATTCTAACATTTATTTTCTTATTTTTGTTGGTTTAAAAAAAAAAGCTTAGAACTGAAACGCGGACCGGTTACGCGGAGTGATCCGCGTAACAGTCCGCGTAACCTGATCAGAGGCTAAAAAAAATACGAGCGCGATTTTTTCAGCCATTTTCTCCTCATTTCCAGCTGTATTTTCTACGACTTGAGCATCAAGAAACCTATTTAGTTAATCCCTAACTCACCCTTAATCCCTAACACCCCATCTAATGATCAAAAATCAACCAACAAACCCTAAATGCATCTAAGCCTTTGGTTGTAGGTTTTAATGCCTATAAATCACCCATATTAGGGTTTTCTGAAAAAAAAGAGAGGAAAAAGAAAAAAAGAGAGGAAAAAGAAAAAAAGAGAAGAGGGAGGCAGAGAGTGAGCAGAAAGAGAGAAGAAAGAAACTAGGAAGAAAAAGAAAAACGATTGAGAATCAAAAAGAAAAGAAAAAGTGAGAAAAGATAAAAACTAGGGTTTCCTTTTCTTTAGTGAAGATTTTTTTGAATTTTGGTGATTCCTTTTCGTTCTTTTCAAGCCTCCGAATCAGGTAGTCTTCCTTTACTCTATCTATTATTTTTCTGGTCAAAAATTGCTGAAAATCAGACCTTTTGGTGGAACCAAGGTCTTAAATGTGTTTTTAAGTTTTATGACATTTGATGATGATTATTGGTTGTTATATGAGCATGTTAGGTTTATAAAGCCTTGGTAAGGCTCATAATCTTGTTCGACGCTTAAAATCGACGCTTGATGCTTCGTGTTGTGATTTCTGAAAAATTGAAAAATGTTCTTCACGCTTTGAAGATGTGAAGAAACGCTGGCTCACTTCGCATAACGATCCGCGTTTCCTCTTGAATGTTTGAAGATGTGAAGAAACGCGGAGTTCTTGCGTCGCCACAGAACGATCCGCCGCTTGAATATTTGAAGATGTGAAGAACGCTGAAGAGCAGCCGCCAGATAACTTCTCGCTTCTAGCCCCACGCTTCTTCCTTTCCCTTTTTTGTCTATTTGATGATGTTGATGCTTAAGATTTGGCCTTTTTCGGTTTTAGCTTGTTTTGACATGATCTGAATGATGATGTTTAATACTTTAAATAGATCCCCTTGCCTCTGAAGATTTTGTTTGTGTTATTGTCTGCAAAACTGGAAGCAATCTTCCCGATATTTTGAAGATGGGAAGAGACGCTGACCGCTACGCCGAATCCGCTTTCCCATTTTGCATGTAACGCTGACGAAGTTGCGCTGCTCACAGAATCCTCTCCTCGCTTTGTTGCTATTTCCGCTTCTTTTGTTCCGTAATCTTACTCTATCATTCGTATTTCCTAATCTTGTCCATGTTGCTTGCAGAATCTGTTTTGTTATCTTTTCTTTGAATTTTTGATTGATTTTTCCTTTAAATTGGTACCTTGATCCCTTTTGTTGACATTGAGTCTTAGATAACCATTCCCCTCATTTAAGGATTCAATTAAGGCATCACATCAAGGGATGGTAACTTCTTTCCCCTATTATGTGCTTTTATGTATTTTTGCATGATCTTGCATGTTTTAAATTAAGTTTTCCTTTGCTTTTATTCATGTCTAGTTTTTATTTATGTCATTTAATTTTTGGGTAAATCATTTGGAGGTCTTGGATGCCAAGTTGTAATAGATAGATTTAGTTTTTCAAAAAGTGTATTTATTCTAGAAAATGTAATAGTTAGATTATTATTCCAAATTTTTTCCCCTTAGAATGTATTTAGGTTCCCCCAATGTAATAATTAGGTATTATATGCTTATTTTGCATGCTTGCATGATTATGTGTTTACTTGCTTTCCTTGGGTCTTGCATCTAGATATTATGCCTACGTGTTATGTGTTTATGTGTTTTATGTGTTTACTTGCTTTATTATCATGCCTACACGTTTATTGTGTAAATGTATTGACGTCACCACACTAGTCCAACGCTAGTTGTGGCTTTTCCTTTTGATTTCTCACTAATCCAATGTTAGTGAGAACTTTTAGGCGAGGGCTAGTCCAATGCTAGACCCTTAAGGCCGTTCATGCATTAGATACAAGTTTCACACACTTTTCACTTTTAGGGTTTCTCTTTTCCATTTTTACATGTCATTTTTCTCCCATCCCGTATGCGAAACATCTCATTTAGTTTCCTTTTTCATTACAAATAGATTAGTGCATTTAAGGCATTACCCTTTGAATTAGGGAAAAGAGCGAGTATGGCTTCCTAACCTTAGCACTCTTTTATTTCCTTCTATGAAAAGGAAGATTTGAAGTCACGAATTTAGTCCCCCGCATCCATTATGTTGCATTATCCCTCTTTAGGACATACATGTGCATTATTTTAAATTCTATCAAAATCATTCTTTAAAAATCAAGTTTCTTCTTCATGTTTTAGCAATTCAAAGTCAAAAATCCATTTTTTCTTAAAATTGCATCTTTTGAAAATTCAAGTTCCTCTTTGCACTTAAAATTGCATCTTTTCAAAAATCCAATTTCTCTTCCCTTGAGATTTTATAAAAATTGCATTTCTTTTGAAAAACCTAATTTCCCATTCTTTTCAAGTCTCATCATTTGCATTTTTCGTGACCTTCTCGAGGGATCAAATTTGGATGACACAACTAATGTGATCAATTCCAATCAAATCTCAAGGAGACATTTTGCCCCTCTCGATCCAATATTAGGTTTAGGTTTTGCATCCATATAGATAACATCCAAAGGTGATAAATTTTAAAGTTAGAATTAGGAAATTTTTAACTAAATCTTGCAACTAGCTTTGGCTAGGTTAGAAGGGTACCTTAGAGACGAGTAACATCGAATCTTTGCCTTCCCTTCTTTCAACTGTGACCCCCAAACATTTTTCTCTAGTTTTTCAAAGACCTGGAGTCGTCTAAAAAGGATTTTCTTAGTTTATTTTCATTAATTAAAATTTTTGGGTGACTTGGTACACCTAAACTCCATACCAAGTGGCGACTCCAAACTTTTCTAAAAATCCTATTTTAGATTTTTGTTTTTGGGTCCAAATCATCGCATTTTTGTAGTCCCATGACCCATTTTCTTTTATTTTCAAAAATCAAAAATCAATTTTTTAACCAAAAAAGCATTTTCCAACTAAAAGTTGAAACGACGGGGGTTTTCATTCCCTCCTCTTTTCCAAAAAAATGGGGCGCGACACTGTGTTATTTTTTTTTTTTCAACTTTGATTAAGCTAAAAGAGAATAATTTACTTGGTCAATTTCATTGATGTAGTATATGTCTTGATTATAAGATTTTAGCTTAAATTCCAGTATATTGAGGAATCTTCCAAATCAATCATCCAAAATCTTGTAAGTTATGGCTGTGAAGGTGTAGACACCAAATTTTTACTAATTCTTCATGTTTTCCTACAGTGTGGTTGATTTAATTGATCATTTATTTTTCTACATTTAATGTGAATTTATTTTCCTTATTTACAGGTTCATCCAAAAAAAATCAAGAAAAAGAAAATCAACCAAAGTAATTAGTGAAAAATAATTTGAAACTTCAAAGTATTAGTTTTTTCTCATGTCTTTTATTTTATTTTCGTTTTGCTTTATTTTTGATTTATTTGCCTTATTCTACTTTATTTTCTTGGTTTTTCAAAAAAAAAAAGGTAAAATCACATCAAAAGATTTTCTTTACCAACTCCTTCCAACTCTCTATCTCTCTATCGGTTCCATCACTTCACACACACATGCACAACAACTTTCAGACAAAAAATCATCTACCCTCCCCCCAACTCTCCTGACATTTTTTTTAGCTCTCAGACACACAAGCACTTCCTCAAATTCCTCTCCTAACTCGGCTCTCACATTTTTTGCACACACAACTCACACACAAAAAACTCTCTGCCTCACTATCAGCTCTCTACCTCACATTGCACACACAACTCACACACAAAAACTCTCCCTCACTCTCGGTTCACACACACACAGAACAGACACAAAAAATTACACCAAAAAAAAGAGAAAAAAAAAGGAGAGACGGAGAGAGAGATAAGAGAAGAGAGGCGGCAGTAGGGGAGTGAAAAAAAAAAGAAAAAAATGAAAAAATGAAAAAAAAAGAGATCAGGAAGCAGAGCATAAGAAAAGAAAAAAAAGGAAGAGGGGCGACGGATTTCTAGCATCAGCGGCATCCGGAGCCTACAACATCATCAGCATCTTCAGAACGCAATCTCCTTCAAAGCATTGTAAAAATTGGTCAACTCCTCTTTCCTTTTTTATGTTTCCTGCTTTATGTGAAAATGGAGCTATGACTATTTATTTATTTTTGTTTGCTATCTATCAAGTTTTCATACGGGCTTAATGTTTTATTGAAATCAGAATACATGTGTTTATGTTTGGTTGGGTATCCAAGTAAATTTTGGCGTAATCGTTGGTTGGTTTTGTATGAGAATGTTTGGTATGGATTATTGCATATTACATGTTTGATGAAATGCCAAAGAGAAGTTTGGATTATAAGAACGCATCGTTATGGTTTTATGCGTGTATATAAGGAATGGCCATGTTCATTGAACTCAAAATGATGCAAAGTAGAAAGAAAAGAAACGAATGTAAGGAAAAAATTTTGTTTGAAGGCATGTGTTCATTTTTCTTGATTTTGATCCTTGGCCTAGTTTAGCTCCTTTTTATGTCATAAATATGTTTAGAATGAGAAAGGAATCGTTTTTGTGTAAGATTTCAGTTGAAAAAAGTGCAAGATCTTGTTTCGGCGAGTTTCCGCTTTGGTCGGATTTTCCAGATTCCTACGGCCGAATCATTTTGACCACGGAGTTTAAAAAAAAAGAAGAAGAAAAAAAAAGAAAAATAAATTTGATAAAATTGTTGGATTTTTGTTTGGGTTATTTTCTTATTTTGGTTTGGATTATAGTGATTGGATTTTGTTTAATTTTGTTGGACCTTTAGTTGGAATTTGTTACTTTTTGGTTGGGTTATTCTTTGGGCTTCTGATCAATTTCTTTGTTAATTTCGTTTGGACTTTTTCGGTTGGGCCGTGGGTATTTTTTGCTTGGGTTTGTTACAAGACTTGTGCTTATTTTGTTTGGGGTCTTTTGTTGGGTTTGTGCTTATTTTGTTTGGGTCTTTTGTTGGGTTTTTGGACGTTTTGTTTGGGCTTTATAATTGGTTTTTTATTTAATTTCGTTTCGGCCGAAGTGAGACGGCCCAATTCTTAAAATTTTTTTTAGCCCACTCCTCAACCCATCAAACAGAATTTACACATTGGCACCGGATTTCTCAATTAGTTTCACTTCGGCCCTGAAACTTTTAATTTCTTTCACATAGGTCCTTATTTTAATTGCATTTTGACCCCTAAACTTTATTTTCATTCAATTTTGACCCCAATCTTTTTATAATTGGGTTCAGACCCCAAAAAGTTTCAAATATTTTCAATTACATCCCTAATAAAATGTGACTTTGCAATTATGAATGTTTCTTTTCTTTAATTGTTAAGTGTGAGCTTCTCATATGCATTGTTTCCCTTTAACATTTTGATTTGAGTTATTCATTTTGATTAGCATTTATTTATGGTGGTATTTTGATGTGTGTATTCTTTTGAGTAAGTGACCCAAAGTTCACATGTGAGTCGCAGGGGAGGTATATCTAAAACCTTTAGAATTTTCTCTTTATGTGCCTTATGTGTTTTTTTTATTGCATGAATTTGCATGTTTAAATTTATTTACCTTAGTTTTATTCATTTTTAGTCTTTAATCGCTTTATTTAATTTTTCATAATTATTTGGAAGGCACTTGAATGCCAAGTTGTAATAGACAGGTTTAATTTTGTAAAAGTGTATTTATTTTAGAAAATGTAATAGATAGGTTATTATTTTGATTTCCCCTTTTAGAATTGTATATAGGTTCCCCCAATGTAATAATTAGGTTTTATATGCTTTATTTGCATGTTTGCATGTTTATGTGTTTACTTGCTTCCCTAGGTTTTGCATCTAGATATTATGCTTATGTGTTATGTGCTTATGTGTTTTTATGTGTTTACTTGTTTTATTATTATGTCTACATGTTTTATTATGTAAGTGTATTGATCGCCACCACACTAGTCCAACGCTAGTTGTGGTTCGTTCTCTCTAACGTTGTCACACTAGTCCAACGCTAGTCGTGACTCATAGAAAAATGTTAGTCCAATGCTAGACCTTTAGGCCGTTAGAATAACATATTACATATCATTTCATGCATTTAGGGATTTTATTTTTCATTTTTGCATGTTTATTTCTTGTATGTAAAACATGATATTTAAACTTGCATTCACATTTTTTAAATTAGAAAATAGATTAGTGCATTTTAGAGCATTACCCTTTGAAATAGGGAAAAGAGCGAGTATGGCTTCTTAGCCTTAGCACGCTTTTATTTCCTTCTATAAAAAGGAAGATTTAAAGTCACGAATTTAGTTCCCCGCACCCATTATGTTGCATTATCCCTCTTTAGGACATATATGTGCATTATTTTAAAATCTATCAAAATCATTCTTTAAAATTTAAATTTCTTTTTCTTGTTTAACAAATCAAAGTCAAAATCCATTTTTCTTAAAATTGCATCTTTTGAAATTCAAGTTTCTTTTCGTACTTAAAAATTGATCTTTTCAAAAATCCAATTTCTTTTCCCTTGAGATTTTATAAAAAAAATTGCATTTCTTTTGAAAAACCTAATTTCCCTTTCTTTTCGAATCTCATCATTTGCATTTCTCGTGACCTCCTCGAGGGATCAAAGTTGGATAACACAACTAATGTGATCAATTCCAATCAAACCTCAAGGAGACATTTTTGCCCCTCTCGATCCAACATTAGATTTAGGTTTTTGCATCCATATAGATAACATCCAAATGTGATAAATTTTAAGGTTAGAATTAGGAAATTTTTAACTAAATCTTGCAACTAGCTTTGGTTAGATTAGAAGGGTGCCTTAGAGACGAGTAACATCGAATCTTTGCCTTCCCTTCTTTCAACCGTGACCCCAACCTTTTCTCTAGTTTTCAAAGACCGAGTCGCCTAAAAAAGGGTTTTCTTGGTTTATTTTCATTAATTAAAATTTTTGGGTGACTTGGTACACCTAAACTCCATACCAAGTGGCGACTCCAAACTTTTCTAAAAAACCCTTTTTCTAGACTTTTGTTTTGGGTCCAAATCGTCGCATTTTTGTAGTCCCATGACCCATTTCCATTTCTTTTTCAAAAGATCAATTTTTCCTTTTTTCAAAAAATAGGGCGCGACAGCTTGACGACTCCACTAGGGATTTTCCTAAGAGGGTCCAAGCACTTGATTTAGTTGATTATTTCGTTTTTCTAACTTTCGTATATATCACATTTGGATGTTTTAGGTTGCATTCCTTTTTCTTTTTCTTTGCTTTTTTAGGACTTTTTTCGCGCAATTGCTCCTTACACATCGCGTACATGATAAATGAATTATTTGTTTATTTATTTGTATTGATATTTACTTGTACTTGCATTTGGGGTGGGTGCATCTACCCTAGAGCCTCGAGAATGTTTGGTATTTGAATTCCTCCTCTCACGGGAATCACTTTCATACGTGCATATGTATTTTACTTTGACCCTACTTTTTTTACTTTTAGTGGCTTGTCACGCCACTCTTCCCTATTAGGATTAGGATCGATCCACTTGGACATGTGGCGGCACAACGGCACGTAGCAATGTTTGGGGATCACCGAGCCACCCTTTGGGCATTGGATTGATGACCTTTGCCTTTGGTCCAAGGCTTGGGACCCAAACCCATCGAAGTTTAGATGCATTAATCAGCCAAAACCTCATGCATCCATGTTAGAATTTGCCTATGTTAGAGCCTACCTCACCCTATTAGGTTCACTAGGCACGAGAGGAGGGATTATACCCCGCTTTCGCTTTATTTTAAGCATTTTATATTTTTGATTGTTCCAAGATGTTACGTGTTATGTGTTCTTTGTTCAATTGAACTAACCCTTTTCCTTCTCGTATATGCATTCACCAACTTTAGAATAAGTGTCCGCTAGGCACTCTTTTAGAAGAAACCACCGCTTAGATAGGTTATTGCACGCTTAAATTTCGGTGTTACATTAAACTTGTATATATTGCATATCATTTTAGGCTTACCCCGGCATTCGAATGGGGTCCTTTTTAGGTCATGTTTTAATTATATTTTTGCATCTTTATTTGTTTTAATAAATTGGCATCATGCATTAGCCTTAGAGGGAATGCCACTTAGGGAATCCCATTTTAGAGATATACCAACCTCATTCTTCCCGGTAACCCCTATGGGACTTCATGTTTAAATTTTAGTAAAACTGGAAAGGTGAGGCCTGTAGGTAAGGTATTTGACTCAATTGACATGCTTCAGATGGACAAACCTAAACGATCAAGCAATTGCTAACCCGATGGAAGTTCAACAATGGCCGGGTTTCTCTCATCCAAAATCAACCGATAGCAAGTACATCTTGGACCGATCGAGAATTTCAAAGATATTGAATCGATGGGTATTTAGTAGAAGCTTTAATTCAACCGTGGGACCCTAGTTGTTCAGCATTTAGAATAGGAAATAGGAGATGACCGCTACAGAAGAAGTAGCTGGCCTTCTTAATCAGTGGAGAGAACAGTGATTTATCCCATTGCTTCGGAAAACCAATCGCCATTTTACCGGGTTGAAAGAATCCGCGGCAAGGATCGGACCGTAGTATAGATACAAAATTCTGTTTGATAGATTTGCAGAAAGGAAGGATTTGACAAGCATTTCAATGACTTTTCATTTACATCCAAGGATATTTGGGAGCGCAAGAGGTTGTGGGTATATGGACTTGTCATGGCGGAATCTACCTGTTTCCAAGAAGGGATAAGAAAATTGGTTTCAAAATTATCAAAATTGTGCATGATTTATTTTGTGGGATTGGAAAGCGACGGGGCTCCATAGTGCCAACAAAGTGATATATACATTGCTTGTACTAATTGTCAGAAAGGGGCGAAATTCTTTCATGGGTCAAATCGGATTCTGCATATGTGAGGGATGGAACATTTTAAGAGACGATTACCTATTCCTGATGGTGTGCCACTAATTGGATATAATTGGATCGCTACTCACCACAAAAGAGTTGACAAGAATAATTTGCCGAGAAATGCTTTGGAATGGTTGGATTTTTTGGATACACTACCAGATCAGAATATTAGGTGGGTATTAGATTGGACAGACTGTCTTAATCCTGCTCTTCGTACCAATTTTTCAGATTTCATACCATTGTTGGGAACCCAAGGTATCATGTGTTACACTCCAAAAAGGTTTCTCGACTAGGGCGGTTCAAGGATCACCACCAATGCCGAATTTGACAAAATTCACTATCAGTTTTGGCCAGGGAATCTGTCCTGTTGAAATTCCAATGAGAGTGCCGATCACCGATGCTTGGGGGACATTGTCTAATGATGAGGATATTGTTTATATTTCGCAGTTTAAGCAGATGGCCTTTAGTCACCCCTCAATACGAGGAGTGGCTCAGGGATTCTAATGCAAAACGACCACAATTGGTACAATCTGAGGAAGTCAAGAGGTTGATGGCGATCATTGAAGCAAAAGACAGAGAAAATGTTCAATTAAGACAATCTATGAAAGCAAGCAAGGATCTGGTAGAGAAGAATGGGGAACTGTATAAAGAGGCGCAAGGAAAGAATAAAGAGTTAAAGAGGAAATGTGCTGAATTGTATGATCAAGTTGAGCGCATAAAGAATCCTTATTCTAGAGAGTCCAAAGATGCTGTGATAGATAGGTTGAAGAAGTTCAATGACATTGTACAAAACCGTCTTCGAGAAATGATGTAGCTGATGTATATGAAATTATGGAAGTTTATTAATGAAATTGCCTTTCAACTTTCTACAAATTCAGTCAAAGCACAGGTTTGATAAATGTGTCTCACCTTGAAGGTGTTGCATCATGTTAGCCAACCCTTAAAAAAGGGCTCCCCCTAGGACATGCATCCGAATTATATTAGCATTTACTAACTTTGTTCTTTTTTCCTTTTTCTTTTTGAATCGAGTCTCGCAGTTTAATGGGGAATGAATTGCTAAATCGGCTTCTTTTCTAAACTCACAGGTACTTTAAATATAGCTTCACAAAGAAGCCCCATCGTCACTAGATCTCGAAATAGAGCCTTAAGACAATCGGTAAACATGAGTTCACCGCCAGAAATTTTGGAGAGATCTGCTTTAGTGGCGTCACCAGATTTGGCAGCATTGGGAGCTCAACTAAGTGAGGTATTGAGTAGGTTTAATGAATTGAGTGCAGAAATGGCCGCACAAAGGCGGGTGATAGATCAACTTGTAGCAAATAGTAGTGGTGGCGGTATCCCAAATGACCATCATTCTACCAACAACAACCCACCTGAGCAAGACAATCAGCCATCTCATGCACCCCATATCCACCTACCTTCATTCCAAACCCCAACCCCTCAAAGTGCTTTTATCCGTCCCCAACCCTCGACCTTTCACATCTACATCCAAATTATATCCTCATAAACCCGCCCACAACCAGATCACTCAAACCCAACCACAAATCAATTTGAACATTCCTCCTAACCCTTGGGACCTCACCACCCTACCATGTAGCCTTTTGTGGGACACGCTTTCAAGGAAAACCAGAGGTGGATGAACATGTTGCACCAATTAATAAGGATTTGTTGAAAAGATTAGACCGATTTGATGAGTTTATGAAGAAGAGCCAAGGATTGAATAGACATGGCGAATTGGACTACGATGAGCTCTGTCTTTTTCCAGATGTTCAATTACCGTTGGGTTTTAAGGCTTCCAAATTCAGCAAGTATGATGGTACTGGGAATCCAAAGACGCACCTCAAGATGTTCGCCAACAAACTTGGCAAACCTGTGGATGATGAAAATCTACCTATGCATTGTTTCAAAGTTTGAGGGGATGCTCTAGATTGGTATTCAATTTGAAACCTCAAGAGATTAAGACTTGGTTGGATTTGTCAACGGCTTTTGTGAAGCAGTATGAATTCAACTGTGAGTTGGCACCAACGCGGACAACGTTGGAAGGAACCAAGAGGAGACCTTCAGAAGATCACAAAACATATGCCAAGCATTGGAGAAAATTAGCTGCCAAGGTGGAGCCTCCTATGACTGAAGAGGAGATTGTCCGTACTTTTATCAAGGCACATGATCCACCTTATTTTGAAGAAATTTTTCGTATGACTGGGAGTTCATTCGCTGCAATTATCAATAAGTTGGAAGAATATGATGAATTTGTCAAGACAGGAAAGATTGTTAATGTGTCAGCATTGAAGCAACAATTGGAAGCTTTGCAGAATTTGAACAACAATGGGAAAAAACCCCCAATTTAAGAAGAAAGAAGGAGAAACTGCATTCAGATGGGATCAAGGCCCATCTTTAGACCAAAACTCAACACTTTCCTCGCCTATTCAACCCCTTACCCACACTATCCTAATCCTTATCCCGCTCTATCACACTATTGCCCAAACCTCCCACTCCCTCACCAATCCATCTAAATACCACACCAAAGACCTCAAATTTCTCAACCCACCTATAAAACTATCCTCGCTAAACCTATAACCCAAAACCAGCCCCACAAAACAACAACCCCATCCAAAATCCTGTTCCAGCCAGTGGGATTCCTATTCAAAGGCCATTTCGAACTTTCACTAATTTGGGTAATTGATCAATTGTACAAAAAGCAGTTGGAAAGATTGGAACAGTCCCTCCCAAAGCCTATCCTAGAGGTCCACCTCCGGGTTATGATCCCCAAGCCATTTGTACTTACCATTCTGGAAGTCCAGGTCATACAACTGCTAACTGTTGGGCTTTAAAACACAAGATCCAGGATATGATTGATGCCGGTGACATTGTCCTTAGAAGAAAGGGAGAACAGGGACCGAATGTCAGCAAAAATCCTCTGCCGGAGCATGGAGGTACTGTGGGAATGATCACCAACGATGAGGAGTTTCTTGACCCTACCCAGTACATCGTAGATGAAAGTGAAGTATTTGGTATAATGGAAGCTAATCAGATAAAAATGAGGAGAATGTTGTCCTTTAAGGAGTTTGTGGCTAAGAATATGAATGACATTTTCGAGGGAAAATTGAAATCTCCTTTGTCTGGAAGAGATGAGCCATTTATCATAGAAGAGGGACCTTCTGATACTGTAAATTCCAAGGACCCTTTCATTCTGGATTTGCCATGCTTTGAATGGGATACATTAAAACCCATCGTGCTCGAACTTCCACAACAGATGCGTGTCAATAATTTGCAAGAGGTGCCATGGAATTATGAGGAGTCGACCTTGTTAATAGGAAATAAGGGGTCATTGAAAGAAGAGGTGTCTACAATTACCAGATTTGGGAGAGTTGTAGGAGCTCCCAAAATTCATGTTCAGCCGAAACCTAAAGAAAATTCCCCGCTGAAGCCCCTCAGACCGAAAGAGAAGTCGGATTTTACAAATGTTGAAGAGGAGTGAGTATAAAATCATGGATCGCTTAGACAAGATGCCCGCCGATTTCTCTTTGAACTTGCTCTTGACCTCAATTACATAGAGAAGCTTTGCTCAAGATCTTGAATGAGGCTCAAGTGCCTAAAGATATTCCCCGCCGACAAATTCTCAAATATTGTTGGAACCGTTTGTCGACAACCAAATTACTTTTTCCGATGATGATTTGACCTCTAAGGGATCGGACACAACAAGGCATTATACATATCAAGACGCTGTAATGGAAAGCTGTTACCAAGAGTCTTGGTTGATAATGGATCGCCCAAATATTTGTCCGTGGAATACTCTCACCAAACTTGATTTTCTCGACACTAAGCTTCGCCCATCAAAGAACTATAGTTAGAGGATCTGATGGTGCAAAAGGGAATCTATGGGTGATGTTGATCCGGTATTGGAGATAGGCTCAATTTCAAGTTACTTGCCAAGTTATGAATTTTTCTCGTGTATAACGCCCCGTTAGGGAAGACCTTGGATACACACTTCCAACTCAGTGCCGTCTTCTTTGCATCAGATTTTGAGATTTGTTATGAATGATCAGTTGATCACCGTGTTTGCTGAGGATGATTGTACTATGATTGTTAATGCCGAGTCCAAGGGGGAGAGTAGCAGACGGGGTTCAATCGCATCTCATCATGTTGCTAATATTGTATCTGTGGGATGGGCACCTGAAGGTAAACCCCTTATCAAGTCGGATTTGCCTGAAGCCAGCATCATGATGGCTAAAGAAATGATCCGAGGAGGGTATGAAATGGGAAAGGGTCTTGGACGGAATTTGCAGGGAATCTTGGAACCAGTTGAGCTTCCAATGCAGAAGAACACTTTTGGATTAGGATTTCAGCCAACTGCTAAGGATAAGAAGGAAATGCAAACTCGAAAGCAAACTGAGAAGGAAGGAAAGCAACTGATTTTGTATGTCCCACCATTGCATCTCACTTTCCCTCGTCCGTCAGAGGTGATCACATCTGAGTTGAAGGAAAGGGACTCTCTTAACGATGTTGAAGTGGGTTTATCTCAATTATTTGTGAGAACTATTTATGAGGACGGATCTTCTGAAATTTTGGAATTCCCATCAGTTTCTGAAGGAGATATGCAGAATTGGACAGCTGATTATCTTCCCTCTCGAAGGGAATTTCGGTAAATTCAAGGGATTGTCTTTTGGTTTAGGGCCATCCATATAGAGCTCTAATTTGGATATTTTGTTAGAAAGTATTTGGTTATTTGGCCTTTATTGTCATTTCAGTATTTCAAATTATTTTTCTATAGCGTAGTGTGTTTTGTTTAAGGAAATTACTGAAATGGAAATGAGGGTCTAGAATTGATGTGCTTATGTCTGTGAAGTTGTTTTAAATTTCAGTAAATTTTTTGAACTCAATGGAATGAAATATTTTTCTTTGTCCTTTAATTACTTTCTATTTATTTATTATGTGTTATTTTGCTTTCAGATGGCCACAAATAAAATCCTTTGACCCTTTGGATGTCACCATTTTGGAATTTGATGAATGCAATTTCGATATCCCTCACCTAATTTGAAATCATGCAACCAAATTCAAAACGAGTGATACAAGAGGAATATGAATCCATCTCAAGGGATTTTGAACAATATGAAGAGAAACCCAAACCGAACTTAGAAGAGACAGAAATCATTAACATTGGCACTGAAACTGAGGTTAAAGAGTTCAAAGTTAGCATTCATTTGAATAAAAAGCAGAAGATAGAAATGATTGAGTTCTTAACCTCATTTCAAGATGTGTTTGCATGGTCATATGATGACATGTCCGCATCTCTACGCATATAGTGGTTCACAAACCGCCAACGGATCCAAATCTTCCTCCAAGAAAGCGTAAGTTTAAACCGATATGAGTCTCAAGATAAAGGAACAAATTGTGAAGCAACTCAATGCCGTAATTATCATGGTTTCTCATTATCCCATTTGGCTTTCAAACTCGTACGCCTAAGAAGTCAGGAGAGGTGCGGATGTGTATTGACTATAGAGACTTGAATAAGGCCAGCCCAAAGGATGATTTTCCTCTGCCAAATATTCACATTCTTTTGGACAATACCGCTGGACATGAAATTGAATCCTTTGGTGATTGTTTTGTCGGTATCATCGATTTTAATGGCGTAAGAGGATGAGAGAAAACTTTATTTATTACCCCATGGGAAACCTTTTGCTATAGAGTCATGCCTTTGATTGAAGAATGTCAGCCACTTATCAAAGGACTATGACTACATTGTTTCATGACATGATTCATAAGGAGATGGAAGTTTATGTGGATGACATCATAATCAAGTCCAAGAAAATTGAGGATCATTTGATTGATTTGAAGAAACCGCTCAAAGATTGAGGAAATATAATTTGAATCAATCCCGCAGTGTGCTGAGCCCCAATGTAAATTACCGGGTTTCATTATCGCAAAAGGGTATAGAGATCGATCCCGCCAAGATTAAAGCAACCGATATGCTCGCTCCAAAACTCAAAGAGATGTGAAAAGTTTCCTGGGAAAGATCAATTTTATCGGCAGGTTTATTGCACAGCTGACTTCCACTTGTGAGCCTCTATTCAAATTATTGAAAAAGAATGCACCAATGGATTGGAATGAAGATTGTCAACAGGCTTTTGATAAGATCAAGGATTACTTGTTGAAACCTCCGGTTTTAGTGCCACCTCAGCCGGGAAGACCTCTAATTATGTACCTGTCTGTACTTAATGGAGCTGTTGGATGCGTCTTGGGGCAGCATGATGAATCTGGAAGAAAGGAACAAGCCATTTATTATCTCAGTAAGAAGTTCACAGCATACGAGGCCAACTACTCATTTCTTGAAAGGAGTTGTCGCTTTTGGCTTGGACAGCTGTAAGTTGAGGCATTACTTGCTCAGCCATACCACATATCTGATTTCCCGTTCTGACCCTTTGAAATATCTGTTGGAAAGACCGATGCTCACGAGACATATGGCTAAATGGCAAATGGTCCTTTCTGAATTTGATATCGTCTTTACGACGCAAAAGGCAATTAAGGGGCAGGCTATAGCAGATCATTTGGCAGAAAATCCAAGAGAGGATGATTACCAACCGTTACATACTTACTTCGATGAAGAGATTCTATTTGTTGGAACAATCGAGGACATGCATGAACAATGCCCGAATGGAGACTATTTTTTGACTGCTTCAAACTCTTTGGGGGAATTGGAGCGCTCGATATCGCCTGAAAGAAAACATTATCCTACCGCTGCTAAGTTACGATTCCCGTGTACCAACAATATGGCTGAGTATGAAGCTTGTATGTTTGGACTGAAAATGGCATTGGAAATGGATATTAAAGATTTGATAGTGTTCAGTGATTCTGATTTACTCGTGCATCAGACACTCAAGCAATAGGTGACTCGAGATTCAAAAATTATGTTGTATCATTGTAACTTGCTCGCTTGAGAGGTTTAGAATTTAGAATTCGCATTCCCCCGACTGCGAATGTCTTTGCTAACGCCTTTAACCACTCTATCTTCAATGATCCAACATCCAGACGAGTTGGTGATCGAGTCCATACAGATTCAACTTCAAGAAGAACTGGCGCATTGTCTAGTTGTGGAGAAGACTTCTGATGGCCGACCGTGGTACACGGATATCAAGGAATTCATTAAGACGGGAGCCTATCCCCCGAGTGCTGATTCAGTTGCAAAAAGTTTCTTACGTAAAGTGTCTTCAAAATTTTTCTTGAATGGAGAGGTACTGTAAAAGAGAACATCAGATTTGGGTCTTTTAAGGTGTGTTGATGAAGAAGAAACTGATTACATGAGGAAAGAAGTGCACAGCGGTATTTGTGGACCGCACATGAATGGGCATTTACTGGTTAAGAAGATCATGAGAACTGGATATTTTTGGCTCACTATAGAACGTGATTGTATACAGTTTGTTCGTAAGTGCGTCAAATGCCAAATGCATGGTGATGTAATGCATGCTCCCCCTACAGAATTGCATAGTATGACTGCTCCTTGGCCATGTTCAATGTGGGGAATGGATGTGATTGGAACTATTGATCCCCCTGCTTTCAAATGGACATCGATTCATTCTGGTGGCAATAGAGTATTTTACTAAATGGGTTGAGGCCGCATCCTATAAGCATGTGACTAAAAAGGTAGTGGCAGATTTCTTGAGAAATAACATCATATGTCGCTTTGGAATGCCGGAAACACTGATCACTGATAATGCCAAAAATCTCAACAATGACATGGTGGATGGATTATGTGAGCAATTCAAGATTAAACACAGGAATTCGGCTATCTATAGACCTCAGATGAATGGAGCTGTGGAAGTTGCAAATAAGAATTTGAAGAAGATCATTCGTAGATGACCAAACACATCGAGATTGGCATGAGAAACCGCTTTGCATTGATGGCATACGTAACTGCAATCGACTTCTACCGAGCAACCCATATTCACTCATGTATGGAATGGAAGCAGATACCGCAGTTGAAATTCCATCGCTATGCATTCGATGGAAGCCCGCCAGAGGAAGTCGAATGGATTAGGAAACGCCATGAGCGCTTATCTTTGATTGATGAAAAGCGGTTGAATGCGCTTTGCCATGGGCGTTACCAACAAAGAATGGCTCGCATACAATAAGAAAGTCAAGCCGTTTATTTGAGGTAGGAGACAAGGTTTTGAAACTAATCCTTCCAGCTCAAGAGGCAAAAGGGAAGTTTGCTCCAAATTGGCAAGGACCTTCATTGTCAAAAAAGTATTGCCCTGAGGAGCACTTGTTCTCATGGAGATGGATGGACGGTTTTTCCTCAACCAATTAATCTGCATGTGCAAAAGTTTTCATATGATTACTGAAATTTTTTTAAAACTATCGCAAAAGATGGATTGAAGTCGACCTTCCTTCTTTTCCCATTTGATGTTTCACCCCAATTTTCCTTTGAGTTTTCAAAATAATCCATTCTTTCGCTTGGCAATCCATGAAGATTGCAAGCCCCACATCGGGCAAATTTTAATTGTTTCTACTTTGTTAAGAAAAAAAAAGAAGAAAGAATTGCAAAAAAAAAAATTCAAAACAAAAAAGAGAAGAAAAGTCAAGAAGTCAAAACAACCCAGCCACAAGATAATCAGGAATTTATCACCCACATGGGCAAATTTTGAAAAGTGGATCTCAAAATCATTTGAAACCCATTATATGATCCGCTTTCAAGCCTTAACCTTCTTTTCATACCCTACCTAACCCCACACAAAGTCAAATGTTACCGACTTTCATTGTTGCATTTTGAGAGAAATTTTCTTAATCAAGTGGCAAATGATGTAAATACGCCTTTTCTAAGGTCAAGAAGATCGCTCCAATCGATGCCACGATTTTCAAAATGTCTGAATTGATAAAGTTGTTGGTAAACTTGTTTGTTCATTTCATGATCTTATTTATCTCTCTCTCTTAAGGTGAAAACCCGAAAGGGCGCCTTTTTCAAAAAAAAAAAAAGAAAAGAAAAAAAAAGGAAAAAGAAAAAAAAGAAAAAAAGTAAAAGCAAAAAGAAAAAAAAGACAAAAGAAAGAAAAGAAAATGGGTGGGGGTGACCTTAGCGAAAACCCGAAAGGGCGTTAAGGTAGGGATTATGAAATGCAAAGGAGTCATCAGTGGAAAGCACGGTGTTGAAGTTTGAAAGATTGGTGACTATGTTCATTTGGTTTCTCAAGACACCGTTATTCTTGGCCGACATCAAATTCCAAATGGATGACATAAAAGGGGTCAAAGGTTTTCTTTTCATCAAAGATCACCAGTTAGAATCAGTATCCAATTCTTTTACAATTTTGAGTAGCTGTTCATAAATTCAATAAACTTTTTTTTTTTTACTTATTCATTCCATTTATTCATTTATCTATTTTTGTACATCAATTTTGCTCCATTTTTATGTCATTGCATGAGAAATGATATTTTCTATGATTTTTGTATATATCTCATTTCATTGCATTGAATTCTACCCAAAAGACAATCCTTGTAATTTACCAAGAGGTGGTCAGAAGCAGATGATTGGTGATATGCAACTGAGAATGATTGATTGGTATTGAAAATTCAGGAGATTCAAATCGGGTTGCAGAATAGTTCTAAAAGGAACACGGTGTCGACATCGAGAACTCATGTTTACATGGTTTTCAAGGTTAAAGGGATCGACGATGGTGGCATTATCTTGTTATCACTTTTCTTTCCTTGCGCGTAGGATTATGATCGTAATCCCCACTCTCCTAAGGATAAAATGCAGCTTTTGCCTAATTGAGCAGCTCACACTGGGCAATTCTTTTGAAGGAAGTGACATTCAATTTTGATAATGCATTCAAAAATCAATTTTGCCAGAAAAGGTTTGCAAATCAAGAGGATGGCAACATATGTGCATTTGTTTCAACCCTGAAGAGGAAAGGTTTCAGTTATACTCTTCAAATGTCCAAAATCAATCAATTCTTTAAAAAAAAAAGAAAAAAAAGAAAAAAGAGAGAAGTCTCTGTTCCTGTCATTCACTTTCTTTTCGACACAAGAAAATAAAAAAATCAGAAATGCAACATTTCACTGAGTGCATCATTACTTGCATTTTACATTCATCATGCTTGAACAGCTTGTGTTTTATTTTTCAAAATCTGGCAGTCTAGGATTTATGTTTCAATTTATGTTTTCATCTCTCCTACTAGTGTCTAGATTTGGGTCCAATCCTACTAGCAATTTAGACCTAGGGCATATTTGCATTTTCCCATCTAGTCATTCAAGCATGGGTCCAATCCCACTGAATAGTCTAAATTTGAAAAATCAATTTAAATTTCTGTTGATTGCTATCTCAACCTCCGCCGTGCACCCTTCTATCTCCCCTCGCTTCACTTTAATTTCGTTGGTTGTCTCAACCTCCACTGCACCTTCTATCCCCACGCTTCACTTTTAATTTCTTTGTTGTCTCAGCCTGCACCTTCTATCTCTCGCTTCACTTTAATTGTTGTTCTCACCGGCACCCGTTTATCCCCACTACTTCACTTTAATTTTCATTGTTGTCTCAATCTCTGCTTTAATTTATTGTTGCCTCCACTGCACCCTTTATCCCACTGCTTCACTTTAATTTCATGAGTTCCTCCACTGCACCCTTTCTATCCCACTACTTCACTTTAAATTTCTATTAGGAGTCTCCCCCCACCCTTCTACCCCACTTGGCATTTAATTTTATTCTCGATTCAATTTTAAATTCTCATGAGTCTCACAAGACCTTCTACCCCAATTCTTGGCATTTAATTTTATTCTTGGTTTGAATATTTAAATTCTGCTGGTGAGTTTCAAAGATCCACCGCACCCTTCTATCTCCCATTCTCAATTTTACAAGATTCAAGACTCATTTCATCGCAGCTCATTTGTATTTGAACCACGCTTGACCCGATTCTCATGGCTAGATATGTAGGCAACTCTTTACGAAGTTCGGTCACATTGTGCATTTTATTATATTAGTTTGATGAGTGATGATCTAACACTCACATTGTTTACATGTTCTAAATAATCACCGACAAGCAATTTGGTGTCTACGTCTTTGTCTAAAGTTTCTTCGAAACTTAGACAAAGAGGGGCAAGTTGTAGACACCAAATTTTTACTAATTCTTCATGTTTTCCTACAGTGTGGTTGATTTAATTGATCATTTATTTTTCTACATTTAATGTGAATTTATTTTCCTTATTTACGTGTTCATCCAAAAAAAAATCAAGAAAAGAAAATCAACCAAAGTAATTAGTGAAAATAATTTGAAACTTCAAAATATTAGTTTTTCTCATGTCTTTTATTTTATTTTCGCTTTGTTTTATTTTTGATTTATTTGTCTTATTCTACTTTTATTTTCTTGGTTTTTCAAAAAAAAAGTAAAATCACATCAAAAGATTTTCTTTACCAACTCCTCCAACTCTCTATCTCTATCGGTTCCATCACTTCACACACACATGCACAACAACTTTCGCATTAAAAAAATCATCTACCCTCCCCCAACTCTCCGACATTTTTTTTAGCTCTCGACACACAAGCACTTCCTCAAATTCCTCTCCTAACTCTCTCTCACATTTTTTTGCACACACAACTCACACACAAAAAACTCTCTGCCTCACTATCGCTCTCTCTACCTCACATTGCACACACAACTCACACACAAAACCTCCCTTACTCTCGCTCACACACACACGTAATGTATACAAAAAATTACACAAAAAAAAGAGAAAAAAAAAGGAGAGACGGAGAGAGAGATAAGAGAAGAGAGGCGGCAGTAGGGGAGTGAAAAAAACA
Organism: Gardenia jasminoides; assembly: GCA_013103745.1. Taxonomy (NCBI): domain Eukaryota; kingdom Viridiplantae; phylum Streptophyta; class Magnoliopsida; order Gentianales; family Rubiaceae; genus Gardenia; species Gardenia jasminoides. The sequence continues at coordinate 2,624,307 of CM023096.1, read as the reverse complement.
AAAAAATGAAAAAATGAAAAAAAAAATGAGATCAGGAAGCAGAGCATAAGAAAAGAAAAAAAAGGAAGAGGGGCGACGGATTTCTAGCATCAGCGGCATCCGGAGCCTACAACATCATCAGCATCTTCAGAACGCAATCTCCTTCAAAGCATTGTAAAAATTGGTCAACTCCTCTTTCCTTTTTTATGTTTCCTGCTTTATGTGAAAATGGAGCTATGACTATTTATTTATTTTTGTTTGCTATCTATCAAGTTTTCATAATGGCTTAATGTTTTATTGAAATCCGATTACATGTGTTTATGTTTGGTTGGGTATCCAAGTAAATTTTGGGCGTAATCGTTGGTTGGTTTTGTATGAGAATGTTTATGGATTATTGCATATTACATGTTTGATGAAATGCCAAAGAGAAGTTTGATTATAAGAACTAATCTTTATGGTTTTATGTGTATATAAGGAATGGCCATGTTCATTGAACTCAAAATGATGCAAAAGAAAGAAAAGAAACGAACGTAAGGAAAAAATTTTTGTTTGAAGGCATGTGTTCATTTTTCTTGATTTTGATCCTTTTGGCCTAGTTTAGCTCCTTTGTTATGTCATAAATATGTTTAGAATGAGAAAGGAATCGTTTTTGTGTAAGATTTCAGTTGAAAAAAGTGCAAGATCTTGTTTCCGGTGAGTTTCCTACCGCTTTGTCGGATTTTCCAGATTCCCGACCGGAATCATTTCAATCCGCGACTTTTTTTCAATCCGAGTTTTAAAAAAAGAAGAAGAAGAAAAAAAAAGAAAAATAAATTTGATAAAATTGTTGGATTTTTGTTTGGGTTATTTGTTTTGGGTTATTTTCTTATTTTGGTTTGGATTATAGTGATTGGATTTTGTTTAATTTTGTTGGACCTTTAGTTGGAATTTGTTACTTTTTGGTTGGGTTATTCTTTGGGCTTCTGATCAATTTCTTTGTTAATTTCGTTTGACTTTTGGTTGGGCCGTGGGTATTTTTTTTGGGTTTGTTACAAGACTTGTGCTTATTTTGTTTGGGGTCTTTTGTTGGGTTTGTGCTTATTTTGTTTGGGTCTTTTGTTGGGTTTTTGGACGTTTTGTTTGGGCTTTATAATTGGTTTTTTATTTAATTTCGTTTCGGCCGAAGTGAGACGGCCCAATTCTTAAAAATTTTTTTAGCCCACTCCTCAACCCATCAAACAGAATTTACACATTGGCCCCAGATTTCTCATTTAGTTTCACTTCGGCCCTAAAACTTTTAATTTCTTTCACATAGGTCCTTATTTTAATTGCATTTTGACCCCTAAACTTTATTTTCATTCAATTTTGACCCCTAATCTTTTTATAATTGGGTTCAGACCCCAAAAAGTTTCAAATATTTTCAATTACATCCCTAATAAAATGTGACTTTGCAATTATGAATGTTTCTTTTCTTTAATTGTTAAGTGTGAGTTTCTCATATGCATTGTTTCCCTTTAACATTTTGATTTGAGTTATTCATTTTGATTAGCATTTATTTATGGTGGTATTTTGATGTGTGTATTCTTTTGAGTAAGTGACCCAAAGTTCACATGTGAGTCGAGGTATATCTAAAACCTTTAGAATTTTCTCTTTATGTGCTTATGTGTTTTTTTTTTTATTGCATGAATTTGCATGTTTAAATTTATTTACCTTAGTTTTATTCATTTTTAGTCTTTAATCGCTTTATTTAATTTTTCATAATTATTTGGAAGGCACTTGAATGCCAAGTTGTAATAGATAGGTTTAATTTTGTAAAAGTGTATTTATTTTAGAAAATGTAATAAATAGGTTATTATTTTGATTTCCCCTTTTAGAATTGTATATATGTTCCCCCAATGTAATAATTAGGTTTTATATGCTTTATTTGCATGTTTGCATGTTTATGTGTTTACTTGCTTCCCTAGGTTTTGCATCTAGATATTATGCTTATGTGTTATGTGCTTATGTGTTTTTATATGTTTACTTGCTTTATTATTATGTCTACATGTTTTATTATGCAAGTGTATTGACGTCACCACACTAGTCCAACGCTAGTTGTGGTTCGTTCTCTAACGTTGTCACACTAGTCCAACGCTAGTCGACTCATAGAAAAGGTTAGTCCAATGTTAGACCTTTAGGCCGTTAGAATAACATATTACATATCATTTCATGCATTTAGGGATTTTATTTTTCATTTTTGCATGTTTATTTCTTGTATGTAAAACATGATATTTAAACTTGCATTCACATTTTTGAAATTAGAAAATAGATTAGTGCATTTTAGAGCATTACCCTTGAAATAGGGAAAAGAGTATGGCTTTTAGCCTTGGCACGCTTTTATTTCCTTCTATGAAAGGAAGATTTAAAGTCACTAATTTAGTTCCCAAGACCCATTATGTTGCATTATCCCTCTTTAGGACGATATGTGCATTATTTTAAAATCTATCAAAATCATTCTTTAAAATTTAAATTTCTTTTTCTTGTTTAACAAATCAAAGTCAAAATCCATTTTTCTTAAAATTGCATCTTTTGAAATTCAAGTTTCTTTTCGTACTTAAAAATTGATCTTTTCAAAAATCCAATTTCTTTTCCCTTGAGATTTTATAAAAAAAATTGCATTTCTTTTGAAAAACCTAATTTCCCTTTCTTTTCGAATCTCATCGTTTGCATTTCTCGTGACCTCCTCGAGGGATCAAAGTTGGATGACACAACTAATGTGATCAATTCCAATCAAACCTCAAGGAGACATTTTTGCCCCTCTCGATCCAACATTAGATTTAGGTTTTTGCATCCATATAGATAACATCCAAATGTGATAAATTTTAAGGTTAGAATTAGGAAATTTTTAACTAAATCTTGCAACTAGCTTTGGCTAGGTTAGAAGGGTGCCTTAGAGACGAGTAACATCGAATCTTTGCCTTCCCTTCTTTCAACCGTGACTCCCGAACCTTTTTCTCTAGTTTTTCAAAGACCTGGAGTCGTCTAAAAAAGGGTTTTCTTGGTTTATTTTCATTAATTAAAATTTTTGGGTGACTTGGTACACCTAAACTCCATACCAAGTGGCGACTCCAAACTTTTCTAAAAAACCCTTTTTCTAGACTTTTGTTTTGGGTCCAAATCGTTGCATTTTTGTAGTCCCATGACCCATTTCCATTTCTTTTTCAAAAAATCAATTTTTCCCTTTTTCAAAAAATGGGGCGCGACAGAAGGTTACCTAATATTATCAACATTTGTGTGACCACTGCTGGATCAGCTGACTCTAATCCTCTTCTCCTATAATCAAGTTGTAGCATTTGTAGTTTGCTGTTTCCTAATGAAGTTATTCCTCTTTATTTTATATGTTCTGTTTGTGTAGATAATGATGATACACTAAAACTCCACCTCAAGGATATGGACTTAGAATTTTCTTGGCCGGTTGGAAGAATCAAGGAAGCAATCCCAGAGTTGGGTAGTTTTGGTGCCTCTTCACCAACGTCATGCTCACTGGAAACAACAAAAGCAATTGCTGCATTAGTTGACGAACAGAACATTCCAGAGGCGAAAATAGGGCTTGCTTCTGGTGTTTCAGTATTTCTATGGCTGTACATCTCTATCCATGGGTATGTGGTATTTTTTTCGAGTTGATAACATTTATGTGCTTTTATTCTGAATCACCTGTAACACCATGATTCCATTTTCTTTGGCATCAGTTGTAAACCAGCAAAGGCCATTGTCACTTCTGAGCTTACTCTTGGATCAGGCTTGGGCTCATATGCTGCCTTTTATGTTGCTCTTTCAGCTACCCTGCTTGCCTTATCAGACTCTGTAAAGCTGGATTTTGGCCACCAAGGTTGGCAGATATTCGGTGATAGTGTGTTGTAGATATTGTATTTCAAAAGACTTTGTCCCACATTGGAAAACCAAGGAGAACTTCAAACTTTTTATATTGTCTAACTCTTCATTGGGCTTGTGATGAGTTGAGAGTTAGCATGGGTTCGCGCGCATGAGGGGAAGTTGAATTGGGCTGATTCAGTTCAAACTGTCAGATTCGCCCCCCGTACGCGTGGGTTAAACGCGGCCCACCTTGGTTTTGCTTTTGTTAGTAATCATGACTAAAAACGTTATGTTAACGTTTCTTTCCTTAAATCATGCATTGGTTTAAATCCTGCAGCTTACTTTCCTAACGTTCATTCCTAAAATCATGCATTGGTTTAAATCCTGCAGAAATCATGTAATGATTTTATTACATTGAAGGGTTACCTTTTATGACATAAAGACGATATCCTTTTTATTCTTGTAGAATAATTAGAATAATTAAGAGCCCAACGGCTCTTTGGTTGAACCTTCCCTATAAATACCTGCCTTCCTTCCCAGTAGCAGATGCACCTTCCTTCTGTTCTCTTTTCCTCTTCTGCTCTCTCTCTTTACTTTCCTTACTCTCTCGTTTCTCTGCTGGATATACTAATAGATTTGCTGATAATTTCCTTCTTGTGAAGAAGAAGAATGCTTGTTTAATCTTGGGGAAACATTTCAATATCTTGAAATAGTTTCTTAGGACAGTGCTATCTAGCACGACTCAAGCGTATTCTTACTTTCCTTTTATTTCTGTTATTTTTGTTAATATTGCTCAGTGGTATTTCACCAACAATCTAAGAAACTATGGCTACCGACAATGTTAACACCTCACAACAATCAACTTCATCAGTTGCAGTCGTCCTGCCATTCGCCAAGCCGTTTCCAGACGTATCCAAAATTGAAATTTTCGCTAATGAAAATTTCAAAAGATGGCAAGAACGTGTGCACTCTCTTCTCGACATTCATGAAGTAGCCTACGCACTTACCGAATCTCAACCTTCTACAACGGAGGATGCCAAGACCCAAGAAGCATGGCAATATGCCAATAAGGTATGTCGACACACTATTTTGCAAACCTCTCTAATAAATTATTTGATGTCTACTGTAGTTGCAAAGAAGTCAAAGCTATTTGGGAAGCCTTGGTAACAAAGTTCATTGCCGAAGATGTAACCAAACAAAAATTCGTCGTTGGAAAATACAACCAATGGCAAATGACTGATGACAAGGAGATAAAAAATCAAATCACGGAGTATCAAATGCTGCTAGAGGACTTGAAAAATGAAGACATCAAGCTACCCGAGAAATTTACTGTGGGCATGCTGATTGAAAAGCTACCCGAGTCATGGGCTGATTACAAAAATAACTTGAAGCACAAGGAGAAAAATTACACTATGGATGAACTTGTGAAACACATTCTCATTGAGGATTTAAGCAAAAGGGAGTTAAAAGCTGCCAAAGCAAAGGAGATGGCTTTCAAAGCAAATCTGGTACAAAGCAACAATAAAAGGTAAGCCAATAAGTCCCAAAGTAACAAGTCTAGGAATTACAACTACAAACCAAAGAATTCCAACTTTAAAAAGAAAGGCAATTGCTACAGTTGCAGAAAACCAAGGCACCATGCTGCTTAGTGCAAATATAATAAAGGTGACAAAGCAACTGGTAATACTCCTAAGGCTAATTTAGTCGAAGGAGATGAAATAATTGTTGCAGTCATCTCACAAGCAAACATTGCAGCCAATGTAAAAGAGTGGGTGGTAGACTCTGGAGCTACTCGACACATATGTGCAAATCGAGAAGCTTTTTCCTCCTACACTCCAATAGGGGAGGATGAAGAGGTGGTTTACCTTGGAGACTCACGGACTGCTAAAGTCCTTGGAAAGGGCAAAGTGTTCTTGAAACTTACTTCAGGAAAAACTTTGGCCCTTAATGATGTGCTGCATGTGCCCAATATTCGGACAAATCTGGTTTCTGTAGCATTGCTAGGAAAAGTTGGTGTAAAAGTGTCATTCGAATCTGATAAGATTGTAATGACCAGAAATAATGTGTTTGTAGAAAAAGGTTATTGTAACCAGGGACTCTTTGTACTTAACATTTCCAATGTGATCAATGAAAATGCTTCTTCTTCTGCTTATATTGTAGATTCAATTTCTTTATGGCATACAAGATTAGGACATGTGAATGTAAGTTATATAAAGAAAATGCAATCACTTGGTTTACTTTCTGGTATTAATAATGACAACATGGACAAATGTGAAATATGTGCAGAAAGTAAAATAACAAAAGAAAAGTTGTATAACTGTTTAGAGAGAAACTGAATTATTAAGTTTAATTCACACAGATTTAGGTGATTTAAAACAAACTATGACAAGAGGTGGTAAAAGATATTATGTTACTTTTATAAATGATTATTCTAGATATACTAAACTTTATTTACTTAGAAATAAAGATGATGCTTATAATGCCTTTTTATCTTATAAGTTTGAAGTAGAAAATCAACTTAATAAGAAGATAAAAAGAATTAGATCTGATAGAGGAGGTGAATATTTATCTATGGATAATTTTTGTGAATAAGAAGGCATAATATATGAAGTAACACCACCTTATTCACCAGAATCTAATGGAGTAACTGAGCGGAAAAATAGAACACTAAAAGAAATGATGAATTTCATGTTAGTTAGTTCACATGCTCCTGATAATTTATGGGGAGAAGTTATATTATCTGCATGTCACTTACAAAATAGAATTCCTCATAAAAAGACTGGCAAAACACCTTATGAATTATGAAAAAATTATAAACCAAATCTGAAATATTTAAAGTATGGGAATGTCTTGCTAAAGTTTTATTGCCTGAACCTAAGAAAAGAAAAATAGGTTCTAAAACTTCTGATTGTATGTTTATTAGATATGCTGAACATAGTGCTGCATATAGATTTCTTATTTTAAAAAGTGATGTGCTTGATTGTAATACAATTATTGAGATAGAAAATGCTAAATTCTTTGAACACATTTTTCCACTGTCTAATAAAATTTCTCATGCACCTGTAGAAATAAATAAAGAGATAATTCCTAATGAGGAATTAAGAAGGAGTAAAAGGCCAAGAAAAGAATTTTCATTTGGAAATGCTTTTCAAACTTTTCTTGTTGACAATAATCCTTTAACATATTCTGATGCTATTTCTTCTTCGGCTTCTAAATCTTGGAAAGAAGCAATTAAAGCTGAAATCGATTCTATTATGAAAAATAAAACTTGGATTTTAGTAGATTTACCTCCGGGTGTGAAACCTATTTGTTGCAAATGAATTTTTAAAAGGAAATATAATCCTGATGGCTCTATAGATAAATACAAAGCCCGTTTAGTAGCCAAAGGATTTTCTCAAAAACAAAATATTGACTATTTTGACACATTTGCACCAGTAACAAGAATTTCTTCTATTCGTATTTTATTTGCTTTAACTTCTATTCATAAACTTTTTGTACATCAAATGGATGTCAAAACAGCTTTTTTAAATGGTGATTTAGAAGAAGAAATTTATATGTTTCAACCTAAGGGATGTATTGTATTTGGACAAGAAAATAAAGTTTGTAAATTAATTAAATCACTTTATGGCATAAAACAAGCTCTTAAATAGTGGCATGAGAAATTTGATCAAGTATTGATAAATGATGGATTTTTATCTGTTGAAGTGGATAAATGTATATATGTTAAAATTGTAGACAATGAATATGTGATAATTAGTTTGTATGTGGATGACATGCTTATATTTGGTACAAATTTAAATGTTGTCAATAGTACTAAGCATTTTTTGTCATCTAGTTTTGATATGAAAGATTTGGATGAAGCAAAAATGATATTGGGTGTTAAAATCATAAGGAGAAACGATGGTATAATGTTGTCACAAAAACATTATACAGAGAGACTTCTTAAGAAGTTTGAAACTTATGATGTGACACCTGTAAGCACTTCTTATGATACTAACACTCAATTAAAGAAAAATAATGGTGACCCAGTTGCTCAGTCTAAATATGCTCATATTATTAGGAGTCTGATGCATTTGATGAATTTTACTAGACCTGATATAGCTTATGCTGTATGTAAACTGAGTAGATATACTCACAATCCCAATCGTGAGTATTGGTTTGCATTAGTCAGACTGATGAAATATTTGAGAGGTACCATAAATTTTGGTATCCTGTATAGTGGATTTCCCACTATATTAGAGGATTACAATGATGCTAATTGGATTTCTGATTCAAATGATGCAAAATCCACTAGTGGTTATATGTTCACCCTCGGTGGTGGTGCAGTAGCTTGAAAATCAGCCAGGCAGACAATCATTGCTAGGTCAATTATGGAATCAGAGTTTATAACCCTAGAGTTGACTAGTACTGAGGCTGATTGGCTAAGGAATTTCTTAGCTAATATTCCTTCAACTAAGGATATCTTGTCTCCGGTATCTATACACTGTGATTGTCAAGCGACTATCGCTATTGCCAAAAATGAATCTTTTAATTGTAAAAGTTGACACATGAGATTGAGACATAATGTCGTAAAACAGCTGCTTAGAGATGGAATTATTTCCATTGATTTTGTGAAGTCAGAGTTGAATTTGGCCAATCCTCTGACTAAACCTGTAGGAAGAAAATTAATTTTTCAAACTACAAGGAAAATGGGACTTGGGCCAACGGTTGTCAATAAAAATGGTAACCCAACCTACGTGATTGGTGATCCCATGAAGTAGGTTCATATGGGTAATAACAAGTCGATATTGACTATAAAGTACTTGAAATTTAAAGTCCCTCTGAGATAAGTGCTTTGACTGCTAGTATTTGTAAGGTTGAGTTTAAATACTCTTAATGAATTTATATCCCTTTAGGGAGGTGTATTTTGAGTAGTATACACTTGATAAACTCACCTATATGAGAGTGGAGTGGGGCCGTTCCTAGAAAATTTTTTGGCCAAATCTTTAGAACTCTCATGAACAACCAGGCAGGCGCACGGGCTAAATGCGCAAAACCGTGTTGAACAGCAAATTATGGGTTACAATGTGATTGGGAAGATCTCTGTCATATAATAAGAATTATTGGTTCATAGAAATTCGTATTTCACCAATAATTCTGTAGGATATATATTATCAGTCTAAGTTTGGTTCATAGTCCAAAAGACACCAAACTGAGTACATTGAACTCAAATATATCCAGCAAATTTTCTTCCTCTGTTATTCTTTTGTCCAAAATCTTTTGAAATAGGTGGGAGATTGTTGTAGATATTTTATTTCAAAAGATTTTGTCCCACATTGGAAAATCAAAAAGAACTTTAAACATTTTATATTGTCTAACTCTTCATTGGGCTTGTGATGAGTTGAGAGTTAGCATGGGCTCACGCACATGAGGGGAAGTTGAATTGGGCTGATTCAGTTCAAACAGTCAGATTCGCCCCCCCTACGCGTGGGTTAAACGCGGCCCACCTTGGTTTTGCTTTTGCTAGTAATCATGACTGAAACGTTAGGAATTTACCTGAATTATTTCCTCATAAAAGCTTGACTGAAAACGTTATGTTAACGTTTCTTTCCTGCAGCTTACTTATGTTAACGTTTCTTTCCAGCAGCTTGGCGGAAAGACGTTACCCTTTTTATTCCTACAGAATAATTAGAATAATTAAGAGCCCAACGACTCTTTGGTTGAACCTTCCCTATAAATACCTGTTTTCCTTCCCAGTAGCAGATGCACCTTCCTTCTGTTCTCTCTTCCTCTCCTGCTCTCTCTCTTCACTTTCCTTACTCTCTCGTTTCTCTGCTGGATATACTAATAGATTTGTTGATAATTTCCTTCTTGTGAACAAGAAGAAGGCTTGTTTAATCTTGGAAAAATATTTCAATATCTTGAAATAGTTTCTTAGGACAGTGCTACCTAGCACGACTCAAGCGTATTCTTACTTTTCTTTTATTTCTGTTATTTTTGTTAATATTGCTCGGCAGTATTTCACCAACATAGTGAATTGGGCTTGGAGAACAAATGGGCATTTGAGGGTGAAAAAATTATCCATGGGGAGCCATCTGGGATTGACAACACAGTTAGCACCTATGGTATGTCATGATACAAAGTAAAGGCTGAACATTGACTGCTTTTGCTTCTTATTAGAAAAAGTTTGAGAGAGACAGAGAGCAGACAGAGAGGACTTAATGATCTTTATCTCAGTCACCTTTAGTCTGAAGTAGAAGTAGGGGGTGCCCTTTGCCCCACAGAAAACACTGCTTCTGGAAGTTTACAGTTTTAGGTGTAACAGTATGCGGAGGTTGAACTAGTAACTGGGGAATGATATGAATAGAGAGCTAGACAAACAACCTCAACAATACTAAATAAAAATCTTTTCCTGGTGATAAATGTTTGGTTGGGAAAATTGACCTTTCTTTTTCTTTCCTTTACTATAAAGAGTTAAAAATAATTCTATTTCTTCTTTTGATTGTAGCAGTAATGCATGGAATAATCACAATAGACTAACTCATTGAACATCTTTTCATGCTTCCACGGTTTATGATAGGATGCAATTTTAGTTATTTATTGTGTTAATATTTCCTAGTTATTTTGACTAAAAATTGTATTCTTGGGTGGATTCTACTAAATTTATTTAATTGTTGGTTAATTGCAGAAGTTGGTGAAATTGTGCTAAAAAGGGAAAATCCAGAAGCGTTCCTGACAGTTAGGCGCGGGCGCGCCTAAGGCAGACGTCCAGGCCAGATTTCCAAGATTTCCAGGGGCGCGTGGGCAATTTCCAAGAGTTTGTGAAGTCCAAATTCTGAAAGATTATGGAGTCAAATTTGATGTTTTCTTAATTAGTAGTTGGAGCTAATTTGGTATTTGTTTTAGGAAATCTTTTTAGAATAGGATTTGGTATTGTTGGTAATTTTTGTTTCTTAAAAGACAAAAAGAAAACGGATGAAACGTGGCTGGAAGTTACCTTATGGGTGACCAAAGCAGACTTGGAAACGGAGTCTTGAATTGGGAAGTGAATTTGGAAATAAACTAACAAGAAGAAGTGGGACCATGCGAATCATGCATTGACTTATCATCTTGGGGCTTAACTTCAAAGCAGGAAAAAAGAAACGTAGGACATCATCTTGGGGCCGCATCAGTGATCAATTGTGGTGACGAACCTCTGAAGCTTCGGGAAAACAAGAAGACGCGGACGAAGAAGCAAAACGCAATCCAGCAATAGTTCTTCTGTCTTCCTTCCGTCTTTCGCTATTTTGTCCTTCTAATTAATAGATGACTTTCCTATTTTCTCTTGACAATTTTGGTGGAATTTCATACATGATGTGTGGCTAATTTCTTATTTCTAGTCAAGGGACAACTAAGGATTTGGTTCATCTATTACTGTGAGATCTAATCGATTTTACTTATTTCTTCTATTCATTGGTATTTGTATATTTTCTGCTTTTATTGATTATAGTGATCGTGTGTGATTAAATAGGTGTACAATATTTAATTATTCACGTGATCTATTTGCTAATTAGGGTAATTGAATCCGTAATTGTTTGATTACTCTAATCCTGGTAGCAACTGGCATAATTGGTTTTGTGTTAGGGAAATATACAATCTAATTTAAATGGACCCTCGTAACGTGTTTGTTAATTAGAACAGAGTTTCTCTAATTTTTAATGCAATTAGGAATTAAATCCTATGGTCGTACCTAGCGTTATTCTTGGATTAGGGAAATAGTCAATGGTCGTACCTTGGCTATCGAAACAATAAGGAGAGACTGCTGTCAGATCGTATCGGCAGTGAAAAACCTGTTTATCAATGAATGTTGGAATTATATTTGCATCAATGATCAGTTATTTGAACCATTTCTGAAGTGTATCCTTGGCTAGAGCTTTTCCCATTAAATCTCTCTCTTTTAATTATTTTCCATAGTTGATTATTTAGTTTATCTTTTGTTAGCATTTAATTCCTAAAATCCCCATTTCTGTGGCGAAAAAGGAGTTAATTTTCCCCCCGAGGAGACGATCCTACTCACCCTTATACTCAAAATTTATATTTCTTGAGTAGGTATTTATTATTGCAGCTCGACACCAATTTTTTGGGACTGGTGCCTAAATTATTTGCTCCTTTTTGAGTTTACTTTGCTTTATTTTTATTTCTATTTTATTCTTGTTTTTATTTTTGGTGTTCCTTGCTAGTTTATGCCTCGTTCTTCTCGTACAGGTGAATTGATATACGATCCAGAGGTTGAGAAGACAGCACGTAGGCTAAGAAAGGAGACCAAAGAATGAAAGAAAAGGCAATCATCTACCCCATCTCCTAGGCTCAATTTGGCAATTGAATTGACTGAATCTTCAACTGATTCCTCTAGTGATTCAGAACAAAAGGAGTACATTATGGCCAATCATACCAGGACACTCAGGGAGTTGGCTGCCCCAGATTTAACTCAACAACCCCTTTGCATAACTTTTCCAAACATAGCTGAAAATACTTCGTTTGAGTTAAAATCTGGCTTGATTCACCTCTTACCATCTTTTCATGGACTTTCAGGTGAAGAACCCCACAAGCACCTCCAGGAATTCGACGTGGTCTGCTCGAGTATGAAGCCGCCTGGGGTAACTGAAGAGCAAATAAAGCTTCGAGCATTCCCATTCTCACTTAAGGATGCAGCCAAAGATTGGTTATACTACCTACCAGCAGGTAGTATCACCACATGGGCACAGTTGAAGAAGAAATTCTTAGAAAAATATTTTCCTGCATCCCGAGCTGCCAGTCTACGGAAGGAGATATGCGGCATTAAACAGCATCCTGGGGAATCCCTGTATGTACGAGTACTGGGAAAGATTCAATAGATTGCGCACAAGATGTCCACAACATCAAATTAGTGAGCAACTATTGATCCAGTACTTCTATGAGGGACTTGTTCTATCTGATAGAAATATCATTGATGCTGCAAGTGGAGGGGCCCTAGCTAATAAGACCCTTGACCAAGCATGGGCGCTAATTGAGGAGATGGCAGAAAATTCACAACAATTTGGCACCCGTGAGAATTCATCCATCCGTAGAGTTAATGAAGTGGAGGTGTCTTTTATGCAACAACAGTTGTCTGAACTAACATCCTTTGTTCGGCAACTAGCTGTAGGGAATGCCCAACAGATGAAGGTGTGTGGGATTTGTACACATGTAGGGCATTCCACTGACACATGCCCAATGCTTCAAGAAGACGGAGTTGAACAGTGAATATGGTCGAGACGCGTGCCAGCCTAGAAGACAATATGATCCCTACTCAAACACGTATAATCCAGGATGGAGAGATCATCCTAACTTCAGCTATGGAAATAGGCAGCAGAATTCATTCCTTAACAGGCCCCCAGGATTCCAGCAATCTTACCAAGCCAAGCCACAACAACCGACTTCTAGTTCATCCAATGCATCTTTGGAGGAAATAGTCAAGAGCCTGGCTTCTAGCACTTTGCAATTCCAGCAGAAAACGGACTCCAGCATACAAGATTTACGGATACAAGTGAGTCAGTTAGCTACTGCCGTCAGCCGCCTAGAAGCCAAGGTAGATGGGAGGTTACCCTCTCAACCTGAGGCGAATCCCAAAAATGTGAGTGCTATGACCCTTAGAAGTGGAACAGAGATTGAAGGTCCTAAACTAACAATTCCCAAAGACAAGAATGAGGACCAAATTGAGAAAGAATTGGAAGAAGAAGGGTTGGGCAAGAAGGCTCCTGAAGTAACTCCTGATCCAATAATTAAAGCTAAGGCTACTCCACCACCATTCCCTAGTAGGTTGGAGAAGCCAAAGAAGCAAGAGAAGGAAAAAGAAATCCTAGAGGTGTTCCGTAAGGTGCAAATAAACATCCCTCTACTGGAGGCAATCAAGCAGGTGCCCAAATATGCCAAATTCTTGAAAGATCTATGCGTTAATAAGAGGAAGCTTAGGGGAGATGAACGAGTTGTGGTGGGGGAGAACGTATCAGCTGTGTTGCAAAGAAAGCTCCCACCTAAATGTGGTGATCCAGGTATGTTCATCATCCCTTGTAAAATTGGAAATTCTAGGACTAGAGGTGCCATGCTAGATTTAGGGGCTTCTGTTAATGTCATGCCTAAATCTATATTTGATTCCCTAAACCTAGGCCCATTAAAGGAAACAGGAGTGGTAATTCAGCTGGCTGATCGTACAAATGTTTATCCTGAGGGTTTAATTGAGGATGTTTTGGTTCAAGTTGAAGGACTAATTTTTCCTGCTGATTTCTATGTGCTTGATATGGGTGACAGGAATTCTCCAAATCCATCACCTATTTTGTTAGGGAGACCATTTATGAGTACTGCCCAGACTAAGATTGATGTTAATCAGGGTACACTTACGATGGAATTTGATGGAGAAATTTACTTTAATGTTTTTGATGCACGGAAACATCCTAATGACTCTTACTCCATGTTTGCTACTAATATAACTAACCCTGTTGTGCAAGAGGCATTTGAGTTAAATGACAGGGAGAATCCAGAAGTTGTAGTGGCCAAACATCGAAAGCAATTAAATGCAAAATCCAAGCCATTACTTGCTCACTTGATCATCCCCCGAAAAGAGCACTTCATGAGTTCAAAGACTACTCCATCTATGAGGGCGATCAGGAACATATGGAGCAAGCCATGACAAGAATGGAAAATTTTTATCCTCCTTGAACAAATAAGGCATTGTCTAGCCAAAGACATTAAAGAAAGGCGCTACTTGGGAGGCAACCCAAGGATTTATGATTTGCTTATTTTTAGTATTTTTAGTATTTTTGTATCTTTTTAAGTAAGTAGATTCAGTTAAAATGATAATTTTTTTTGTGTTAGGTCGCCACCAATTAGGCGTGCCACGTAAATTGGGTACGTCTAAGGAAGGAAATTCTTACTGCGTCGAGCGTCTCCATCGGTTAGGCGTGCCCACGCCAATTGGTCACGTCTAACGATTGCAATTTCTGTCCTGATCAGAAGCGTTGGCACAAGTTAGGCGTGCCCACGCTAAGTGGTCACGCTTAAGGAATCAAATTTCGTCGGTTGGTCGGAAGTGTTGACACTAGTTAGGCGTGCCCACGCCTTGTGGTCACGCCTAAGGAACTCAATTGTCGAAAGCTGGACAGAAGCGTTGCTATTAGTTAGGCGTGCCCACGCCTAACTTGGTGGCTCACCCAAAAAAAAAAATTCTTTTCCTATCCCTTTTCCAATTCGAGGTGTTCTTATTTCAAAAACAAAAAAACCACGACCCCTAATTTCTTTCCTTTCTTTCTTTCTTCTTCTTTCTTCTTTCTTTCTTCTTTCTTTCTTCTTTTTTTTTTTTTCTCAAAGCCCATAACAAGATGGCTGAACTTGGCTTCCACCATGTAGGTTTCCACCTTTTCCCCAAGTCATAGTTGGTTGATGCCCTCCTCCATGATTCAGGGAAGTTTCGTTGTCTCCTTTTGCCTCTTTTTACATGTTCTTTATTTGCTACATTGGGGACAATGTAGGATTTAGGTGTGGGGGAGGGTTACCTATACTTGTGGGTGATAGTTTGTTTTTTCTTTTCCTTGTCCTTGTTAGTTTGTTTTTCTTTTCTTTGTTAGTCCTCTGATTTTAAACAATGATGAATGCAATCAAGATGTGGGCATGAGTAGTGAGTTCATGCCAATTAGGTTTTCTATTTTTCTTAATGATGGAATCAATTGATGAATATGTTTGATTTGACATCTATTGTTGACCACGTGTGAGTTTTTGAGCTTGATTGTGAGCAATTTTTCTAAATTTGCTCTATTTTTCGTTTGATTGAGTGGTATTCCACATGGTTTGGTCATTCTAGAACTTGCTCGGTTATGCATGTCAAGGCCACATTTAAATGAATTTGGTGCATTAAAATGATAAGGGCACCTAGGATAACCATTTTTGACTTTAGAAAAAAAATCCTTCATTTATTTTATCTACCCCTAGTGAACCATTTGAGCCATTAACCCCGTCTTTGTTTGATAACCACATTTTTAGCCTAAAACCTCTTTTTAGACTTTCTTTTTGAACCCGTATGTTAAAGTAATGCTTGAATATCATTGCATGAGGCCTAGTGTATTATTTGCAAGGCAATGGATGAAAAAAAAAAACAAGTGTAGCAAGTTAAGGTGCTTTATATATTGTTTGTTTCCTTTGTCTTGAAAAAAAAAAAGAAGAAAAAAAACAAAGAAAAAGAAAAAAAGAGCAATGAAAAAAAAAATAAAAAGAAAAAAAATGAAAAAAATGAAAAAAATAGAAAGAGAAAAAAAAAAAGAATGTGTGAAGTTCTTGTGTTGTGAAATGAGATAAGCACCAATACAAGCTACATTTGCTGGGTTGGTGAAGTGCTAATTGCCTTGAATGTGAAAATTTGTAAAGGAATTGTGCATTGGAATTCTGGCATTTTTCTTTAGCATATTTTACACCTACATTACCCCTTTTATCCTACCTCTACCTAAGCCCCATTACAACCTTGTGAAAGTCCCTTTGATTTTTGCATTTGATTCATGATTAAGTGGTGGAGATGTGATACATGAGCAAGCTTATGGTAATGTCATTCCACTGTGTTGAGTTGAGCGATATATCCTTTGCATCTTGGAGTGAATGAGTGCAATTGTTAAATTCCTGGTGAGCTTTGCCAAATTAATATATTCTAATTTTGGTGAAATTGTTGTGGAATATGGGAAGCTTGATTGGTATGGAATTGCTACAATTATCCTATGTCTTGATTGTGCTTCAGAGTGGGATATGCTTGAGGACAAGCATCATTTAGGTGTGGGGGAGTTTGATAGGATGCAATTTTAGTTATTTATTGTGTTAATATTTCCTAGTTATTTTGACTAAAAATTGTATTCTTGGGTGGATTCTACTAAATTTATTTAATTGTTGGTTAATTGCAGAAGTTGGTGAAATTGTGCTAAAAAGGGAAAATCCAGAAGCGTTCCTGACAGTTAGGCGCGGGCGCGCCTAAGGTAGACGTCCAGGCCAGATTTCCAAGATTTCCAGGGGCGCGTGGGCAATTTCCAAGAGTTTATGAAGTCCAAATTCTGAAAGATTATGGAGTCAAATTTGATGTTTTCTTAATTAGTAGTTGGAGCTAATTTGGTATTTGTTTTAGGAAATCTTTTTAGAATAGGATTTGGTATTGTTGGTAATTTTTGTTTCTTAAAAGACAAAAAGAAAACGGATGAAACGTGGCTGGAAGTTACCTTATGGGTGACCATAGCAGACTTGGAAACGGAGTCTTGAATTGGGAAGTGAATTTGGAAATAAACTAACAAGAAGAAGTGGGACCATGCGAATCATGCATTGTCTTATCATCTTGGGGCTTAACTTCAAAGCAGGAAAAAAGAAACGTAGGACATCATCTTGGGGCCGCATCAGTGATCAATTGTGGTAACGAACCTCTGAAGCTTCGGGAAAACAAGAAGACGGCGACGAAGAAGCAAAACGCAATCCAGCAATAGTTCTTCCGTCTTCCTTCTTTCTTTCGCTATTTTGTCCTTCTAATTAATAGATGACTTTCCTATTTTCTCTTGACAATTTTGGTGGAATTTCATACATGATGTGTGGCTAATTTCTTATTTCTAGTCAAGGGACAACTAAGGATTTGGTTCATCTATTACTGTGAGATCTAATCGATTTTACTTATTTCTTCTATTCATTGGTATTTGTATATTTTCTGCTTTTATTGATTATAGTGATCGTGTGTGATTAAATAGGTGTACAATATTTAATTATTCACGTGATCTATTTGCTAATTAGGGTAATTGAATCCGTAATTATTTGATTACTCTAATCCTGGTAGCAACTGGCATAATTGGTTTTGTGTCAGGGAAATATACAATCTAATTTAAATGGACCCTTGTAGCGTGTTTGTTAATTAGAACAGGGTTTCTCTAAGAATTAAATCCTATGGTCGTACCTAGGGTTATTCTTGGATTAGGAAAATAGTCAATGGTCGTACCTTGGCTATCGAAACAATAAGGAGAGACTGTTGTCAGATCGTATCGGCAGTGAAAAACCTGTTTATCAATGAATGTTGGAATTATATTTGCATCAATGATCAGTTATTTGAACCATTTCTGAAGTGTATCCTTGGCTAGAGCTTTTCCCATTAAATCTCTCTCTTTTAATTATTTTCCATAGTTGATTATTTAGTTTATCTTTTGTTAGCATTTAATTCCTAAAATCCCCCCATTTCCTGTAACTGAAAAAGGAGTTAATTTTCCCAGTCCCTGAGGAGACGATCCTACTCACCCTTATACTCAAAATTTATATTTCTTGGAGTAGGTATTTATTATTGCACAGGCTCGACACCTGTCAGTTTAGATTTTTGAAACTTAAAATATTGTTTTGGTCAACTGTATTCTGGCTTATTTTGGCATAATGTGGGAAGGGTCGCTCAGAATTTTGCTGTCCCTGGAACTGATGAACATTGTCAAACGGTAACATGATCAAATTTAAGTCTGGCGAATTGACACGCATCAAGACTAATATGCCATTAAAGATGTTGATAACTAACACAAAAGTAGGGAGAAACACAAAAGCATTGGTGGCTGGTGTTTCAGAACGGACAGTGAGGCATCCAACTGCTATGGCTGCTGTATTTGTTGATTCCATCAGCAATGAAATGGCTACCATTATTCAATCTCCTGTTTCTGATGATCTTGCCATAACTGAGAAGGAAGAGAAATTAGAGGAATTAATGGAAATGAATCAGGGATTGCTTCAATACATGGGTGTCAGTCATGCTTCAATAGAAAGTGTGCTCCGTATAGCGTTAAAGTTTAAACTGTCATCGAAGTTGACAGGAGCTGGTGGCGGTGGCTGTGTTTTGACACTGCTACCAACTTGTATCCTTTCTCTCTTCTACTTATACTGCTTCCTATAACTCCTTAATTTCTTGCTTTCTCAAATTCTGTTTCCTTCTTGTGCTTGACTTAGCCGCACCTGCAGCATTCATTTATACCTTTTCTATCTTGTTTTTTCTTTTCCAATTATCCTCTTGTGCTGACTGCCCAGGATTTAGGGTCATTTGTTGTCTATCAAACCAATTAGTGAATTAGAATTCATGTGTGTACAGCATTATATGAATAGTTGACCACTAAAAATTGGATGTAGAATGAAAAGAGAACATGTTATGACTGTTAGATTGAAATTACTATACCAAAAGAACATTTAAGCTGAAACTTCTATTTGAATCCTTGATAAATGATTTACCATCTTGGTTGGCGGGTGTTGTGATCATTATGGTATCAAAGTGACAAAGAATTAAATCTTGGTGCACTCTAGTGTCAGAGAGTCCTACTGGCATGGTATGACTGGAATAATTTGACTTGAATTAGAAGTGGTAATTGTAGAGTTGGGGAGATCATTTGCTGTTAAAGCTTGCTTAGATTTGGGTATGAATGGAGGACAGAAATCTTGAAAAGATTAGGAGAGAGGCTAGGCATTCATACCTAAAAATTAATGCATTCAAATCCAGGCACATGAATAAAATGTGGAGTTTGATTCTTGAAGGAATTGGATCACATGTGAAACCTATATCCCTCTGCCTATTGTAGAGGGTAAAAAAATTAAGGCAACGTCGATCTGGAAGCAGAACTACTATAAGGATGTAAAACTGTAAGAGAAAAGGTGAGACAGTGAGAGATTTGAGATGAGATGAAGAGGTAGTGTCTTTCAGTTGGATATAGACCTCACCTTAGAGTGCAAATTTAAATTAAGAATTAGGGTCAGTAGTTTTGAGTTTGGTATGATAGCATGTTTATTTACATATAGTGCACCGAAGGAACATCTGATCAGTGGAAACTATTCCTTTGATCATAACAAAATACTCAATCTCTTTAAGTTTTAGTGTTTTCTTGAGCTTGAAAAGTACTTATACCTTAGAGGTCTTCCTCAACTTCAGCGGTTGCTCTTCTGTGTAGGTGTGTTTACTAAACCATGTTCATATGTTGGGTCTCACATATTTTGAATTACTATATACACCGAATAAACAATGTAGTGGAAAGGAGATTGCAAGGGGACCTGCAATTGCTTTGCTCTAGCCTGACTAAATGTTGTGTGAACATCTTTAGGGTCTCCAGATTTCTCTGACTTTCTATCATGATTTACAGGAAACCCTTTAACTTCAGTTCTTGGAAACCCTAACCGGAGATGTGAATTGAAGATTTGTTTCAAAAAATTTGTGGGAAGCCCTCAATCTATGTCAAATGTTCATTTAAGACCCCGAACTATCAAATGGAGAATTTGTGGGAATCTTGTAGGTTCTTGAAACCCTAATCCGAGATGTAAATGAAGAAGTTGTTTCAAATTTTGTGGGAAGCCCTCAAATATATGTCTAAAGTTCGTTTAAGTGCTCTAAGCTATCAAATTCTTGAATCAATTTGTTTAACAAAGATATCACATTCTTACTCCATTTTCCTTACAGACTCCTTTATCTACTCTCCTTTAAGTTCCACCAATTATTCCTTTCTCTTTTGATTGTTTAACTTGTTTTTTTTTGGGGATTTTTTTTATCTGTCTGATGAAGGATAGAACGGATTACTAGAATCCAAAATTTTGGAATTTTTTTTTTACTGAAATTAGGACCTTAATTTTCAAGAAATGCATTTGGTTATGGAGAGATGAAATCTTGAATCATCAAGGAATTTTGGAAGCTACAGAATAATCCTTTGAGGGCATACTTGGTGTACTGGAATGTAAACAATGATTTAAGTCAGTAATAAATATTTGAATCCTACAGCTGTGGAAATTTGACTTGAATTACAATTTCTTGGGAAAACTATTTGGTTAGTAACTGAGCTGTTGCTCTACAGATAAATTTTGCTACAACTGCATTTGGCGTTGGACCAAAGTGGCAGCTTACAAGTACTCTACACCACCTACTTCAATAAAATGTCCTTTATGCAAGGTTTGGTTTTTTGTCTGACAGTTAGATTACTTTCGTTCACTTGATTCCTTGGGAACTGCTCATGTTTCTAAACTCATGGTAAAGTTCGAATCTTTTTATCGAAAGAATGTGGTCCAACTAAATGATAATATCTACGAAGAGTTGCAGTTATATGCGTTTCTCTTTTCCTGTCTTTTAATCAGATGGAAGGGAACTGACTATATGCTAGATATTGTTTGTTGATTTTCCAAAATTTCTTTTCTGTTCATGATATTAATTGATATAAAATTTGTCACTTGGCTGATATTCATGCTAGACTTCTATCAGAAACATCAGGAATTGATCTAGAATTGTTAAAAGGTTGTTAAAAAAACGCTGAGTTAGTGTTAAAAAAATGCTGAGTTAGTTTGCTTTATTTATGATTGTGGTGCAAATTGATCTTATGAAATGGGTTTTAGGACTAATTGTTTTGCCGTCCAAAATTAGTAGCAAAAGTATAGGAGTTGTGAAAGTGACTGCTAAACAGGATTTGTAGGACTATTTAAAGAGGCCAACCATGAGTATTAGCATTTCCTTTATGGCAAACCAGTTAAGATAAAGGGGATAAAATGAAAAAAGAAAAGGTAAATCTGTTAGATGCTCTATGATTGAAAGGGGCTTTGGTTCTGATGTAGTTGAATGAGTTGCTGTTGGCCTTATTCCTAGGTTTTGATGATAACAAAACAAAATGACGATTGGACTAATGTTTTTATGTGAGAATTATGTTAAGACAGGTCCTTGACTCATTGAAGAAGGAAAGGAATCAACTCAAATTGAAGAAGGAAAGGAATCAACTCAAGAAGAATTGAGAAGGTTTTCACTTGTCGAACGCAAGGATCGGACGGTGAACGGAGGTTCGGACGTCCCACAGTTTACAACAAGGTTCGGACGATGCTTTCGGACGGTCACTCAAGTTTCAGACGTCCGACAGGTTGAGAGGATGGACACATGAGCTACTGGTTCTGTCAGATGATGGAGTCCTTGGTTCGGACGTCCGACAGTTTACAACTCAGGAATTCAGCAAACTGTCGGACAGTGGCTTCGGACGCAGAACAGGGGTTCGGACGTCCGACAGGTTGACTGGTTCTGTCGGACGGTGGGTTCGGACGTCCGACAGCTCCAACGGTCATTTTTCTAACAGCTATATTTTTGACCGTTAAAAAGCTTCTTTAAGCCATTTTTCACACTCTATAAATACTCACAAGTTCAAGAAGATAGATGACTTTTGCCTACATGAAATACAAGCTTACAAGTGAATATTTGGGTCTTCTTTGTTTGTTGTATAGGTGTGGGGAAAGTTGGGTTTTTTTGAGGTTGCTCAAGTGAAAGTTACTCTATAGGAGGCATAAAACCTTGGTGAAGGTGAACCTATCACTTGGAGTGGTAAAACCTTGGTGAAGGTTGTCTCACTTGTAAAATAGTTCTTAGTTGGTTGGTGAGCTTTCAATTGTAGTTAGTTGAGGGTTTACTTGGAGAGTAGTAAAACTCCTTTGCTCAAACAAAGGGTGTTTGGGGTGAGGAAGGAGTGATCCTTCACTTGTACAAGTTTGGTTAGTGTCACTATCAATTGAAGAAGCTATTTGGTGAATTCAACTCCAAGTTTGGAAGAAACTTGGGAGTTTGATTGGTTTGAATTCCTTTTACCTTTTTGTTACTTTATCTTTGTGATTTAAGATTGTTTACATTTATCATTATTGTGATTGTTTGAGTACTTGTTTGCTTAAACAATTTTAGTTAATTTATTGGGTTGCATTTCGGGACCTACAGTAGCAAAGGGAAAGAGTGGTCATGAAATGCAGGGTTCCTACCTGCCTTAAAAGTGTATCATCTGTGGCACCTTGCCTCCAGATTAGTCCATGGAACCTAATCATATGTCATGGAGCCTCTACATACAGTAAGAATTTTCTAAGAGCGTTGGTGCTTCTTTTCTGCAGAAAAGCTTTTGAAATAATCGCATATAATGCAACAACTCCAACCAAAAGATGACTAGAAGAAAAGAGAAATTTGGAGGGACCAATGATTTCTTCTGTTATCCCTTAGTTGGTGCATTTGGTGCATCTATGTTCCTCTTTGTTGTTTGTCTTCCTTTGGAGTAGTATTATTTTTTTTCCAGTGAAGATCAACTTTCTAGTATCTCTGACATGCAGACCGAGAACTTTTCTATTATACATGGATGTGATGGAATTTCTTTCCAAAGGCATTACATTGGTCAGGATTTTCATAATAGGTAATGCGGTTTTTCATCAATTGTACTTGTACAAGTCACTGTAGGCTTTTGCTCATACTTTTGTTTATCAAATCGTCAGTGATTTCTTTACAAAAGCACACAAATACAGGCTACAGTCCTATTACTGTGAAACAGGTACCATGGTGCTCCTTTGTCATTTCATAAGCATACTTAGTTTTTTGGCTCTCTGTTGTATTTAGTAGGAACAATGTTTTCTTTTATTGCTTCGGGTATTACATGACGAAGTGTCCCTTTTATTGTTTAATGCAAGATGAATAGGTACATTAGTTGATATATTTAATCCAACCCGTTACTGGAAGTTGCACAAGTATCTTCAGCCAAGTCATTGGCTCTATGAGTGGATAAGAAGGGAAATTCAAGCTTTAACTCAGGTTGATTTCATCCTTCTCCCTTTTTCATTTACTTGACGCATTTGTATTTGTAATCTTTAATTGAATAGAGGATCTCGATCTTTATGTGGAGTTGTCGGGGCAAGACACGAGAATAAGGACAAAAAATGAGAAAAATGTGATTGATTTGGAAACTTTAGCTCTTGCTTGAAGCCCTTGAACCACTGGGGGCTTAGGGCTGCACCTTAGCCTTCCAACATTTTTGGCAATATAGCTCATAAAAGAACCTGTGAAGCTTTCTAGATCTCTATTCCTGACATCATTTTACTTCTGTGCCTGCTCCCAGACTCTTCTGTTGATAGAAAAGTGTAAGCTTGCTAGTGATTATCTGAATTTCATGTTTTCTGTCCAGACTATGCATGAGATAGGACGATCACCACCTTAGGAATAGAAACTACCTACTGTGCAAAATGTTTGTGGTACACTTCAGTATGACCAAGCTATTGAACAATGGAACTGGCTCATCTCTCGAACAAAGCTGTGTTTTAAGACTTCACTAATATACTCCCTTCACTGTTTTGCATCCAGGAGGAGGATGTTGAAATTATTGTTCACCACATACTCGGGGTTGTCGAATCTTGGAGAAGGTAATATGACTGTGTATAGTTGCGTTTATTGGAATAAATGGCAGCAATGTTATGCAGGATGATTACAGTAGACGTTCCTCTTTTGCTTTATAGCACCTTTTTTATGCAAATGTAATGTCTCCAACCTGATTCGGTTGCTATTCTGACTGTTTGGAGTTGTGAGCTCACTACAAATCCTCGTGTTACAGAAATGAACAAACCAGTTCAAGAACTTCACCCGAGGCAAAGCGAGAAAGATTTAGAGTCGTAGTCTCTGAGGCAGCCAGACGCTTCTTAACAGGGAGAACGAATCAATTTGTGAATGAGTTGGAAATGTTTCTTGCCTCAGGATTGAATATTGATGCATATGATAAAGTCTATCTGAAGAATTTGGGTTGGAAAATTCCTGAAATAAGTGAAAATGAGGAAGAACCTCATGAACATGCTCCTATAGTTCCAAACTTGCAATTATTTGATGAGGACTCTGATTATACAGAATAGAACTTTCTTCCTTAGCTACTAATTCGTTCTATTCCAACCTTCTGGTCTTGTAATATAATCTCTGACCTGTCTCTTTGTACCTAGTGGAACATCATCTGTATGCGGTAGTAGTAATCACCTCACCACGTCATTATGTTGATCCCTTTTTCCTTCATCCTGTTTATGTTTATATTTTTGTGTTTAATTAGGTGCTTAGCTATCCCAAATTCTCATTAAATTAACTTTGGTGTAGTAGTTGTTGTTACATAGTATTGTTTAAATTATGCAATTACTTGAAGTGCCGTATTTTTTCCCCCGGGAGGGAGAGAGAGAGACAGAGAGAGAGAGTAGTAGTATTTTATTTTTGTTTTGGATCCTTGATATGTACTCTTCCTACCAGTTGAATTTCTTTGGAGAAGGGGCCAGTATAATTGGGCAATGCTATACAGTTGGTACAATTATTATACATTTTTGTTGAAGGTGTTTTATGTTTACAATTGTTGTTGTATTAAATTATTGAGTTGGTGTATAAAAATAAAAGTTATGTACACAATAAAGAAATATAAGTATGCACCAAAACATGTAAAATGTACAACAATTGTACAATTTTAAACAAATTTTAATTGTGCTAGCCTTTTTTTGAAATAACATTAATGTAGTTAGAAATCACTTTTAAAAAGAAAAAAAGTGGTTGGAAATCAAAAATCGTTGCCTTGTTGGCGATAACGTTAATGTCGTTAGAAATCAGTCTTGAAAAAAAAAAAAAAAAAGCAGTTAGAAATCAAATCATCAAACGACGCCGTTGCCTCCTTATCTCTAGGACAGTGGTAGCGTTTAATTCCTGGGAAAAGAGGAGCACACTGTCAAACTGCCAGGCTGAGTAAGAGAAGAGAATGGCAAAAGACTCATCAGACAATGGAGCTTTCATGGACAAGTTCATCCTAAAACCAGACTCTTCATCATCTCAACTCCCTTTGAGTGGCCTCACTTTTGCTGTTAAAGACATGTGAGTTGCCCCTTTACTTCAATTATCATTTGCCAATAGGGTCTTATCCAGCATATGCTCCTATATACGAACCAAGTACTTAAAGTCCCTGTCTCATGGTGCTCAACATGTTTGTGTGGTTTTTTAGTCTTGTTTTTAGATGATTGTATTTTGTTGTTTAGATAGTACTAGTATTTGTGGGAGTCTCGCACAGGAGTCAAGCGTGAATAAAAAAGGAAAAACAGGAAAAGATAATTCTACACCATTGGAGTATTAGCTGCCAAAAAGTGAAACTTTGCTTCTATCTCCTAACAGTCCCAAGCGTTGTAGTGGTATTGAGTGAAGCCCTTTTGAGTTCTTGATTTAAAATTTGCCTTATTTTGGCCTTTTTACTGACTTCACCATGACATCACCTGTAGCAGGGTTAAGTGAAGGTCTAAATATAGGGTTCTAGAGTTTGTTTGTCCTGCATATATGAAATTAGGAAGTCGTTTATTATGTTCCGATTCGATTTAAATGTTCTCTTTTCCTGTTTGTTTAGGTTTTGGGATGTTTAAATCGCTTTAATATGGTCACATTTTGATTGGCAGATTTGATATTGAGGGATATGTGACTGGATTTGGAAATCCCGATTGGACACGGACTCATTCGGCTGCAACATCTACCGCACCTGCTGTTTTGGCTCTTTTAAAGGCTGGTGCCACTTCTCTTGGTAAAACTGTCATGGATGAAATGGCTTACAGGTAAGGTTCTTCACGTTCTCATAAAGCTTCGTTTCTAACTTCTTTCAGCAGTGAAAGTTCATCTTACTTTTCTGGGCTTTCCTGCATAATTTGGTTAGATACTTGCTGGCATACTCAACATTGGTTATTAATAGTCAACTGGAACCATTTTTGATAGCTTATTTCATACTCACTATTAGTAAACTTTTCTTGTAATGGTTGCCTAATGATCTATAGCATAAAAGGGAAGAGTCGTACTCTTCAATAAAACAAAATGACTTTTTTGACTGTTAAGTATTCAGCCACCTCTCTCTGGCTCTTAGGATATTGACATGGACACCAGATTCTATTCCTCTGTCCCCATTTGTGTCAAAAACTGTCAATTCAAGTAATGTTGGGTATACAAGTAGGGAAAATATTTTGGATGGGAAAAAATGATGGTGGTTGGTGTTCTAACTTCTTATTTATCTAAGCCAACCATTAATTAACCAGCCTTTCTGGTTAAAGTCAAAATAAATTCGAAGGGCTCTTTAGAAGAAAAAGGGTTCATTCTGACAGTGGGTACTTACACAAGGCTGGATAACATCCATGGTATGTTGACAGAGCTGTATGCATTCCCTGATATAGAATAATTTCTGTGTATGAAGTATATCAACAGCAAAGTGGAAACATTTGCAACATCCAAAGAAATGGCAAACGCTGGAGTTTAGATGAATTTTCTCTTGAAGATTTTCTAGAAAGTTTTTCCTC
Organism: Gardenia jasminoides; assembly: GCA_013103745.1. Taxonomy (NCBI): domain Eukaryota; kingdom Viridiplantae; phylum Streptophyta; class Magnoliopsida; order Gentianales; family Rubiaceae; genus Gardenia; species Gardenia jasminoides. The sequence continues at coordinate 2,597,409 of CM023096.1, read as the reverse complement.
GTGTCTACTTGGTTAACGGGAGGATTTTGTCCTCGTTGCCTTTATAAACTTAAGCTCAACTCCTGCTTCAGTGCCTACTAATGTACCCAACAAAAAAGGAAGAGAAACTATCAACTTACAGCACTTAGTAAGAACCAAAAAACAAAAAAAAAATCTAAATTCTGTGTCTAAACTTTTCATTTGAAGTTGTGTTGTCTTTTAATCATTCTAATTAATTATCTATTGGTGCTAAAGTAAGACCTCCTGCAACATGAAAGCTGTTAAAGAAAGAAAGTTTAATGACAAGTTCAATGAGTGATTGTTGCAAGCTTACGGATGGTAAAGACTATTATGCAAATCTTTAAAAAGCTACTCGCCTATCAGACCAAGTATTTGGGATCAAAGGTTACAGAAAACTCAAATTTAGTGCTTGTTTTGCAATGGAAAATTTGCCAAATTAGTCCCTCACATTTTCAGAAAAAACTTTTTTAGTCCCTCACATTTAAAATCAGCCAGAATAGTCCCTCACATATAGAATATATGCTTGTTTGGTCCTAATGCTCATTTTTGCTCATTTCTTTGGCCAAAAACAAGATTCTTTTTCCTCTAGTTTTCCCCCTTCCGTCATATCTTAGCCACCAAATCTAACTGCTTGACATTAAAACCAAATGCAAGAATATCACATATCAAGACCAAATTTCTACCCTCAGAACCGAAACCAAACTAAAATATTTAAAAACTTACTCCATAATTTGGAACCCAAAGAATCTCCTCCCTAGATTTGCAAGTTTCCAAGAAGTTACGATGATAGGTTCTGTACCACAATGATATAGCTTATTGTTTGGATCCATGGAAATTTTCAACAGGTCAGTCTCTTATGCTCATTTTCTTGCTATTCTCTCTTACTTACAAGTTATTCAGTTGAGTTTTCCTTCTTCGATTTTGGTTTTAATGTTAAGCAATTAGAGTTTGGTGGTTAACATATGAAGAAAATGGAGAAAAACTAGCGAGAAAAGAAGTGTTTTTCCGGATATACCTTTGAAATTATGCTCACACGAGAGAGACATGCAATTTTTGACTAGAGAAATGAGCAAAAACAAGCATTAGGACCAAATAGGCACATATTCTGTATGTGAGGGACTATTCTGACTGATTTTGAATGTGAGTGACTAAAAATGTTTTTTCTGAAAATGTAAGGGACTAATTTAGCAAATTTCCCTTTTGCAAAAAGTTGAATTGCAAATATCATTATCCAAGCATCTCCCAGAATATCAGTTTATAGGTTGATCTTTGGAGATGCTTGAAACATCTCTCTCTTTTGTGTATGTTTACACATTTCTAAAATTGGTGTTTTCGTTATGCTGTCCATAAAATAGTCATGAAACTCAGTGTCAATTTCTCAAATTCAGTTCAAGATTCCTGAATCCTATCTTTAGTTCTTTCGCTCCAGATTGACTCCTTCCATGTCAACATGATGTGTCCTATTCCTATTTTGGACACTTCAAAATAGTTTTTATTTTCCTCTTTACTCACATGAATGTCAATTCAGCCCCACTAATCTACCTTGGTGATTAATGATGTGGCTTATGGTGTATTTGTACCCTTTCAGTGTAAACATGAACATTTGGTGAAAAATTTTTCAACTCTAAATTTCATGTATCTCAATATATTGAAATAAATATCTGTCAACTTTGGTGATCTATTTTTCTTCTCTGAAATCCTTATCCTTTCCTGGCCATCTATGATTACTTCCTTTGCCCTTAGTTGAAAATGCAAATAAAGCATTCACAGGTTAATTTTTTTCACTAGCAACTTTAGAAATGCATTTAGGCTCATTTTCTCACTGTGCATCACACTGAAAGGTCTGGGGAATTCTCGTTAAAGTTAGAAGATCCTTTAGCTGAAAGACTTATCCTTTGGCAGTATAAATGGTGAAAATATACATTATGGAACACCAACTAATCCATGTGCTCCAGATCGGGTACCTGGAGGATCCTCTAGTGGATCTGCAGTTGCAGTTGGCGCAATGACAGTAGATTTTGCCTTAGGTGAGTTTCCAGGATTACAAATATGCTAGTTGAATTTTCATAGCTAGTTGACTTTTTATTAGCTAGTTGAATCAATTATTCCATCTAATACAGGTACTGACACTGGAGGAAGTGTAAGAGTTCCTGCTTCATATTGTGGAATTTTGGGTTTTCGACCCTCCCATGGAACTGTTTCCACCAAGGGAGTAATTCCAATGGCACAGAGTTTCGATACAGTAGGTGAGCATTAGAAGTATGATTCAGTATTATGACGTATAGGATTTTAAGAGTTCTCATTTTAAAACAAACTCAGGAAAATTAATTCTTTAATGTAATAGTTCCTAATATTTTCCAGCGTGTGGTGTCTCAATGGAAAAACTTTATTACCTCCCAAAATGTAAGGCAAATTTGTTGCTCTGTTGTTCTGGGTAACCATAATCAGAATCTCATATTTCCGAGTCACTGATGGTTGTAGCAAGCAAGCAAGAGGAAGAATAACATGAGATTTGCTTAAATGCCACTTATGGACTGGTAATACTCTTCTATTTCAAATTCCAGTTAGAAGTCAACACCAACTAATTAACCATCTTTCGTAAGCTGTTTGCAGTTAATGTAATCTTTCAAGTTTGCTGGCTCTTATTTTTCCTTTTTCTTTGAAACTGGCTATCTGGATATCAAGAGGATTTCTTGATTCTCTTTGTTTCGCTAATACGCAAATGTAAAATGCTATCCCTAGGTGATGCCATAAGAACAAGAAAAATTCCATTTGCCATGGCATAGAATGCTTGGTGGATAACACTATGGACAGTTACAGTGAGTGTAAAATGGGCTGTAAATCCTTTTCTCTTATCCTCTCTGCTTCTGTCTGTGATGTTTCATTGAGTATGAAATCTCTTTAAGCTATGTTACTCAGACTCTTCACATTGCCCCCCCGTACCCATGTCCGACCCTTCATTTTAGTAGCCATGTCGGCAGGACACCATGACCGAGTCCAAGTAACATAGTCTTTAAGTCACCCTTACTCTGCCTCCCATTTCCCTCCTCTTCCTAACACTTTCTTTTTCTCAGATGCAGACATGCACACTGTCTATTGGATATTTCATTTGGTCTGCTGTCATAGAGATGTAAGTTTTGACATTTGTTTTACTGAAAATGTTATTTCAGGATGGTTTGCTAGGGATCCTGTAATCTTGAAGCAAGTTGGAAGAATTCTTTTGGAATTGCATGATGCCATTTCTGTAGCACCCAGTAATATTGTTATTGCAGAAGATTGCTTCAAACTTATGGGTTCTCCAGGAGACCAATTAACCAGGGTTATCGTTCAGTCGGTGGAGAAGTCCTATGGAAGTAAGTGTTACCATGATCCTATTTGAATTCTTTTAAATTCTTATGGACACTCATAAACAACAAAGAAAGCACTTTTCTCTCATTAACTCATGAATTTGATTAGTTGGCTGGAACCAAACGCTCAAGCACCAAACTGAAAGTAGGAAAGAGAAAAGGAAAAGAAAATTAATTTACAAAAAAAAAAAAAGGTTACACAACTTATTTTGTGGAGTGATCATATTTACACGAGTACAAAAACCTGAAGCCTCTCAAACCTGTAAAGCTGAGTAACAATAAGCCAAAATATCGACAACTTTCTTACAGCCAAAAGACTAAATCTCCTTGTCTACTAGACATGGAAAAGAAAATCTTGGTTTGTTTAGTCATGGGGAACAAGGATTTTCCATACATAGTTAACTGCTTGCTGCAACTTCATGTTGAGCTGGGATAACAAAGAATCCATAAACATGATGTCAGCCTACAGTCTTATGTCATCTGTTGTCCTTTGTGAATCTAAGCCTATCACATGATACAGTCAGCAAACTAGGAGAAAAAAGAAGTCAGACTAGTTGGACTTACTTTGAGCTAAAAGTATTTTTGTTAACAGGTTCTAGCACATCAAACGAATTTTGCAGGTCATTACATACAATTTGCAAGTTTGGGAAATTATGTTGAGGAGAAAGTTCCAAATTTGAAGCATTTCCGCAGCACTGGAAACCAAGAATATAATATATCCTCCTTAGCAGCACTCTCAAGTGCCATGCGGTTGCTTCAGAGGTGAGTATACATATTCAGTGTATCTGATAGTTCAATAAGCATGTTGTGACTTCTTATATGCATTCTTGAACCCCTTTTGGTTCGAAGCAGATATGAATTCAAGAAAAATCATGGTGAATGGGTCACCACAGTCAAGCCTAATCTGGGCCCAGGTATATCAGAAAGAGTATGGGAAGCTGTTAGGACAACAGATGAAAATATAGATGTCTGCCACAGTGTGAAGAGTGAACTAATTGCTGCACTTACTGCTTTCTTGGGGGTGCGCTCTTTCTCTCGCTCGCTTTCTCTTTCTCTTTCTGTGTGAGGCTGTTTTCATGTTCGTTATGATGCATGTGAATGTGTGTGCCTAAATACCTTGTCCAGACCTGCCTATGCATGTGTAAAAGGGAATATTACATGCTCTCAAAGAAAGAAAGGACAATCTAAGAATGTTATGCTCTGGCAGCAATAAACTTGTTGAGTTTTTATTGGAACACAAAGGTTGAAGTTTACATGATTAATTACAACTGCCTGTAGATCATTTTCATGGCGTCATAGAAGGCTATTATAGTGAATAAACATTTGGAATTTCATACTTCGAGCTTTTCGCTCTCCCAATTGTAAGCAACAGTTCATGGTACATCAACATATTCCTCCATTTACAGCATGCTAACTTTAAAGTTGCATGATTTATTTGGTTCTTTGTAATGAAAGTTGAATATGAGAATTTTCCTTAAATTTTCTTTAACACTTTCAAAGGATTATAACCTTCAGCATAGAAGGCCTTCATCCATGCTGTCACGTGCAGGTTTCAGGTCCTAAAATCATTTAGGTCATTTTATATATTTTATCTTCTGTGAGAGAGTAATCGTTCTTTTTTTTTTTTCTTTTAAACAAAAAAAAAGGGTATCTTTTTTCCAATTAAATTTGTTGATCATAAATTGCTCTTGGCTATCCTTTTTCCTATTAACTGAAATTATAGAATAGTTGACGGAATTAAATAAACTTGGTGTTTAATAGTTTCTGCTATCCTTAAGTGAGTACTCTTTATACAAAATGCAGGACTTTGGCATTCTTGCACTCCCTATGGTACCTGGACCTCCTCCAAAACTTCAACAGGAGGCAAGCTCACTAGAAATATTTCGTGCCAAGGCTTTTAGTTTGTTATCTGTTGCAGGAGTTTCTGGATTTTGTCAGGTACTTTGTCTCTCTCTACATGATCTTGTCGAATGTGGACATACAATTTTTTGTTTTTTTTCCCTAAAGGAATGTGGAGATACTGACACATGCTTTCCCTGAATGTTCTAATTTGGTTCTTTGCAAAAACTGCTTTCATCAACAGGTAAGCATTCCTCTAGGGATGTATGAAAATCTTCCTATAGCAGTTTCTTTGTTGGCAAAGAAAGGTATGGACTGGTTATTACTGAATGTTGTGCAGACTATCTACACCACCCTTAGGGAGCAGTTTGAACTGCTGAATACTGACTAGCTGAGTTGTATTTATTCCAATATGCAGATTTTAAGTTCCACTTTCTCGCAATAGCTGAATACCAATTAATCTAGCCTTTTTTTCTGCAGATTCTTGTTATCTCTTTTCAGTCTTTTCCTTTGCTTACTTTTTTATTTCTGTTGCACCTCATTTTCTATTTTGCCACTATCACCATGAATAAGGGGTAGAAGGAACAGTTCCAGAAAGGTTAAGGGCTAAAGATGCCCCAATTATTAATTGAATGTGAAAAAAATATCCTCTTGACAAAATGTAATCTTTAGATCATATTTTGTACATCATTTTCAACTCCACATGGATCCCACTATTGTTAGAAATGGTGGATCTGATTCTAGTAATACGACTGTATACATTCATGATACTACTAATTTTCAACATATTTGTAAACATGTTTAGTTGTTTGCAAAAATGAGTTAAGCATTTGAATTGTCTACTGTTAACGTACAAAAATCATTCATACGAGTGAGTTTAGATTCATTCTTGCACACATGGAATCTATTAATAATTTTGCATGCTAAAGATTTAACTGGCTCATATAACACAATCACTAGGCATCAGGCCCCATGCATTCTGCGGGGTGCCCATGGTTGATTATGTTGGGTTGGAGTTGATGGTAATGGAAGACTTATTTTGCAATGCAATTCAGAAGTATTTTGTATGAAAGTTGAGTTATAATAAAGCAAGAATAAAAGTGGGAAACAAATATAAAAATCACACATGACGAAAAAAATGTGGCATAAATAAAAGAAATGACATCAATGCGTACACTAAGGATGAGAGAATATTTGCCTAGAAGTAGAAAAATCTATGCAAAAAGTATAAAAGGAGACAAAAATTGCTGGAAAGTATATTAATGTCAGAGGTTTCTTTTTGTTATGGAAAGATGGAGATAGTATGAAGCTTGTGTTAGATCATAAAAATAATAATCAAGAACAGTTTCATACGATAGGTTTGTAAAATATGGATTTTTTAATTGGCTAGTGTTTGTTTAAATTATTGGACATTGGATTGATTAATGTTATACAGGAGATTGGTTAAACGAATAAATAAAGTATGTACTATCATTTTAAGATTAATAACATGTGAAGAAATAAGAGAATCATACAAAATGCGATTCATGATTTTCATTGGTATATCGAAGATGAAGACGATTAATTCATAAGGAATTTAATTCTACTTGGAAAAGTATTAAGATAAGCAAATGTTGTTGTTAAAATTGACCAATATATCTAAAAATTATAGAACTCGATTGCAATTAGAATATGATCACATTATTCTCAATTGTAATTAATGTATCTTAAAAATTAATTTTGAGGTGTGACTATAAAATTGTTAACCAGAACAACTAGATTTGGAAATTACTAATAGTAATCATATAGCTAATTATTTCATTTGATTAATTAAAATTACAAAATGTGAATATTTGTGGCACGTGAAACAATAAAAATTAAGATTATAAATATGAAAACCTGGACTACTTTAAACAATTGTCGACCATAAGATTGTCAATTGTGTATTATTTTTTAAAATTAATAGGTGTTAAATCAATAAAAAAAAATCATAAAAGATGGCATCTCTAATGATTGTTAGGATATTTAAAAACCATATATATGAATAGAAAGTGTGCAATTCAAAGATAATTAATGTATATAGATTTTTCTCTTACTACTCAACATTTTTTTCTTTGTTTTAGTAATGGGAAACTGTCTGACATGCAGTCCAACTCTGATTCTCTTACCTAGCTCTAGCATCTGCACATTGGCATATGTATTGTGACGACATGCTATTGATTCTAGGAGGAGTATAATGAGGAGGGCGACAGACCCTCACGATCGGGGTGTAATTGCAGACACAGAAACAGACAATATATGAGTGTTTGAGGACGTGGATCTGGTTGTTGTGCACATGGGAAAAAAAATTATGATTAGGAACACAAGCAACCAGATTTAAAATTTAAAAAAATACAAATGATTATAACAAACTCTCAAAAATTATTGGAACCGCAATAAAAGATGTATAAAATAATTCAATTAAGAGGGGAATAAGTGGATATATAAATATTTGATAAAGAATTATGGCTAATGTAGCATTTTGATGGGATAAGTAGATCTAAAAGTGAAGAATAAGGGAATTATTTTTAGATTTTTGTTTTACATTTGATAGACTTAAATTGGATTGATTGTGTATATGTGTGTGTGTGTGTATTTATGCATGTATATATGTGTGTATATATGTATAGTAACAAATGTTATTTTTTTTATATTGATATAGTTGCGGCAATTAATAAGAATTTTTTTTTAAATATTTAAGAATGAAATCTGGTATGTTTATTTCCTATGGTATTTGTTATGTGTCACGTGTTTGGAGAGTGTTGGCTTTTAGAAGAATAATTTTTATTAACAGATTTGCCAAAAATGGTAGAATTGTTAGAATTTAATAATTAATTTTCCCTGAAGTAAAAGGGATACTTTCTTTTCTTCCACGGTTCCACCGTGCATGGCTCTCTATTTTTCCCCTCATCGGACAGCCAAGCCAGGAGAGCGCAGCCCAAGCACTAAAAGCAGCTGAGGAGCAAAAAGACAGAAAAGGCCAAAATGTGCCTTGCAATAACGAATAAACCAGCGAAGGGGGTAATTCCGGGAAATAGCAACAGAAAATCTAAAGAGTGGCCGACAAAAGTACAAGGAAAGCATTCCAGAATTATGGCTTGGCAGCTAAAAAGACAGTGCAGGACAAAATAAATTCCAGAATTGCAACACTATTCCCAACCCTTCCGCGCTTTATGTATTTTAAGGTACACCCACTAAGCACAGAGGAAAACTCGTTAATTTTATCATTGCTAAACATTAGTAAGACCTGACCCTTGAAACAAATGGTTTAATGTCCGGATCAACAAACGGTTGGTAAAAAGGCTTCACGCAACTTTTTTGCATGGTTTCCTATTTCTTTGTGTTTGGATTGTTATTATTTGTCAAAAAAAATTTGGACTTGCATCATCGACACAATTTTCAACTATTTTTTTATTTCATATATATTACATCGAAAAAGTGATACAATATTTTTTTAAAAAAATTATTTCAAATAATCTACTATTCAAACACATATTTTTCTAGGAAAACCACCTTCATTTTCTGCTCTTGAAAATGATGCATTTTCAACTCTTATGTGAACAAAACCTATCATCTTTGTCCCAAAATCCATTTTAGACCAGTATTGTATCTTAGGAAAAGGCACATGGCCACCATGTGATGTTAACTTGAATAGCAAAAAGGATGTCACACTCCCTTGTGCATCCTAGCCAAATTCTAAAACGTGCCGAATCCACACTGAATCCATTATGTCATATTATACATGTTGTATACTAGTTCAAATTAAGGGATAATATCAGAAGCCGCTCCTGAGATTTCTCTTAATATCATTCGTACTTTTAATGTTTTAAAAATATCACTTACCTCCATTATTTGTATTATTTGTATAACAAAATTTTTAAAAATCCTAAATTACACTTTTTATTTGCTAAATAAAAATACTCATAAACCACTTTGTTTTGCTTCAGAATAAGCACCATCCAAAAACAACATCTAGTAGTACTACCATATCACAATATTAGAGTACATAAAAATATAAATGTAAAAGATAAAAAATATATTTGCAAAGAAATACGCTTGCACCAATTTAACTCTATAGGTTCAAAATTGATTTCTTATGAATTTTATATTTTTTCAACTTCTTCTCAACTAGTGCCCAAGCCTTTAAATTATATTAATCATTGTAAAAATTAAGTCAAAATAAATAAAGAAATCATATCCCACTCTGACACAATCACAAAAGTAAAAAATATTATGATTTATAAATAAAAAATTGCATGATCCCCCGAAAAATAAATAAGAGAAAATGTTGGAGAAAAGAAAAAGAGAAGAAAGTGACTTTTATTTCTTTTTTTTTATTTTTGAGCTTCATTTTATTTAACATGTGAATTATGTATCAAATGAAGGTTATTATAGTCTTTTAGTGATGACTAAGGGAGGTAAGTGATATTCTTAAAACCTTAGAAATATCAAGTGGTATTAAGAGAAACCTCAAGGGAGGTTTTTGATATTATCCCTTAAATTAATTCCGCAAGTTTTTGAGACAAAAAAAAAAAAAAAAAAAACTCACGGGTATCGGTTGACCTCGTATTTATTTTCTTCATTAAATTCTTGACCCATTGTTTCTCAGTTTCTTCTTTGGATTGCTTAAACTAATTTCACAAGTTTTTTGGGAGAAAAAAATTCTCACATGTACCAGTTGGCATTTGTGTTTAATTTCTTCTTTAAATCATTGACCTCATGTTTCTCAATTTCTCCTTTGGATCGTGCTATTCTTTGAATTTTTGTAGAAAAATATACTGTAACGATTGATGTACGAGAAATAAAAAATAATTAAAAATGTATTCACAAAAAATAAAAAAATTTTGGAAAAAAATGCGTATCCCAAACAAGTTGTTTGTCATTGTCGACCTGTAACAATCATCAACGACCATTAAGTTTTAGGACTAAAACAGTGCATAGTGTTTGCATGTGGTATAAAATTGTATTATGATGAAAGTAAGGGCCTAAAAAAATAATAAAAATGTGAGTGACTATACCTACAATTTGTACGTTTTTTATGATGGGGTTGGTACGGCTCAAAAGCCAAACTTTTTTGAACGCTGAGACTTTGACTAAGATCATGAAAAAGTCTACCAGCGGGTCCTCCAGCCCTATAAGATGGACTTACTGCTAACTTCAGCTCGACGCGTGTGGAGCAAGTGACGGGTTGTGAAGCATAAAGGCTGAAGCATTTTGATGGTCCCGCTAAACTTCTTATTCTATGAATCTAAAATTCTATACCTCAAGTCAGCAATTGCCTTTTGGCATATTCTATGCATTATACTTAAATCTAGACAATTAGCTATTAATTGAAAAAAAATTCCTAAAATTATTCCTTTTCTGTGATAAGATTCCTAAAATAGTTCCCTTTTTTTTTGGATAAAATTCCTAAAATTGTTCATTTTAAATTACGAACTCATAGTATATTAAGGTGAACCAAAAAAATAAAAATACTAGAATTTTGATACAAGGAATATTTTGTTGATCATATAAAATTACTCAAAGTCATCTAAGTTTAGGATGTTAGTTTTATATATTGTCATGTTATTGTTTATGGAGAAGATAAGATTTGTTTGATCACAATTGTTGGTCTTTATAGGAAACTGTTGGGCAAGTATGCTATTGAAAAATGTTATTAATTGATTTTAGAATGAATATACGTTTGGACTACATGTTTCTTCTCAAATGGTTTCCAAATAACATTTTTTGGATTATGATGTCCAAGCAATGATACATATATGTGTCTACATGTGTATGTATAAAACAATTATTATCTCTAAAAAAATCAAATATTCCAGAAAATGACAAATGCATTCAAGAGTTTTAACAAAATTTTCCAATGAGAGAGATAGCCACTTATATGTTTGATTAAAGATATTTACAATTTTTTTTTATGATTCACTTTAATATATTTTATAATGCATTAAATGTGAGATAATAATGTCTAAATAATGTCCCCAAAAGGGTAATTAAAATAATGTGTAAAGCATGACAAAAAATGACAATATTTTTTTAAAAATAATTGCTCTATCTGGATTATACTATCTTTCATATATTAGTTTTTCACATCTATCAAAAATGCCCCCATTATTTCAAAATATACCAACCAAAAAAAATTTCAAATACAAATAACAATAAAAAAAATTACCACCCATCTCTTCCTCCACTCTCACCCCAACCTGACGAATTTCTATCAATATTTGTCCAAATCCAAAATCATCCGGAATTTGGGGTTTTACTGGGAGTGTTTCTCAAAATAAGGTCGCCAAAAATGTAATATGCTACGACCCTGAAAAATATTTTATTTTTTAAATTTATTATTTCACTTCTCAGCACCAGTATCATAATTTTTTTTAATAAAAATAATCAACAACCGCACTTAATGATCTGGGTCGAACTCAACTCACGAGCTACCCAGTTCGATTAACAGCATTACCCAGCGGACCCAATGCTTTCCGTAGAGCATAGCTATTTAAAGACGGCTCACGCGCTTGCAGTCCGTGTTGACACAGTAATGAGGTTAGTGTTAAAAAACAAAAACATCATCCGCCAAACAAGACCGGGAATCAATTTATTGCATGAATTTCTCCGCCATTATCAAGCAAAATTCTCTGCGCTCAATAATGAGCATTACTTCATAAGCGTCAATCTATTTGAAAATCCCACCAAAATAAAAAAACCTAAAAGACCCATTTGGATTCGAAGAATAAAGAAAATGGAGGTGAGAGCTAGAGCTCCAGGGAAAATCATACTGGCCGGAGAGCATGCTGTGGTCCACGGATCAACGGCCATGGCTGCCGCCATCGATCTCTACACTTATGTTTCCCTCCGCTTCCCCACCCCTTCTGGTATTCTTTTTTTCTTTCTTTATTTCTTTCTTGTCTTGTTTTAATGAAGGCCTTCTACTGATATTCAAATCTTGGACGAGTTAATTTTGGTTAATGTTGCACTTGGATTCTTGATTTGGGATAATTGAGTGGAGATTAGTGCATGATATGAGGATTTGATTGGTCCTTATTGGTGTATTATGATGTTGTATTTGTGTGGAATAACATGATGTTACCATGCAGTTGAGGCAGAATTGCAGAAGATGTTTATAAGACAAAAAAGAGCTAGCTTGTGCCAATATTTAAGAAGAAATTTATTGCCTAACCATGGGTTGATCGAATATTAAGGATCTTGGCGAGTTTGAGTCTCTGATAATCGGGGCCTGAGCTTAGTATTTTGGCCTTGACAGCTACTGCGGTCTTTCTCTAGATACTGTGGGGTGACATGAGAGCAATGATTCCTGTTTGACAAAAGAATTTTGAAAAGATTTAGTGGCTTACAGAAAGTTCTTGAAAATCGTAACCTTGGGTTTATTTGAAAGCAATAGCAATTTTCATACTGGGAGGAATTCATACAAAACCTTTGAGTGTTTGTTAGTCATACCATGAAAGGTCTCATGCTTCACAGTTTGAAATTGTTTGTTGGTGGTTGTTTTAGTCAATTCTATGTCATACCAAATCTTACTTTGTTATTTGAGATTATTTATTGGCAATTTACTAGTGAATGAAGATTCTGCTGGGTAAAATATGTGCTTATTTCTACAAATTCAATTAGCTTGCACTGAAAAGTGAACCAACTCCTGGGTCCTAATTTCATTCACACTTTTTTTTTAATGGCAAACGTTGGAATTTTGGTGGATATTTGAATGATAAAGAGGGTTATTAAGCTGGTCATTTCCCTGGAGATATTCTGAGTTTGGTTCTTTAACAGTGATATTTTTCATCTGTTGAAATATACAAATAAAGTGACTTTCACAACAGTCATAGTGTAAATATTAGAGATGGTGCCAGTTGATCATGAATAAACCAAATTCACCCCAGACATGCTTGTGTAGATGACTAGGAAAAGCAAATATGGAGCTGGATTAAGCCCTTCTGTTTTTTTTTTTTTTTAAAGCTGAAACAGAATAATTTACTTGGTCAATTTGGTTGATGTAGTATATGTCTTGATTATAAGATTTTAGCTTAAATTCCAGTATATTGAGGAATCTTCCAAATCCTCCAAAATCTAGTAAGTTATGGCTGTGAAGGTTACCTAATATTATCAACATCTGTGTGACCACTGCTGGATCAACTGACTCTAATCCTCTTCTCCTATAATCAAGTTGTAGCATTTGTAGTTTGCTGCTTCCTGATGAAGTTATTCCTCTTTATTTTATATGTTCTGTTTGTGTAGATAATGATGATACACTAAAACTCCACCTCAAGGATATGGACTTAGAATTTTCTTGGCCGGTTGGAAGAATCAAGGAAGCAATCCCAGAGTTGGGTAGTTTTGATGCCTCTTCACCAACGTCATGCTCACTGGAAACAACAAAAGCAATTGCTGCCTTAGTTGATGAACAGAACATTCCGGAGGCAAAAATAGGGCTTGCTTCTGGTGTTTCAGCATTTCTATGGCTGTACATCTCTATCCATGGGTATGTGGCATTTTTGTCGAGTTGATAGCATTTATGTTCTTTTATTCTGAATCACCTGCAACATCATGATTCCATTTTCTTTGGCATCAGTTGTAAACCAGCAAAGGCCACTGTCACTTCTGAGCTTCCTCTTGGATCAGGCTTGGGCTCATCTGCTGCCTTTTGTGTTGCTCTTTCAGCTGCCCTGCTTGCCTTATCAGACTCTGTAAAGCTGGATTTTGGCCACCAAGGTTGGCAGATATTCGGTGATAGTGAACTGGACTTGGTGAACAAATGGGCATTTGAGGGTGAAAAAATTATCCATGGGAAGCCATCTGGAATTGATAACACAGTTAGCACCTATGGTATGTCATGATACAAAGTAAAGGCTGAACATTGACTGCTTTTGCTTCTTATTAGAAAAAGTTTGAGAGAGACAGAGAGCAAACAGAGAGGACTTAAAGATCTTTATCTCAGTCACCTTTAGTCTGAAGTAGAAGTAAGGGGTGCCCTTTGCCCCACAGAAAACACTGCTTCTGGAAGTTTACAGTTTTAGGTGTAACAGTACGCGGAGGTTGAACTCATAACTGGGGAATGATATGAATAGAGAGCTAGACAAACAACCTCAACAATACTAAATAAAAATCTTTTCCTGGTGATAAATGTTTGGTTGGGAAAATTGACCTTTCTTTTTCTTTCCTTTACTATAAAGAGTTAAAAATAATTCTATTTCTTCTTTTGATTGCAGCAGTAATGCATGGAATAATCACAATAGACTAACTCATGTTGAGTTGAACATCTTTTCATGCTTCCACGGTTTAGATTTTTGAAACTTAAAATGTTGTTTTGGTCAACTGTATTCTGGCTTATTTTGGCATAATGTGGGAAGGGTCGCTCAGAATTTTGCTGTCCCTGGAACTGATGAACATTGTCAAACAGGTAACATGATCAAATTTAAGTCTGGCGAGTTGACATGCATCAAGACTAATATGCCACTAAAGATGTTGATAACTAACACAAAAGTAGGGAGAAACACAAAAGCATTGGTGGCTGGTGTTTCAGAACGGACAGTGAGGCATCCAACTGCTATGGCAGCTGTATTTAATGCTGTTGATTCCATCAGCAATGAAATGGCTACCATTATTCAATCTCCTGTTTCTGATGATCTTGCCATAACTGAGAAGGAAGAGAAATTAGAGGAATTAATGGAAATGAATCAGGGATTGCTTCAATGCATGGGTGTCAGTCATGCTTCAATAGAAAGTGTGCTCCGTACAGCGTTAAAGTTCAAACTGTCATCGAAGTTGACAGGAGCTGGTGGCGGTGGCTGTGTTTTGACACTGCTACCAACTTGTATCCTTTCTCTCTTCTACTTATACTGCTTCCTATAACTCCTTAATTTCTTGCTTTCTCAAATTCTGTTTCCTTCTTGTGCTTGACTTAGCCGCATCTGCAGCATTCATTTATACCTTTTCTATCTTGTTTTTTCTTTTTCAATTATCCTCTTGTGCTGACTGCCCAGGATATAGGTTCATTTGTTGTCTATCAAACCAATTAGTGAATTAGAATTCATGTGTGTACAGCATTATTATGAATAGTTGACCACTAAAAATTGGATGTAGAATGAAAAGAGAACATATTATGACTGTCATAGATTGCAATTACTATACCAAAAGATCATTTAAGCTGAAACTTCTATTTGAATCCTTGGTAAATGATTTACCATCTTAGTTGGCGGGTGTTGTGATCATTATGGTATCAAAGCGACAAAGAATTAAACTTGGTGCACTCTAGTGTCAGAGAGTCCTCTTGGCATGGTATGACTGGAATAAATTGACTTGAATTAGAAGTGGTAATTGTAGAGTTGGGGAGATCATTTGCTGTTGAAGCTTGCTTAGATTTGGGTATGAATGGACGACAGAAATCTTAAAAAGATTAGGAGAGAGGCTAGGCATTCATACCTAAAAATTAATGTATTCAAATCCAGGCCCATGAATAAAATGTGGAGTTTGATTCTTGAAGGAATTGGATCACATGTGAAACCTATATCCCTCTGCCTATTGTAGAGGGTAAAAATATTAAGGCAACGTCAATCTGGAAGCAGAACTACTATAAGGATGTAAAATTGTAAGAGAAAAGGTGAGACAGTGAGAGATTTGAGATGAGATGAAGAGGTAGTGTCTTTCAGTTGGATATAGACCTCACCTTAGAGTGCAAATTTAAATTAAGAATTAGGGTGAGTAGTTTTGAGTTTGGTTTGATAGCATGTTGTGTTTATTTACATGTAGTGCACCGAAGGAACATCTGATCAGTGGAAACTATTCCTTTGATCATAACAAAATACTCAATCTCTTTAAGTTTTAGTGTTTTCTTGAGCTTGAAAAGTACTTATACCTTAGAGGTCTTCCTCAATTTCAGTGGTTGCTCTTCTGTGTATGTGTGTTTGCTAAACCATGTTCATATGTTGGGTCTCACATATTTTGAATTACTATATACACCGAATAAACAACGTAGTGGAAAGGAGATTGCGAGGGGACCTGCAATTGCTTTGCTCTAGCCTGACTAAATGTTGTATGAACACCTTTAGGGTCTCCAGATTTCTCTGACTTTCTATCATGATTTACAGGAAACCCTTTAACTTCATTTGCTTTTGGTAAGTACTATCATTATTCCATGTGGTTGAGGAATAAATTTTGCATGCAGGAAACCTTCCTGAACTTCTATGCCTTATTTATGAACTTCTATGCCTTATTTATGTTTGATAACTATATAGGTTAGTCGTTGTCGGGTTAAGATTTTGATCCTTTTTGTACTTCCCTTAACTACATTGTTCAGTATTGTCAGGAACAGTTGTTGACAAGGTAATTGCGGATTTAGAATCAAATGGGTTCCAATGTTTGATTGCTGGAATAGGCGGGAAAGGCATGGAAGTTTCCTTTAGCGGTACTTCCTGATGTTGTCTGGTGCAGCTGCTAATTGTAAGATCTATCTCTTTAGAATCAAATAAATTTGTTGAAGACATTCCTTTCTTCAAATTTTTCCATCGATCATTGTTGTATGTTCATTATTTTCTAACGGAAATCTATTGTGTCAAATGACAATCACATTGTTGAGAGAAAGATGTCTTTTCCTGGATGACATTAACCTCAATCTTCATTCTCAATCTGTTTTTCAGGTTTTAAAGTTTAGCATGCCTGTTTTACTTCTGGTTGCAATTTTGAGTTACCATAACTGTAAACAAAAAATTATACGATGACTAGCGGTCGCACTTTTGTGATTTCCTCTCCTTCTGTTAGTCTTCTTGAATAAGCTATAGCATTTACAAGCACCTTGTTTACTTGGGTATTTTTGATTGCTTACCATCATATTTTAAGAAATCTTCAAGTCTTCCAAATACTTCTTTGAAGATTGATTTTCCAGGACGCCATATTATTGGTTTACAATAATGAAATCGACCTATATCTGCTTCTGAGATGGTTAGCAACCTCTCCTTAAGATACTTACTGACAAAGAAAGAGTGAAATATGTCTCACTATCCTCTATTCTGAGGCTGCTTGGGTTTAAAATGGAGAATTGTTGCTTATTGATGGGAATTTTCATAATCAGACTGCCCACTGCCTACATCCAGATATTAATCTCTGTTTCATCGTAGCTTCAGAAACTATGAACTATGACCATCTGCCTTGCCATTAAGAATGCCATGATGAACTTGTTAGCAAGCAATGCCATGAGTACATATTCAGACCACAACTATATCCAATCCTTCAAACCACAAACTGCCCGATGGTACTGATTTTTAACATCCTACAAATTCACAGTATGATTCCATATTACCCTGCCTTCCATCCAAGCTAAATTGCACAGGTGTAAAACTTGCATCCCCACAGGAATGGTTAATGGCGCAAATTACTGTAGTACACAGGCAGGTTGCTGCCTAGGATGCCATATGTTACTGTAGGCAGGTTACTGTCTTGCACAGGTAGGAATGATTAATGGCATTTATTCATCTTCAGACTCTGGTGCATTCAATGTTTACCACAGCGCGATCAAATCCTCAATTCTGAATAACGTGAGTAGAAGATTGACGTTCATTTCATATTCTGCATTTAATAACCGTCAGTATGTTTAAAGTCACATTTTTGCAGAGAGTTTCTCCCACATGGACATCTACCGAGGGCGAATTATATCAATATACAAAGAGCCATCCGACACCTTTCTTTTACACCAAATTAATTCTTACATTCACATTCCCAGGTGCCAAGTGCAAAAGACAACATCACACAAGGAAACTTAAAAAGAAAGTAAAAAAGGACAGATGATTCCGTTTCCACTGGCCATACTATTATAGACACTAGTACCTTCCACTCCCATTTTCATCATTGGCAAACTCAGCAATGCCAAGACCACCACAAAAGAGCCGATCAAGATCAAGCATTGACGATTGCCCCACCTGTGAAAAACCAATCAATTAAATCATAGAATTCAATTAGAAAAGACAAAATGACAGAATTCTGATAACATCATCAATAGGTAAAGGAAAGAAGAAACTGCAGCCGGCATGAATCAGTGGTGCGGAGCATACCATTAGGATGGAGGACCTGGCCTGTGATGTAGGAGGAACAGTGATTACAGGCAAGGAAGACATAAGATGGTGCAACCTCAATGGGCTGACCTGCCCTATTCATTGGCACCTCACTCCCAAACTTTTGAACCTCCTCTTCGCTGAATGATGCAGGGATCAGCGGTGTCCATATTGGCCCCGGGGCTACACCGTTTACACGGATGCCTTTGCCGACTAGCTGCAGCGAGAGCCCTCTCGTGAATGCAACAATTGCTCCCTTGGTGGCTGTGTAGTCAAGTAACTTGGGATTACCCTTGTACGCATTGATTGATGTGGTGTTGATAATGGCACTTCCTTCCTTCATATGCTTCAAAGCATGCCTGCAATTATATCATCACCAACTAATCAATAAAACTAAAACAAAAATCACACACATAATGAAAGATTGATAGATAACCATCCCAACGTGCATACCTGGTCATAAAGAAGTAAGAAAACATGTTAGTCCTAAACACTCTTTCCAGTCTTTCTTCATCAATTTCCTCAACAGAGGCAGCCTTATACTGCTCTGCTGCATTGTTCACCAAAATATCGATCCTACCATAATTATTTACCACATCATCCACAACCCTTTTGCAATTTTCGTCATATCCCAAATCTGCAGGAAGAGCCGTTGGGTCTTTTGCATGAGGAGCTTTGGCTTTCATCAACATTTCTAGGGTGTTCGTTGCATCTTTGTCCTCAATGCCTTTCACATAGGTGAAAGCCACAGTTGCACCCTCAAGAGCAAAGCAGTGGGCAACTGCTCTCCCTATGCCCGAATCACCCCCTGTAACCAGTGCTACCTTACCCGATAAATGGACAATGGTTAAAGCAATCAATTTCCAAGTACATAGTACCTTCTTAGAATAATTTGCCATAAAATTCATGAACTTCAAGATCAAGAAGAAATCCCACGCAAAAGTTAAAGTAGTAATGCCTCAGTTGATGCTTTATATTTCCGCCCCATAAAATGATCAATCACAGTGTGGTGAAATGAAATACTCACCAACGACTTCTGATCAAGAACTAAAGAAAAATAATTGAGGAATTGAAATTGTTTTTAGTGTGAAAGAAGTCAGTCCTCTAAAAAATTTCGTTCTCCAGAAATAAAGGATTAAAAAAAGGGAAAAATTTACATGCATGCAAAATTGGTGGCACGTACCTGAAGCTTGTTAGAGGGCTTATACTCCTGGGTAATGGCCTTAGGAGTCGGATCCATGACATGTTCCTTCCCAGGTTGTACATCCTGCTTCTGAGGTGGAAATTGCTGACCGCTAGAAGCCATAATTGATCTAACAAAAAACGTACTTTTTCTAGCAAAACTTTTGCAGCTAGAACTTGAAAAAGAAACCGGAGAAAACCGACTTTTCAAACAACTTTGACAGCTGATCGATGAGGTGGCTGCTAACACCCTGGAACAAGCAACAAAACGAGAGAACATGAAATATATAGGAAAATGTTGATAGATATCCAAGGTGGTTTATATGAAGTTGAAGCCAAAAATTAAGGTGGAAGAGGTGGCGAGGCTCTGTAACGTGGCATGAGGCACGAGTCTACGCGTAATCTTACGCCGCATGCACCGGACACGTGGGTAGCCACGGACGCCATGCATTGGGGGTTGAGTTGCGACTTACGATTTCTATGGAAGTGATGGCACCGTTTGGATTTTTGAGAGAATGAGGGGGAAAGGAAAGGAGAGGAGTTGGAGGGACTTGATCTCGCCATGGATTAGATGTTTTTTAAACTATTTTTTAAAAAATTTACTGTAACATTGCATATAACAAAATTTATTGTAATTATTTTTGATGTACTTTTGAAAGTATTTTTTTGGAAGTTTTTTAAAATATATTTTTAAAAAATTTTATCCATCCACCACCACTACTACCATCCCCTTCCCACTCTCCTCGCTCTCCCACTTCCTCCTCCTCCTCCTTTCTCCTTCCTCCCTCAATCTCCCTCGCCTTCTCCTTCCTCCTCTCCCTTCTTCCCTTCCCGCCGCCCCCTTCCTTCCCATCTCCAACCTCTCAATCCTCCCCTCCCTTGCCTTTATTCGTGACTAGAAGCCATGACTGGTCAACAACTTTGGTCGCGGCCTCCGTGGTCTGGAGAGGAGAGCGGGTTTTGTGGGGAGGGGGAAGGGAGGAGAGAGAAGGAGAGAAAAAGAAGAGGGCGGAGGGGGAAGGTTGGCGGTGGTGGAGAGTGATAAGCGGTGGTTGTTGTAATGGTGGTAGTGGTGGTAGACAGTGTGTAGAAGAAGAAGATAGGTTTTTTTTTTTTTTAGGTGTATTTGATGTAATGTGTTTCTAGAGTTGTTTTTGAAATTGTTTTTGGAGTTTTATAACTGTAACGTTATTTGTGTTTAAAGAACTAGTTTTTGAAAAAATGCCAAATCCAAACAGATTGTTGGGATTGATTTTTGAGGAGGAAAAGAAAATGATATGGAGGGAAAGGATCAAGTTACTTTATTAAATTATGATTTCCACACACTCTAACGGGGAACTGAAACTAAATTAATTGAAATAATTTAAATTTTCTTTTTCTTTCTCTTCCTTTTTCAATCCAAATAAAAATTTAGTATTTCCTTGTTTTCCTTCCATACTTAATTCTGGACGAAAATCACTATCCTCTATTCTCTTTTCTTTTCATTGGTTTCCTTTTCCTTCCTTTCCTTCAAACAAAACAGTGCCTAATGAGAATTTTGTAAACAATGCTAGAAACAAGTTAATAAACATTCAACTCCAGAATTTTGAATTAAATGATCCAATTCTTTAAGGATGATAAATTCTGAGCGATATGATAACTTGTTAGACAAACATCTTATTTGCCATTAATAGAATTATTACCCCATTACAACTATAAGATCCTATTTGACAAAATTGAATCCGAATTCTAAAATCTGAATGCTATGACAGGTGTCGAGCCTGTGCAATAATAAATACCTACTTCAGGAAATATAAATTTTGAGTATAAAGGTGAGTAGGATCGTCTCCTCAGGGAATGGGGAAAATTAACTCCTTTTTCAGTTACAGGAAATGGGGAGATTTTAGGAATTAAATGCTAACAAAAGATAAACTAAATAATCAACTATGGAAAATAATTAAAAGAGAGAGATTTAATGGGAAAAACTCTAGACAAGGATACACTTCAGAAATGGTTTAGATAACTGATCATTGATGCAAATATAATTCCAACATTCATTGATAACAGGTTTTCACTGCCGATACGATCTGACAGCAGTCTCTCCTTATTGTTTCGATAGCCAAGGTACGACCATTGACCATTTCCCTAATCCAAGAATAACCCTAGGTACGACCATAGGATTTAATTCCTAATTGCATTAAAAATTAGAGAAACCCTGTCCTAATTAACAGACACGCTACGAGGGTCCATTTAAATTAGATTGTATATTTCCCTGACACAAAACCAATTATGCCAGTTGCTACCAGGATTAGAGTAATCAAACAATTATGGATTCAACCACCCTAATTAGCAAATAGATCACGTGAATAATTAAATACTGTGCACTTATTTAATCACACACGGTCACTATAGTCAATAAAGGCAGAAAATATACAAATATCAATGAATAGAAGAAATAAATAAATTCGATTAAATCTCACAGTAATAGATGAACCAAATCTTCAAGTGTTCCTTGACTAGAAATAAGAAATTAGCCACACACCATGTATGAAATTCACCAAAGTGTTTCTAAGGAAAAATAGCAAAAACAACTATTAATATTCTAAAGGAAAATATCAAAGGAAAGGATGAGGAATGGAGAAACTATGGCTTGTCGTCAATTTGCTTCTTCGTCCGTAGTCTTTCGTCTTTTTCCCAAGCAAAGGACGCAGCCAAGAAGATCTCCCTTCTCCCAAGCAAAAGATGATGATGCGTCAGAAGATGGATCTCCCTTCAACCTACTAATCCCCAAGGTCTATGTATGCCTTGCATGGCCCCACTTTTTCTTGTTAGTTTGTTTCCTTTTCCAATTCAAACTCCCACGTTGCACACTCCTTTTCCAACTCTGAAAATTAACTTCCAGCCACGTTGTTCATTTGTTTCCTTTTTGTCTTTTTAGAAACAAAAATTACCAACAATACCAAATCCTATTTGTCGCGCCCCATTTTTTGTCAAAATGTGTTGTTGGTAGAAAAGGGAAAGATTTGATTTTTTGAAAAAGAAAGGGAAAGGGGTCATGGGACTATAAAAGTGCGACGGTTTGGACCCAAAAAACAAAAGTCTAGAAAAGGGTTTTTAGAAAAAGTTTGGAGTCGCCACTTGGTATAAAGTTTAAGTGTACCAAGTCACCCAAGAATTTTAATTAATGAAAATAAACAAAGAAAACCCTTTTTAGACGACTCCAGGTCTTTGAAAAACTAGAGAAAAAGGTTCGGGGGTCACGGTTGAAAGAAGGGAAGGCGAAAATTCGATGTTACTCGTCTCTAAGGCACTCTTCTAAACTAGCCAAAGCTAGTTGCAAGATTTAGTTGAAAATTTCCTAATCCTAACTTTAAAATTTATCACATTTGGATGTTGTCTATATGGATGCAAAAACCTAAACCTAATGTTGGATCGAGAGGGGCAAAATGTCTCCTTGAGGTGTGATTGGAATCGATCACATTAGTTGTGTCATCCAAGTTTGATCCCTTGAGGAGGTCACGAAGAATGCAAATGATGAAACTCGAACAAACAGAAAAATAGGGTTTTCAAAAGAAGTGCAATTTATAAAATCTCAAGGGAAAAGAAATTGGATCATTTTGAAAAGATCAATTTTAAGTGCAAAGAGGAACTTGAATTTTCAAAAGATGCAATTTTGAGAAAACACGGTTTCTTGACTTTGAATTGCTAAACATGAAAAAACTTGCTTTTTAAAGAATGATTTTGATAGAACCAATGCACATGTATGTCCTAAAGAGGGATAATGCAATCATAATGGGTGCGGGGGACTAAGTTCGTGACTTTAAATCTTCCTTTTCATAGAAGGAAATAAAAGCGTGCTAAGGCTAAGAAGCCATACTCGCTCTTTTTCCTATTTCAAAGGGTAATGCTTTAAATGCACTAATCTAATAAAAAGAAAACTAATATGAGATGTTTCGCATATGGGATGAGAGAATAGTGACATGCAAAATGGAAAAGAAACTCTAAAAGTGGAAAGCGTGTGAAATTTGTATCTAATGCATGAACGGCGTTTAAGGGTCTAGCATTGGACTAGCCCTCGTCAAAAGGTTCTCACTAACATTGGATTAGTGAGAAATCGAAAGGAAAGGCCACAACTAGTGTTGGACTAGTGTGGTGACGTCAATACATTTACACAATAAACATGTAGACATGATAATAAAGCGAGTAAACACATAAAACACATAAACACATAACACATAGGCATAATATCTAAATGCAAGACCCTAGGAAAGCAAATAAACACATAATCATGCAAGCATGCAAAATAAACATATAAAACCTAATTATTACATTGAGGGGAACCTAAATACAGTCTAAGGGGGAAAAATTCGGAATAATAATCTAACTATTACATTTTCTAGAATAAATACACTTTTTGCCAAAATTAAACCTATCTATTACAACTTGGCATCCAAGGCCTCCGAATGATTTACTCAAAGATTAAATAACATAAATAAAGACTAGACATGAATAAAAACAAAGGAAAACTTAATTTAAAACATGCAAAATTATGCAAAAACACATAATAAGCACATAATAGGGGAAAGAAGTTACCATCCCTTGATATGAGGCCTTAATTGAATCCTTAGATGATGGGAATGGTTATCTAAGACTCAATGTCAACAAAAGGGATCAAGGTACCAATTTAAAGGAAAAATGAATCAAAAATTCAAAGAAAGGGTATCTAAACAGATTCTGCAAGCAAACAGATAATACTAGGAAATAGAGTAAGATTCTGGAACAAAAGAGCGGAAATATCAACGAATACTGAAACAGAGGTTACGGGTAGAAAGCGGATAGAGCCAACACACCCACGCTATGTGCAAAATCAAAGACCGAGGGAAACGCGGACCGAAAACGCGAACTAAGACGCGTAACCGTCCGCGTCTCTTCCCATCTTCAAAATATCGGAAGGTTGCTTTTTTGATAACATCACAAACAAAATCTTCAGAGGCAAGGGATCTATTTAAAACATCAAACACAAGCATTCGGATCATATCAAAACAAACTAAAACCGAAGAAGGCCGAATCTTAAACATCGACATCATCAAATAGACAAGAGAAGGGAAGGGAAGAACAGGTTAGAAAGCGAGGATTGTTACGGTGGCTGCGTAACAAGCCGCTTTCTTCACATCTTCAAGTATTCAAACAAACGCTGAAGTAGTCCACGCAAAGAGGTCCGCTTTCTTCACAACTTCAAACATTCAGAGGAAACGCGGACCGTTACGCGGTTATCCGCAAGTAGTCAGCGTTTCTTCACATCTTCAAACGTGAAGAACATTTTTCCAAATTTCTGGGAATCACAACAAAGATCATCACGTAAGCATCAAACGCGTCGATTTTAAACACAAAACAAATCTACTAGCCTTACCAAGGCTTTATAAACACAACATGCTCATATAACAACTGATAATCATCATCAAATATCACAAACTAAAAGAAAAACTATTCAAGACCTTGGTTCCACCAAAGGTCCAAATTTCCGATAATTTCTGATCAAAAAACGGTAAATAAAGTAGAAGGATGTTACCTGAATCTAAGCTTGAATCTAAGCGAAGGAGGAGGCCGAAATTCCAAGAATAATCTTCCCAAGTATGAAACCCTAGCTTTTCCCTTTCTTCTTTCTTTTCTTTTTTTCTCTCCAATTCCTTTTCTTCGCTTTTTCTCTCAAAAGCTCTCCCAATTGCCTCTTTTCTCTCGATTTCCAACCTCTCTTGTTAAACCCTAATCTAGGCTATTTATAGCTACCAAACCTAGAACTAAGGGTTTTGATGTTCTTGGATGAGGTGAGCTAATTTTGAACGTTAGATGAGTTGTTGGGGTTAGGAGTTGGGGAATGTTTAAATAGGTTTCTTATCGCTTCAAGCATCGAAATTACAGTTGGAAAAGGATGATCCGAGTTCGGAAGAATCATTTTTTTTTCGATCAAGTTACGGACTAGTTACGCGGACTTATCCGCGTAACTGGTCCGCGTTTTTGACTTTTCTCTCTTTTTTTTCTTTTTTTTTTAAGAGAAACCTACAAAAATAAGAAAAAAGCGTTAGAATATTCAAAAATAAATAACTAAACATTAATAGATAAAAACATAAGAAAACAAATGAAAAAGTCAAAATTTGGTGTCTACACTATTCTAAAAAGATTTCCTAAAACAAATGCCAAATTAGCTCCAACTACTAATTAAGAAAACATCAAATTTGACTCCACAATCTTTCAGAATTTGGACTTCACAAACTCTTGAAAATTGCCCACGCTACTGAAATCTTGGAAATCTAGCGACGTCGCCTTTAGGCACGCTGTCGAACGCTTTTGGATTTTTCCTTTTTCAACACAATTTCACCAAATCCTGCAATTGACCACCAATTAAATAAACTTAGTAGAATCCACCCAAGAATGCAATTTTTAGTCTAAATAATTAGGAAATATTAACACAATAAATAACTAAAATTGCACCCTATCATGCTAAAACAATTAATATTGAAATAATTAATTTACTAAATTTTAAGCATTGAAAGAAATATATGAGTACCATTTGATAAACATCTAAAACCGAATGCTTAGTAAGCTAAATTGTACAACTTTTGACATTCTATCTTTTCATCCAAAAAGTGAGAAGGAGAAAAAAGAAACAGAAGCAACGTTGGGGAATGAACAGACGGAGTTAAAAAAGATGGTAGTTAGAAAGAAGAAAATATGTTAAGAGTATCGAGGAGAAGGCGAAAGTCATTAAATAGAGAGAAAATAAAGAAATAGAAAGTCGTTAAATAGAAAGCATCAGCTTGTTTAATTGGAGAAAAATTCTGAACATGATTGACAAATAAGAATAGGTTTGATAGATAAGATAAAGTAGTTGAAATAAATCCATCATTGCAATCAAAATTAAGCATTCAATTTTTATGCTGAGAAAGACACACAAGAATTTAGCACCACTTAACAATTTCGGGAGGTTTTTGTTTATCAAATAACCAAAACTCCTAAATCTCTAAAAGATTCAGATTTAGCACTCTTCACCTTATCAGGCAAGCCCTAAGAAATTTAGGGACTTTGACATTGACTCATGGGAAAATATTAAGCCCCCAAATGTAATTACTCATAAATTAACAAAATTTTTTATTCCAGCCAAATTTCGAGTAAGACTGATAAAAATTCAATGTTACTAGATTGGACTTTATGAATTTGTCATCTTCTTCTAAATAAAAGTTTTTGTTATCATGAATGTGAACAATTTGAAAAATATATGGGACTCACCATAGGAGGTAAGACATAGGATGCGTTTAATAAAAATGAAGTTTGAAATTTTGAAGTTTGAAATTATTAAGTTACTGAATTGTTAAGTATTAAAATCTTAACATTTGAGCATAATTTGTACTAAATGATAAATGGATAACTTATCATTTAATTTTGGAGTAAGTTTTACGTAAGAAATTTAGTGGTGTTTAATTAATTAAAACTTTTTTTGATTATCAAATATGTTTGAATATGTTAAGATTTAAATCCTTTATAAGTGTTGAATTGAGTTATCAAACAGAGACGTGCATCCATGTTGAACTCTAAAATGACTAGAAATTAACTCTTGTGAGGGTCTCAAAATTCCATTTTTATTGAAAAATAAATAATAATATTTATTTTATGTTTATTCACTAAATGTGAGTGAATTTATGCTTTGAATTATTATTTTCCAATTTATATGATTTTTTCGAGAATTATTTGCCGGTGTTTGGTTTCGGCCAATTTAAGCGTTAAATTTTGTTCTGAAGTGTGAAGAGTGATTTTAAGATGAAACTGAGCATATGTAGAGATATTACAAAGATATATTTAAGGTAGGACAGTGCCAGAAGAGGAAAACCAGTAAAAGTTAGAGTGTCGCGCGTTGACGCGACAAAAAGTGAAAGTTTGACCACTTTTCTTTAAATTAAGGCCAACCAAGTATCTTGTCTCTTTAAGGTCATATTCCTTGCTCCTTTTCCCTTCATTTTCAGCTGCCATTTAGAGCTTAGAGAGAGAGAGAGAAAAGAGAGAAAGAAATCCCAAGCTTTCTTCTTCTTCTTCTTCCTCAATTTTCCTTGCATCTTGAACACCATTGGAGAGCTTCAACTCACTCCTTTTTGCTGCTCATTCCAACCGTGTGTGAGGGAGAGGAAGAGCGAGGAATCCGAGAGTGAGAAGGAGAGAGAAAGTGAGAAAGAAAGTTAGTTTTTGCTCTTCATCTTCTTGTTCTTGAAATTTGTGGAGAAAGCACCAAAGATTAAGCAAATCATTGGCTAAGATGGAAGCTTTTGAGGTTGCTAAACTATGGGAGATCATCCTTGGTTAGAGATTCACAAGATCCTACTTGATCTTGTTAGATCTAGACAGATCTTGAGGTAAAACACTTAAATCTCTTAGTATTATCTTTATTAGTGTTAGACCTTTCAGATCTATGGATTACTTTGCTAGAAATGCTAGTCTTTGAAATATTTGAAATATTTGAGTTGGGCTCTTGAATTCCCAACTTAGATAGCTGACTTGAGGTGACTTTTAGGTAGCGGACTTGAGGATCTGGTTGTGGTTGTGATTGTTGTTTTTTTGAGATGAGTTCATTGTATGGTTAGAATGTAGGAATGTTGTTGGAAATTTTGAAGAAAAAGTATGAAGGCTGGCCGAACCTCACTTGGAATGTTTTGATGTTTAATTTCGAAATTTTACAATGTGTCATGGCAAGATTTTGTCTAAATAAATATGTATTATGTTCATTTATGAGTATATGTTTAGATAGAGTTAAAATCTTGAACTTTAAGGGTGAAAAGTTGAGTTTTCACTAATTTTTGGGTAAATATACTATTTGGACAGATTTGAGGTTTTTGAAATGTTTTATCTATTTTTCATAAATTTTCAACATTGAGATTTGGTGAAAATTGTTCTAAACATGTGTTAAAACCTCAATTTAAGTGAGTGTTGGGTTTAAACTAGAAGGGGTGATTTTCGAGGTGAAAGACCTCACTTTATGTCTTTGTTCTAAAAGTTTAGAAGTCACAAGTATAGAGTACATCGAGAGAGTATTTTGCTTAAATGATGTATCGATTTGAAAATGGAATCTTTTATAATGATTTTCGATTCGAGTGACTACTTTTCACTCGAGTAAAATTAGAGGAAATTTGGGAGGAATTTTGATAAAATAAATGAATAAGTTATTTGAGTTTAGTTTCGCTATTTATAGGGCGAACCTTAGTTCTTCTTTTACTTGATCATAGGAAGTGGGGAAGAGTTTGAACCAGATCCTAACTTGGATTGTCAGTTGTAATTAATTGGTGAGTATTCCAATCCGTTTATAAATCAAATATTTTACTACTATGTGAAAATGACTTGTGATATAATTTGCTCGACTCATATTTGCAATGAAAGGATTTACTGTTATTTTCAAGCAAAATGCTTTACAAGTGAAATAATTTTATGAAGAGTTTGTGAGTTTCCATGCACGTCATTTAACTTAATTCGCAAATACTAAATGAGATGGTGATTTATTTATGTGATTTTGAAACTGTGACTAGAGATGAATTATATGCTGAATTTGTATTGTGTTGTGTTGTGTCGTAAATTTTGATTTGTGTGTGATAAGCGGAAGTATGTACCACACTCTAATGAGTGGTAGGTGCCTCTTATCCCGCCATATGTGATAAGCGGGAGTATGTACCACGCTCAATGAGTGGTAGGTACCTCTCATCCCGCCTGAATATTAACTTTGAATAGGTCGATTGGAGCGATGTCTCGTCGACCATATGTGTGATAAGCGGTAGCATGTGCCACACTCAATGAGTGGTAGGTACCTCTCATCCTGCCTGGATCTTAACTCTGGAATATGTCGATTGGAGCGTTGTCTCGTCGGCTGTATGTGTTAAGCGGTAGTATGTACCATACTTAATGAGTGGTAGGTACCTCTCATCCCGCCCTAATCTTAATCTTTGAATAAGTCGATTGGAGCGTTGTCTCGTCGACCATACATATTGAGTGATAGTATGTACCACACTCTAATGAGTGGGAGGTACCTCTCATTTCGTCTCAGTATCTTATGTGTGATTAAAGTGATTTTTTTGTTTAGTTAGTGTTCGAATGCTTGAACTCTTGCATCTTTTAATAAACGTATTTAATTGTATTCTAGAGTTTTCTCGCTATAGCACTTCTTAATGAATCATACTTTTGTAAGTGATCTTTAACAACTTAACTGTTTTGCAAAAGTGTTATTAGATTCAAGTGCTATGATTTTGACCAAATATGAATTTGCTCATTTTTATGGAACCTCATTGAGTTTCTAACTCACCCCAAAAATGTTTTATTTCTCCTCCACAGGGCTCGAGGCAAAGGAAAGTAAGTGTTGTGATCGTTCTTAGTGTGACTGGCTGGATTATTTCGGGTACTATTTGTAATCATGGATTGTTGGACTTTTAGTATAATTGGACTAAATGGAAATGTAATTATTATTTTGGAGGTCTTGCTTTGTACTTATTTGAGATTTGTAATATGATTGAGGAACTGTAGTGAGTGTATGTTTTGAAGTTCGATTGACTTGTGGAATGTAAATTAGTGGAGTATTTGATATAAATATTTGAAATTGACATTGTAATTCGTTTGAGGACTGTATTTATTGAAGTTCAAACTTTAATTTGATTGAGGATCGTAGTGAGTCCTGGCGAAAGCTAGGCAGGCGGTCCACGGATACCTTAGGGTATGCCCTAGGGAGAAGTGGGGCTGTCACAACTCTAGGGAAGACCGGTATGAGTATGTGATATTTCACAAGCAATTATTATTATTATTATTATTATTATTTTGGGTGAAACATCATGTTTCACAAGTTGACTATAAATCAAACAGAAGGAAAACCATAAGGAGAAGGGATTTTTGAATTAGGTTTTTTTTTTTCCTACTCTATATCCTCAAGGTATAAGATAGTTTAAAATTGCCAAAAATTACATTAGACTCACTTCTTATTCTTATTTTGTGCATTAGTCCAGCTAAAACAGCCCTTTGAATTTTACAAATACCTGCAAGAAGATAAACAAGTAGCAGATGATTAAGGACAACAATCACCTTAAACATGGTTGCTGTCCACTTTTTCCACGAAAAGTAGCCTTTGTCTATAAGATAGCTATTAGCTACAAATCCTCTCACAAGGACAGGTGCCAATCAAGGCTATGCATGTATGCAACGTGTAAACATCATGCAAGTGATATCCATTCTTCTGCAACCAACCGAAGCCTACCTTTATACCCCTTGCATATATCAACGGATTTCAATTTTCAAGTACCTTTTTCTGCAACATAGGTGCTGTAGTCAAATTACTGAAAAAGAGATAAAACATAACATAATATTTTTCTGCTGAATTAACACGGAAAAGCTTCTGAAGTGTGATCTAGTTTATTAGTTCAAAGGCCTCTCCTAAACTTACCAATGGCGTCCCTTGGAGCTGGATATACTATTTTCTTGGTGACGAATCTCATTCTCTTGCTGCCGGTTCCAGTTCTTAGTGACGGTAAACTTCATATCCATACATGCTTGTCTATCTCTGATTCTTTCAGATGTACCCTCTGTACTCATGCATGAGTTAATTGGCGGAAGAAGTAGGAAAAGTGGTTATTATCTATTAGGATCTGATGATTTGAATGAACTGAAGTTTGTGTTGATTTTGTACATAGAAACACTCATGCAATTTTCAATTGTTCTTTCATGAGACAATGAATGTGATTTCCGTTATTTCCTAGGATGTCAATTATGCGAAATAAGTGGAACAGTCAACAAATTTTGGGAGAAAAAATGGTTCTAACTTTATCAGATTAGTGGTTTCTTTTTTCTCCTAGTTCTTGTGCCAATCTCTATTAGCATGATTTGACTTCACTGTTTGAGCAGATTGAAAGTTTGGAACTTTAAGATAATTTTTCGCTGATTGGACTAGCTTTATGTAGATATACAATTCTTCGTATAAGACAATGTTCATTTTGACTTTTTAGAATTTGGAAAATGTCTATTTTTTTTTTGTTTTGGGGGGTGGGGTAGGGTTCTTTTAAGTGGGGGTCCTGAACATTGGACATGATACTTAAAATCGCTTCCGCCTTACCGTTTAACACAACCCTTCCCCAATTTGGAACCAATTTGGAAAATGTCTGTTGTGTGTATTCCGGAATAAGGACAAAATTGTATTGTCTTGAGCACACTCATTCTTCAGGGAAAAAGGACAGGAAATGTTAATATGATATAGCTGTTAAACAATGTATAGAAGTTTCAAAAGCAATGAAATGTTAAGAGGCAACAGTGCGCGATACTAGTCCCAATGTAAAAATTCAATAAAAGGGTCATTTCTGGACTATATGAAATGTTTATTGATCTTTTCCATCGTCGAAATATTTTCATGCTTTTGACTTTGTTTTTCCCTGAATTTGTCTCTTTATTTTCAAATTTCAAGTATTTTTTTTGGTCCTCCATCTGTTGCATTGACCTGCAGACGAAAGAGATAATCTCCTTCAAGGTCTCAACAGTTACAGGCAATCTCACGGTGCTGCACCCCTTCAATTGCACGACAAAGCAGGTTGTCTAGCGGAGGAAATCGCGGACGAGATACAGGACCGACCTTGCCCGCCAGGAGGTGTTGCAACAACTACTACACCCGGAATTCGACCTCAAGTAACCAACTATCCTGACCTAGTAAAGAAGTGCAGCATCGACATCAACACCACACAAGACGGGGTCATATTGCCCGTCTGTGTTCCCAAACGTGCTGCAACGCTCGTGCTCACAAACTACACGCAGTCGCCCTACTCGGCCTCTGTCAATAACACTAAGTACACCGGAGTTGGCATTGGTTTAGAGGAAGACTGGACAGTGCTAGTCCTGACTTCTAACACTCCTGCAGGAAGCTTTGCTAGTGCAGCTTGTTTTACTTGTTTGTTTAGCTTGAGGTATCACGTTTTGGTTATGATTCTGGGATTGATAGGTCTGGTGCTTGTGGCCTAGTTGTATACTACTAGAGTTCTTGTATCTTATCTTGTTTATGTCACCAACCAATATATGTCATATCTTGTAGGTTAGTGCATTGTAAGTGGTTTCAGCGTGTAGTCCACAACTATTTGCTGCATTACTATGATGTAATGAAATGTCTGTTCATGTAAATTGGCTGTATAAAGTATGAAGTTAACCCGGGCAGTATTATTATAAGGTGGTGAATACACTGTCATCTACTTGATGTTGTCTTCCGGACTTCTACTGCAAATGGGCACATTAGCTAGCTGTAGCTGTGCTAGAAGCATGTCCATGTTGACTTGAACGGGGAAGCCATAGGTGAAGGACGCCTTGAGCAGTTTTGACCATGGTCTGATCAATATACAAAATATTATTCTTGTGATTCATTGCTTAACATTTAGAGAGTGCATTCAGTTAAAGTAGGATATGACTAAACAAATATGGAAACTCTTAAATATCGGGAAAGTGAGTTGTCTTCTTACTTTTGTCACATAAGTAGTATATCCTCTATAACTTGTTATGTTTTTAACTTGTTTTGTCATATATCCTCTATAACTTGTTTTGTTGTATAAATCACATGTCATATATCCTTTTTAACTTGTTTTGTTGTATAAATCATGTGTCATTTGGTGTAGAATTTTTCATATCTAAACAATTTCAATACATTTTTGAAATGTGCTCAGCATTATTTTACGTAGAACATGATAGCTCATACATGGTTTCCTATATCATACATGGTTTCATATACTTGGGGATAAAAAAATATATATATAATTTGCCGACTTATTATAATTTAGCATGCCTGAACAAATGGGTTAATTCCCCATTAGTCCTTCAAAGTAGCCAAAATTTTCAATGAAGCTTCTCAAACTAAAGAAGTTTCAATACATTACTTGATACATCTTCAGCTAATTTAGGCCTCCAACCGAGTCAATCAGTGGAGGCTTTTGGAGTGGGAGGGAGGGGGGTTGGGGGGGGGGGGAGGGACTGAACAGAGAGCTTTTTTAGTTTAATTGAAACTTGTGGTTACTCTAGAGAACTAGGATGGAGTTACACATGAACAAATCATCAGCTATAAATTTATCTTACATAAAATTAACAGATTGAGGATTAATAAAACAACATAGTTTCTTCTGGAATTAATGTTGAGTGCGTGTTCAATTATTTTTTAAAAATATCTTATCAAAGCAATTTATGAGTTTTATGATAGACAATACAAAACATCCTAATTTTATACTGTCATTACTATATAGCTAATGATCCATTAGAAGATTTTCTTAATATTTAAAACAACTAAAAAATCTTTAAGATGGTAAATTTGACGATTCTGGTGGATCAAATAAAAGATATCATGATGAAGAGAAAAATTCAATTTTTTTCACAGCAAGTAATTAATGGGCATATTGTTCTCAATTGATTATTTCACATGATTATGGATTTTAATTTTGGATAATTCTTTTTTTTCCGTCATTTGTTTTACATCTACATTTTAAGTTTTGTAATAGCCAAAAAAAAAAAAATCTAAAATCCCAAATCTATAAAAAAAAGTAGCTTTAACCGAACAAAGTGCTTAGTATAAACAACTTATCATTTAAATACACATACTCATATTCATATTTTACCCATCTTGTTGATCACGTTTCACTTTCCTAAACATTTGAGTGATTGTATTCGATGATTTTACAAAAGTTGATTATGGAGGGTGATTAAAGAGAATAATAACCATCAGTTCAAACTTCAAAGTACTCTTTGATCTAACTTTTTTTAATATATACCATAAAATCTCTAAAACTTATATGCAAAAGTAAACAAGAAAATTATAAAACTAAATATATCCAACCTAGATTACAGTGAAATAATCATACATGACCAAACCTTAATAGAGTGTGTTTAGATAGAAGGTTATTTGAAATATTATTTAGAAAAATTACTATAGTATTTTTATAATATGATGTGCGTATTTATGATGCAAAAAAAAAAATTTGAGGAAAAAAATCAAATACCATTAAACTAAACACGCATTAGGAAATTAAATACTCCCAGTAATTACTTTTTGGAGCCGACACTCTATGGTTGGACCGGACCTGACCAGACCAACGCCAGCAAAATTCGCGCTGGAAAGACTGAAACAGGAAGCCGCCTTCTTCAATAGTAGTAACGCTTTCTTCTCAACCTACTAGTACTAAAATCGCAGAGGTCGAAATCCGATAGATCGACCAAGAGATAGATCGACCAAGAAACGAAACCAGAGGGACGGGAATAGAAAAGGGTCTCCACGCCAGTCCTTCGAAGATGGCGGAGGACGACGACGACGACAGCTTTGGAGACTTTACCTTTGCGGCCTTCAACAATAATCCATCTATCAATCATAAAAAATTGAACCAAATCAACGCCCCAAAGTTCACAATCGTCACCTCCACCACGACGACGACGTCCGCAGCCGCCAATGGCGACGACGATGATGAGTGGGGTGATTTTGTTGAAACCCCAGTTGGATCTAATGCGTCCTCCATTGAAGCCCCGGCAGCAAAGCCTTTCGACCCTTTAAATTTCTTCGCGCCAAACCCCATTTCTCAATCCCAGTCGGAATCTGCAGGCCCGACATGGGTGGGGTCGGGCCCCGGCGGTGTCCAATTGCAGGAGGCGAAGAAGGAGAGCCAATGGGTGAAGCTTAAAGGGGCTATTCCACTGTCGATATTTGGTGATGTTGAAGAGGAAGAAGAGGTGGAGGGATCTGCTGTGAGTGATCCGCATGATACTAATGGTAAGGACTCGAAATTTGATCCGAGGAAGAATGCTAATTTTAGTAATGGATTTAGCAGTAATGGTTATTTAGGTGGGTCGTTTAGTTATGATGTCATTGCAAGTTTGTATAATCAGTCAGGCAATTTAAATAATGGGTTGGATTCGGATTTGAACTCGAGCAAGAAAGATTCGAGCTTGATGCTGAATGGTTTGAGTTTGGAATTAGAATCACTGGCTAAGAAGATTGATAATGATTCTTTTATGAATTTGAGTAATCATAACGATAGTAAGAACCAAGAGATGAAGATTGAGGATGGGGTTAATGCTAGTTCTAGTGGAGTTCATTTGAGTTTGGATGCATTAGACCTGGATTTTGGTGGGTGCAATACCGGTTTTAATGGAGTGGGTTCAAAGTCGAGCTTGAATTTGGATATTAAAAATGATTTGAGCGATAGAAATTTGGATAGTAAAGCTGAAAATAACAACGCTCTGTCTCGTTTAAATTATATTGACTTGGCTGTAAAAGATACTGAAAATCCACCTTTTAGCGGGTGGAATTCAAATTTTGATGGATTTAAATCCAATTCATCTGCTATGGAGTCAAGGTTACAGGGTTTGAGTTCAAGTGTAAACGAGGTGGCTAATATGGACTCTGATTTTAAGGGTGGACATAAAGAACTTGGTGGTGGTGAGGATGATGATGATGCTGATGGATGGGAGTTCAAGTATGCACACGCAGAATCAAAAGCTAAGATGGGGAATGAGAAGGTAAATCCTTGGACTTTGCAATTTTTTGGTCATCTATATTGTTTAGTGCATAAGCATCCTTGATTAATTCTTTTGAAATATATAAGGAGCCTGTGGTGTTAGTGTTGTCAGGATTGGCAATTTTCTAATGGCTGGCCAAAAAATTTTGTGTGATACCTTGGAACTTTCAAGTTCTATAGTCCTTATGTTAGGTGACAAGTTACATCAGAAAGAGTGAAACTCGTAACTAAAAAACTTGGATTTTAAAGTGCTCTAAACTGGAAGCTAACTTGCATCTACTTTATGAAAACTTGACTAGGGTTGTGTGATGAAATATCCCTATTTGTTTGCTAATTGGCATATTTCATTGATTGATCTAAATCTGGGATCTCTGCTCTGTGAAGGCTAGATCAAAGGTGGAAGGAGTTTGGGAGGAAAATTCATACTTGTCTGGTGTTGGAGATGGCACAAAGAGATCAATTGACTTGTTTACTATGTCAAATGGATCTCATGATATGTTGTCTACACCAAATGGAGTTTCCAGTGAATCTAATGGTTTTGATATTGAGTTGAATATCAAGTCAATTGCCGCCGAAGGTAATGATTTAGCTCCAGATGCATGCCTAAGAACTGATCAGAGAGGCAATGAGGGTGCGCAATACCCTCTCTCAGTCACTGAAGCTGCTGAATCTGATGAGGATTTTGGGGATTTCACAACTGCATTTGCAGGAGCTGGACTAATGCAAGAGGTCAGTCAACAGCCAAACCTGTTTGTAGATTGTATTTATGTAAGCTATACTAGTGCTTGAGAGTTCATGTTTCACTCTGGGGAGAGTTAAACATGGATTACCTTTCTTAGACTAATTCAGTAACTATCATGAGTGATGCTCAGGTGGTTGATTTGATGGGATATTTCACTTTTGACTAGTAAATTAGCACCCCAAAAAAAAAAAAAAAAGAGTAAAGCAGATGTACGTTAAAAAGTCGTCTTTCAGGTTTATAAGACATTATGAGTTGACTATGTCAAAATTAATTTACTTTTTTCTGTTTGAGTTCCCAGGCTACTTATAATTAATTTGTGCAGCTAACTTTGGATCTTTTATTGTGAAAGGCTGATTCTGAGATGCATGAGAGCTCTAGGATCAATGCATCCTCGTCAGGTTTTACAAGTGGCTCAAATGGATCATTTGATTTCTTTTATGTGTCTGATGGAGCAGTTGACTTATTTACATCATCAAATCGAACTTTTGGTGACTTCAGCCAAGTTGGTGCTGGTTTTGATATAAAGCCTAGTGTAACTGCTAAACATGAAGCATCTAACCTTGATGCATTCTCAAGAAGTGAACTCACAGACGGTGTAGACCTGCAGGACCATTCTACTGGAATTGAAAATGCTGCTTCTGATGAGTCAGCTAGTGAGCTCAGGTCAGCATTTGAAGAAAATACAGTTGTGAAACAGGTAATGAAGCTCTGCTTTAGGATCATATTTGAACAGGTATCTTTTTATAGTGTTTGTTGTAGCGAGAGTTAGAGACTAGTGTTTTTCCACATACCTGCAAATGATGGTAATGTCCATGCTGTTATTTGCTAATCTGATTAAACAGCTTGCTTAAATGGAGTATCTTCTGCAGCTTTCTGAATTTGTTAGGTTTGACTCCAAATCTGTGTCTTTTAGGAAAATACCGTTAAATTGGAGAATCATAAAGGTGCACTGCCCTTGTCCGTATTTGGCGATGAAGAACTGGAAGCTGATGGTTCCTTGAATGCTGATGATAGTTTCATGCTTCAACCTGCTTCTTCTAAGGGAATCAGTCATAGTACAAAATCGGCTGTCTCTATCAATGATCTTATATCAAACTTGTACAGCCAAGCTGAGCCAATTTCTTCTGTCAACTCGATGCAAAATCCAGTTGTAAATGGGTTGAATCTGTCAGATGCTTTCTCTGGTTCTAATCTAGTACCTGCTGCTGAAGATGTTGATGATAGTTCCTGGGAATTTAAGGGTGCTGTCTTCCAAGGTGAAGCTAATAAAGGGACTTCTCTTTCTGAAAATGAAGATGTGCATCAGACAAGCTCAGGCAAACTAAAGCTGCAAAGTTTCATGGATTTCTATTGTAAATTACAAGATGAATTATACTTGATAGCTAAACACCATCTTGCAAGCCTAAAGGTTTGTACCTGGAACCATTTCATCCTTGCAACCTGCATTAGACATGGATATATATATGCTTTATTGAGTTTTTATACATGTGTGGAAAGCACATATCAGGAAACTCAAATTAATGCGTGCTAACTGAAATTATGCTCTTTTAACAGGAAGCTCAAAGTAATGCTATTTTCAGTGAAGATGCATGCCTTGATACTCGCATTGATGAAATTCAGGTTACTGTTTTCCTCATTTTTTCCCCTTCTATTTGTTGTAAGAAACCAGATGTTCATTCAGCATATTTCTCTCGCTTTATTTTCAGCATTTGAAGGAAAAATCTTCTTATTTGAACAAATACAACTAGCATTGTTTGACACCTAGCACCGTGTTGAAAAAGAGTATTTCTGCTTACCTTCCAAAATGCATGCATGTGAAGTAAAATGTTGGCTATGACACTTTCTGTCTGGGATAGTGTTTTTACTTGCACAGGGGCTATTTATTTGTAAAAATGGCCTAGACCATGTCAAAATCAGTATTTAATGGTTTTACTCGTGTCGAAATCATCATGCTTAAGGTGAAGAAGAACTCTTCTATCGACTTGTTCCATTCCTCTGCAGGCGCATGCTAATGAAATTCTACTCGTTCTAACTATGACATTATTGTGACATAGAAAGAAAAATGTTGTATGTTCTGTTCAGATTTTTTTGCATCGCAATTGGCTAGTGTCTGATGGTTTTGCTGATGTTAAAAACTGCAGCAGCCTAAGAGAAAGCTTAATTGATTTTTGCTCCTTTCCACTGCTATACTTAATTGCCAGTTCCATTTGAAACTTAAGATGTGTAGTGCTTTTGTAAATTTGTTGTTTTTCCCTGAGATTACCTAACTGCTTAATTGTTATTGGTATCTCCCTGGTTGTAATGGTGTCTGTTGAAGGCACCTTTCGGTTATTAGATTAGAGAGAAGGGTGCTGTAATCTATAATCTCAGTTCAATATTGCTCGATTCACTGCTATTCTTTAGCCGTCCTTTAGTCGGTGTTGAAAATTTCCAGAATTCTTCCTTCAGGATTGGGGAAAGAAGGGATACCACATGTAGACAGAAGCAGTGAAAGATAAGAAATTTAGTTTTCAATGTTTCAGGGGAGGTTAGCATTACAATGTATGTGCCAACCGTCTGTAACAATATATTGCTTCTTAATCTCCCTAAGACTCAGAAACCATAATGAATTAAGAACCTGGTGCTTATTTGAGCTCAAAACTCAATCTTTGTGTTTCTGTGAATGGATTTTAAAGTAGTGTCAATGTGGAGAAAACAGTAAGTATCATATCAGATGCAGTTAGGAAAAAGGTTGAAGATGCATGGGGAAGTGCAATATTTTCTGTAGCTCTCCTCTCCTTTAGCTTTCTCTTGCTTTAATGGTTTGAAGAATCATATTTTCTGGTTTCTCATAGGCCTTAAATTTGAACAGTCAGACGACAGGGGATGGTTTTGGAAGGCACATAATATTTTGTATAATCATATAGATTATATGTTAACCAACAGTGGAAGGTATCAGTTTTAAAAGCTTTGAACAGCGAGGGAGCATTTTTCAGTTCATGCTGAGATTTTCATTTTATTTTATTTTGGTAAACGTGGTATATCTGAAAGTAGAAGCAAGTTTGGACTAGAAAAATAAAAAGTTTGAAGTATGAGGTGCTTCCTATTGTTTGTATGCCATAAGGTACAGTATGTTTCCCGCACTGTTATTTCAGACAATCTCATAGCAAGTAGTTCCTTCATACAGCTTGCTTTTTGATGATAGGGTCAGTTTGATAGTATCACCAACTCTATCTTGTGTATTGTAAAGGGGTGTAAGTTAACTTTCTGGATCTTGTGGGCTTGTGATTGTCTACTACTGGATTAATTGCATTTATACTTGTTAATTTTGGTGGTAAATATGAGAATCAAGCTTATGTTTATCCATTGTTTTTCATACCTCTGGTTTTAGTAGTGTTTGGTGCTTTTTGGGTCTCATCTTGGTCCTTATATTTACTTTCTTGATGTGGTCATTTTCCTGGTTTCTTTTTGAGCTATGGAGTGATGGTGCAACTTATTAATGCATGCAATGTAGTCAACCTGAGAGTAGAATTCATGCTAATAATTGCTGTCTTCTAATTTCATGCTCTTTCTGTGTGATTTTTAACTGTTCTTTCTTTTTTCAACTGAAATATCATGCTTCTTTCATATTCTAGTTGGCTTGTGAGGAGCTTGGCCAAGCGAATGCTATTGTTAAAGAAGAGCACTTGGGTAATAGTACA
The DNA here is from genome assembly GCA_013103745.1 of Gardenia jasminoides. Lineage (NCBI taxonomy): Eukaryota > Viridiplantae > Streptophyta > Magnoliopsida > Gentianales > Rubiaceae > Gardenia > Gardenia jasminoides. Next base: position 2,557,041 of record CM023096.1, on the reverse strand, counting down.
CAAAGTCAGAGTAATCTTCATGATTTTCTTGAAGTTTTGCAAGAACCAGGGTTTTGTGTTCTGGAGACTGAATTTGACTTGCAAAGAAGACTGTCATTGGTATGCATTCTCTTCCTGAATATCTGAAACATTCTGCAGACATCTATGGCAGGTGTGCATCATTCTGATGCTTCATGGATGATCTTTTATTGCATTACTGCCCATTGGGGACCCTCATTCGACTTGGCAGATTCCAATTTAGTTTAGTTTAGTTTAGTATGTATGTGTTTGTGTATCTATTTGGTTTTTTTTTTTCTTTTTAAGTGGGAGTTGATGTACAATAGCTAACTTGATGAAAGCTGTAAAAGCTCACACTGCAGAATACTTTAACGAAAGAAAGAATCCATGAGGTGCGGTTGTGTGGACTAGATGCATTTGTTGGTTTTGTAAATGTTTAAGTTGCTCAGATTCCTAGCTCTATTAGTAAGAATAAAATACTCTATTTTGAAAATGTGGAGATTATTTAGAACTGCTCCAAAGATGTGATGAAGAATGAATTTAACTTGCATCATAATATCTGGGTGAAAATTCTAAGATTTAATGTTCATTCATTAGCATTTGCAGAAGATCTGAATACTTGAGATTCCATGTGGCACAGGCTGCCCAGTATGTCAGAATCATTGAAAAAGGGCTAGGAGACATCAGAAAAAGCAAAAGCAGTGGATTTATCTTGCATGAAGGTTATGATTGCTAGTGTGACCTCAGCTATAGTGAGGATTAGCAAAATTGCGTTAAGCAATTTTCAGCAAGTCACTATTGACGTCGTATAGACGAGACCTCATAATCATTTATGTGTTTTTTTCTTCTCTTTTGAATAGTAGTAAGTTAGCCATCTGCTGGGGCTTCAAGTTGGACTGATTCCTTCTTTTCTTGACATTGAATTGCATATTAGGCATTCCTTCAGTTCTGGGGTGTCTAGGTATATTTTTTTAGCTTTAAGAAACGAATAAAGAAAGGAGATTTACTTGTTGCTAGTAAGATCAACAAATTTTTTTTCTGGGACTTTTATTCATCTATTTGTTCTTTTGAAATCTGTTGTTTTATAGGCAGAGAAGGATGCTAAATCAGCTATGCAACTTATAGGTCATGCAAAAACAATGCTGAAGATTCTGAGGATGGGGACATTGGACGAACAACATACTTATGTTTCCATGTGGTCGAAGATGGTTAATATTTGTGCTCAAGAGTTGCAACATGGTGCTCAGATATGGAGGCAGGCGTTGCAAAAGAATATTCAGTGCCAGATACTCTCTGAGCCTCAAGGTAGTATATTGTTGTTACTTACTATACCTCTTAGGATGGTATTGAGGCTGTTCAGTTATAACAGTTACTGGTGGTACAATGTTCTATGTCTTCCTTGAATAAAATGTGCATGCACGTGCGTGATGCTTTAGTTTTCCATGCCATAATTTGATAGCATTGTGGTTATGATAACAGGTAAAACATTTGTTATCGCCCTTGGTGAGATTTACAGGGTTGCTGTATTACTTGGAGCTACAGCCAAGCTTTATAAACCATGGATATTGTTGACTCCTGTAGAATCGTCAAGCATCTATTCACTTCTCGATCAGTGTCATTCGTCATGGTCTGTTTCAGGCCTTGAAGAAGCCCTAGTAATTATATCAGATTCTACTCCTGCTAGAGGTCATGGTAGTCTTGCATCCTTGCTGGATTCAATCAAGTACCTTTGTGATCTTGATGCCTTTGCTCTTCAGAACCAGTTTTTTATTCAACGTGAATCCTTGTGTCGGCTATCACTTATGCCTCAAACAGTGGCTCCAGGTAAACAAATTTGTCACACTTTCTGCCATTTGACATTTGTTAGCTTTTGTAGAGTTAGATAAACTTGACATTTGATCTTCACTAAATCCAATGGGTTTTAGGGTTCAATTTTGGAAAAAAAATAGTCGTTTACATTGCATTTCCAAATTTTAAGCAGCTGGCTCGTATTAGATAGATAGAACTTATTGCAGGTTATCACTACCAGTTTTGTTTATTGGTGGTTGATCTGACTTTGTGTTTTCTCTCTGGGAGAAATAGGAATGACTACGGTAGTTTGGGATGATGAACGGTGTTTCCTCAAACTCGCAAATTTATGGGCGAATCTAATAAGTTCCGATCGTCCAAAACTGCCACCTTTGCATATCAATGGATGAGCACCCCGAAAGTTCGATTTGGTTTGTATTTGCCCATTGACAGTAAAGAATTTGGTAAATATCATGTTTGGGTGATGAGTAAAATTTTTGTCAATACTGCACCCTTCTTTTAAATGGGAATTTTGAGGGCGGCCGGGCCCCCAGGGGGGGGGGGGTGAAGGAGGAGAAACGGGAAGAAAAAGGAGAGAAAATTGTATTCTTTTTGTTCATTTTGTAGTCTGTAGTTTAGCTTTTGTATGTGCTAGTATTGTATAATTGTATTTTTCATGTATAGATCAAGTTTTGGGTGGAATAAGCCCCGATACAGCTACAAATGGTTTATGGAATACAAGAATTTGAGATGTAATTGGTTTAATCACATTTTTTTATTTGATTTGAATCATATAGGGTTCGTTGTACTCACGAGACTGATACTTCCCAAATCTGTAGATAATTCGTTATCTGTGGATCATGTCTTAAAGTTACTGTATTATCAGCTTCTTTTTCCTTTTTTTTTTTGATGTATATTATTAGCTTCTTTATCATTTTTAGTAAAAGTAAGAAATTAGACTAGAGTGAAAAATTAGAATTCCAATATCATGATTGTGCTAATACACGCCATTGCAAGTGGGAAAATTTTGGTTAAATTTAGCATGGGACTGGACTAACAATAGATGACATTGGTTTAGGAGGAACATGAACACAAGACTACTATTTCAATGAGTAAAACTTGAGAAAAAGCACAATTCAGATTTAAGCTAAATAGGCCCCTTTAAAGATGGATCATGAGAGATCAAGACTAAAAATGATGGTAATGACTATAAGCTGATAAACATGTGTAAAGCCGAAATCAAGTAATGTATATTTTCAGGAGACCTGCCCTTGTGGAATTACATACTCCTAATCGTGTTGGGATTAAATGAAACAGAATAATGAACTATTGCTCCATATTTATTGTTTGCCAAATGAGCATGCCACAATCCCCACTTCACAGTATGACCATGGTTAGCATTGCAGAATTGCTGATCGTTTCACATCGAATGCGGTGTATCAGAGTGAAATTGTGCGATACATAATTTTTGCTGATTCAAAAATTATGTAAAAATAGATAATCTTATAAACAATTCAAGGAATGAGAGAAATAAGTTAAATATAAATCTTTTAAACAATTCAAGGAATGAGAGAAATAAGTTAAATATATTTATTTATCATATTGAATACGTCAAAATTTTACTCTTTTATCTCTATGTTAAAGAGTAGCTGTATTTTTGGTATCGAATTAGTAAAAATGGTTTTTCTAAAACTTATTTTAAGTCTCTATAGTGATTTCAAAAACCTTTCTTAAGTGAATTTTATTTCTTAAAAGAATGAATAATTTGCTGTCTTCGTCACACCACTAAAATAAAAATAATATAGCGCTGAAAGTAAATAGAATGAAATCTTGGCCTAATGGTGTAAATTCGATGCTCATAAAAAGAGAGGAGTCGTCTTCTTCAGAGCAGAGGAATGGAGCGTCCGGTGCTACAGCAGAAGTTAGCCGGGATTCTTCCGGTTAAACCCAAAAAAAGAAAAATGAAAACCGCGCTTGATTTTGTCTTCAAAACACAAGAAAAATTCACCATCTTAACAAAGACGGAAGAAAAATTCTAAAAGAAAGCTCCAACACATGTCATGTAACTACAAAAGTGTCGGTAGCTATGGGATCGGACAGCTCCGTTCCCGATATGATTTGTCCGAGTCAAGTCTTCCCAACTTTGATGACACGAACACGGACGATCATTTTGGCACGATTACAGCTAAATGGATTTGGGGGTACATCACAAGCACAATTGTAACAGAGGAAGAACTTTTTACATGTTCCACATTCGAAGCCTTTTTGATCTCTCAGTTGTGTACTGCAACGGTTGCAGGAGGACTTGTATCGGCTCTCCCTGACTGATGTGAGAAGGTGTTGGTGATCGCTGACTTCAAGTGTCTTTCCGAACTTCATAAGACGATCCTTACCAAGACGAGGGATGCAAGAAAGATGAAAAGATTGGTCGCAGTCCTTGCAGTGATAGAGCCAATGCTTGGGATGCAATTCTTCTTCACAAATCTCGCAGTAAAACTCATCTGGATGGTCACCGTAAGGAGGATACACCAAGGAAAGGCAATGTTTTTCCCATCTGTGCGTGACTACAGGGGGCATGATGGCACAGTGGTAATGCAGAGAGAAATACGAACAGTCCGTACAGCTGTACCTGAGGCCATCTAAGTCTTCCCCACATGCATCACACACTTTAGTGTCTTTTCCCTCTCCTTTCTCTTTTTGTTCGAGGAAGTGTTGACCATGACTTTGATGAGTAATGGAACGTGGTAGGATAGCGCAGAGGAGATCAATTTGGAACTTACAGGGCTCACATTCAAAGAAGTGAAGAACCCGTTGCAGTTCATATGACAAAGATTACAATAAAAATACCCACACTTGTTTTCCAGTTTTCTGATTAAAAGTTGGTGTTCTGAGTGACTGTGGTGCTTCAATTCTTTCGGTAAATTGGCACAACCTAGGTGCAGAAAGAAGCGGCACTCAGCACAAGTGTAATAGGGAGCTATAATTGGTTGGAGCACGCATCACACAATGTTTCTTCTTCATTCTTTCCTCTGTCAATTTGTGCACTTGAAAGAATCAACTGATGCTGGTGACTGAAGTGATTGATCTCGTTTTTTAGGTGTATTTCAAGGTTGCACTTTTTCTCAAAGAAAGGTCTAATCACATCTTCAGACACATCTCCCCATGGTGCTGGCTTCGCATAATGATCTTCAAGTGGTTTGTCATTTCCCGTATGCTTGGTACTGCAATAGTAGCAAAACTTATGTTAAACATTGGAAATAAGTGAGACCATTCATGGATCATCATTCCCCTTTCGAAATACTGGAAAGTACGCATGACTTTTTTCAAACAGTGAACAGCACTGGGCAGGGAGAAATAAGAAGAAAACGCATGAATATGTCAACTCTAGTAAGTACTAAGAGATAACGGACCGGATTGCTTTGCAATGGAGATGGACGAAGTATCTACAGGGGTAGCACTGATAAAACCATCTTGACGGGTTCAACGGCTGGTGCAGTGATCACATTTGAAGCGGTAATGATGCAAATCCGACGGGAGACGATAAGCCAAAGAAAGTTGGTGCCCATGATTATCGGATATCAAGGTACTAGGTAAAAATGCACACTTCCCGTGTATCCAATATGGGCAAGTATTGCATGAGAAAAACAGGTCTTTTTCCTCTTGGCCACAAGCATCACAACTAAAGGTAGCTCGCTTGTGCATCAATGTCAGGGATGTTGATGACTGTCGTGCACAAGTCGAGGAAATTCTAAAAATATGATGGAAAAAAAAAGTTTCTACAAATAGGGTGGTTTGCAAATAGGTTTCTGAGATTGTGATTTTCGCATTTGACAAATGCGAGTTCAATGAAACTCGCATTTGTCAAATACGAATTCAGTGGAAAATGGCGAATAAAAAAAAAAGAAAATGAAAAGAAGAACTCGCATTTACAGAATGCGAGTTCTAGTGAACTAACATTCTATGAATGCGAGTTTCTTGGGAAATAAAAAATGATTAGAACTCGCATTCCCTGTGATTGGTCCGCTGATTGCTGCCACACCTCTTCAGGTTCAGACTTTCCATTTGTGGGCCATCTTTCATTCTTCTGTTGATGTTTGAGTCTCAGGTCAAGAAAGTCTCTCATTTTTATGTACTGTTATCTGTCGTATATAACTTTTACAATGATTGTCTTTTCCTCTTGTCTACTGTATCCATTTCATCGTTTTAGATACTTGGTGTGGGGTCCCGTTCTTGTCCATTAGTCTATAGTACTTGCTCCTGTATTCTTAAGTGCATAGCTGATATATATTTGTTCGCCAACTTTGTTTGTCATATTTATGTGTAATATGACCTGCCTTCCCATGTCATAAGCTTAGAGAGCTTCTGAAGTTGAAGTTACGTTGTTTCTCCCTTGTGATGTGTCAGTTTAGGAGGCTTGGTTTAACAAGAAGTATTCTTGTACTTGAATAGTTCTATTGCAGTTTGCAGGTTGCAGTGCTTACCTTCGTCCATGATGCATGAAGAAGAGAGAGAGAGAGAGAATCTGTGAAGCTGCCAATGATCTGGCTTTTTCGACATTGACGCGGGTTATGTCGTTTTGTGGGAGGGAATAAGTTTCCCGGTCTCTTATGTTTGATGGAAGTTTTCGTGCATTTCAGACCTTTTGAAACTAGCAGCATCTTCGCAGCTTACTTTCCTCATGTTCTTGTCTAGGTTTTTAGACGCATGAATGTTAAACTAGAAAATTGATTTCCATAAACCTGTGGTTCTTTTGGTTAGATGAAAACCTTTTGCATCGATAAACTGGCTGGCGCTCTCTCAAAATGCAAAAGAAGATCACTACAGAAGGGTAAACACTTGACACCTTGGACAAAGAAAATGAATCCGACGCGGGAAACAAGAAGGCTGTGAAGCTTGCGTATTCTGACATTGTACTCGGCGTGATTACCCTATTTGTAGAACTCGCATTCGAAGGATGCGAGTTCACTAGAACTCGCATTCCCCGAATGTGAGTTCTTCTTTTCATTTTCTTTTTTTTTTTCACCAAACTCGCATTTGCAAAATGCGAGTTCACTGGAACTCGCATTTTGCAAATGCGAACATCACTGGTCTGAACCCTACACCCAAATCACCCTATTTGCAGAAAAAATTTAAAAATCATAATATTTTTAGAAATTTCTCTGCACAAGTCTGCGTTTCCGCAGAACCACACGAGCACATCCTACACAGAGGCCAAATTTACATGAAGAACAATGGAAAGTGAAACCTTCCCACAATTCACCACAAGAAGAACAGAAAAAATAACTGTAACGTTTGTAATCTGGTTTTGCTAAGAGGATAAGTGGATGTTCAGCGTGTATTGGATGTTTGATCTGAAGGGGCAAATTTGCAGAGTCTTTATGGAGGACGACAAATCGACACCCACTGCTGCATCTGTAAAACGTTGGTTCAAAGATAATTTGTCGAGACCCATAACATTTTTTCAGGATTCGACTACCTTCTATGCAAACGAGCTCGAGAGGATGCTTATGGCTAAAATGTGGTATTTTTGTCTCACTGTTTGTGCCTATATCGTCAATTTTCTCGAGTGATCATTTCTACTGGACATGAAAATTTTTAGGGCATGTAAATGAGGAAAGAAAAAGAAGGAAAACTTCCGGGCAGGATTGTATGTGATGTGCTGATGATTTTAGCTGGATGACTCGGGAATCGATCAGTTTTTGTAGCTACGATCAGCACAATTAACAGTTCCTTTCTTGAAGTATGAAAGTTCTCTCGTCTTTTCTCAAGACTCAAAAAAAGTTGCTTGCTTGCTCCAATAAGATTCAAGAAAGTTCCTTGCTTGCTCTAATAATTTGCTTCATGTATAAACTTGTTGGCCAATGTGCTGGTATACACCTACTTCAATATCTTAGCAAATGAGGCAATTAATTGTTTTTTCTTCATACTATAAAGTTTGGCCACGTTAATATGGAAATGAGGTAAATTAGTTCTCAATTTCCGTCTTTGCTTCCTCCATGTTTTTTTCCTTCCTTTCTTTTCTTTTATTTTTCCAACGTTTTACCATCATTCGTATTTAATACATGTACCAAAAATAAAGAAAAAGAAGAAATTGATATATTTAACAGATTTGTGTATGAGAAAGGATATTCAGAATGACTTTAACTTCCATCTTTATTCCTCTGCTCTTCATTTTGGATGAATACCAAACATAGACGGAAGGCTACAAATGCTTTTGTCTAAATTTTAATTCAAAAGGACAAGCAATGAGTAAGACCATTTTGAGTGTGGTTGATGAGGTGAAATTCTTGATACTCCAGAGTCTTCAACTTTTAGCAATTTTAAATCGAAAATATGTCTGCTGGAGTTAATTTTAAAAAATTTAATATACCATGTTAATTCTAAAGCGGCATGGACTGACCTTAAATTTTTTTTTTTCTTTGCATGTGAGATAAATTAGTTGACAATTAGGACCATTTGTCAATGAGAAAGTACTTCACTAAACTCTTTTATAGGTTGCTTCATCCAGGTTTTATCCTTTTTTTTAAAATTATCTTATCAATATATTACCATCATTTAAGTTTTATATGTACTGCGTCCCATGTCTAACAGAATCATGCGATGCACAAGAAAAGAGATATTATTTCTCAACTTCTAAATTTTAGAATATATTTTAACATCCATTTTTATTCTCTAGTCTTCATTTTTGGTAAAACACCAATTCTGATCTAGACATGGAAGAAGAGTACAAATGCTTGTCTTAATTGTATCTTAAAAGAAGAAGCAATAAGCCGAGTAAGACCTTTTTTCCAGTGATTAATGAGGTGATATTCTTGATACACATGAATCTTCAACTTTGAGCAACATTAAATTAAAATAAATTTCTACTAGGAAGTCTAGGATTAATTCAAATAATTCAATATATCATTTTTTAATGCTGTCAGATTGAGGATTTCATACAGAATAATACACAATCAAATCTCTTGCTCTCCTTATTTATCTTAAGAAAGTACTTATGAGAGTTGCAGAAAGGAAGGGACCGCGTGCAATGTGCGGACTTGAAAATGAGAATAATATTTTGCTTGTGCATTCTGTGAATACAGATTCCAGAATTCAAAAGTAAGATATTCTCTCTCTCTGTTCTTGGCGTAAAATCATAGCCACTATCATGAAGAAAGATGATCCAGATTGTGCAAAAAAATGAGCCCATGATTGTTATTTTCTGAAAATTTTTTAGAAAAATGTATTATAGCGATTTGGTGTGTGCGAGATAAAACGGTAATTAAAAAATGTGTTTACAAAAAATGTAAAAGTTTTTCTGAAGAATGTTCATGACAACATACTTTTGCTCCGATGAAACTGCTAGATTAGTGTTACATGGTCTATAAAAGATAGTGGGGGAAAAAATTAAATTTCTCTTGAACTTAGCCATTTTGCAGTTTCAGTTTGTGCCAACATATCAAATTATCTGAACGACAAAATTTTGAGAGGCACCAGGAAAGCTGTCAAAGCTACCTTTATTGCAAGTTCCCTGTTGAAATTCCAGCTTCAAAACTTTGATCTGGTGGAGCAAAATTTTATCACGGTCTCTAATGCTGAGTAAAAAGTTTATCATATTGCATGAATACAATATAGTGGAGTTTGCAATGAAAAAGGGACCAACACGGAGAGAATTGAAAATTAAAATTATAGAAAGAAATAATTAAAGACGCTTTTAGTTTCAGAATATAAGATTTGGAGATGTAATTGTTATTTCAATCTCATTCAGAATATAATTAAAGAGGCTTTTAGCAAATGGGACCTTTTTTTGGGTGTGCAGCAAGTGAGGTGAGCGACTTGTTTCAGCTTCATACTATTAAAACTGGAAACATCACTGCTATCATCTATTATAATTTTTGCAAATGAGATGAATTGGTTGTTAATTGGGACCATTTGTTAATGAGTAAGTTCTTTACTTTTTTCAATTATTTGATTCATCTAAGCTTTGCCCTTCGTATCCCTTTTCTGTTTAATTCAAAACATTACAAGCATTCACATATTAATGTGTAATACGGTCCCATGCTCGGCAAAATCATGAGATGGTGAGATAAGAAATCATTTTTTTTCTCCAATTCTCAATTTCAGAAAAGATCTAAATATCCATCTTTAATATATTCCTAATTATTTGTGATTAGTTTTGTGCAGACATAGAATAAGGCTACAAATGCTTTTGTTTAAATGATATATCCAGAGGGGAAACAATGGGTAGGGCATTTTTTTGCCTAGGTCCCATGAGGTGAAGTCCTTGAGATCTCCAAATTTAAGGAAGTTTTTGAATTGGAAAAACATGTGTGCATGTATCATTTTTTATATACAATGCTGTCACTAAGTTTTTGGAACAAATTGAGGATTTCATAGCGAATAATACATAATTAAATCTTTCCTTTTCGTTATTCATTCTAAGAAAATTATTATGTTTGTTTTATTAAAAAAAAAAAGGAACAGATCACGTGCAATGCACGCATGCACTAAAAAACTAGAGAATGATTTTCTGCTTTTGAATTTTGCCATTGCACATTTCAAAACTCAAAAGTAGGAGATTCTTTTACTCTTCAGAAATATAGAGCCATTATCTTAAAGAAAGGTATTAAAATATTTGCAAACTATGTCAGACAAGAAGTTCATGATATCATAGTTTTAGACTAATGAATTACTATTGGAAAGTGTCACATAGTGAAAAAAAGATAGTCACATAAAATTTTCCTCAGGTTTGCCACCAAAATGGCCCGATTCTTTCTTAAATTTTTCTTCAGGTCAGCTACCAAAATGGCTCGATTCTTTTTTCCAACAGTAGAGGTGGTTGGCTGTGCCATGCACAGCCATTGCCCACCTGCATAAGTGGGGAAATGGAGATTTCTACATGCTTAATATTTAGTCTTGTCATATTAGTTTTTAGGGTGTGGATATAGGATGCAAAAGTGTGGATTTAATCTCTCTTTATTATGCTAAATCTTCTACAAAAGTGTAGGCCGATATTTTAACTGTTCAATCCAATTTTCAAATATATAATTAAATTTAACACATTCACATCAATTATTAAATTAATCCAATGCCTGGAAAAATAATAGGGGAGTATTTAATAAACTTGATATGTATTTTATATTTAACAATTTAACCATTTAGCTAAGTATAATTTAACAATTTTTGCACTTTAATACATGACGATGAATAATAAAATGTTTAAACATGATGGAGTATATAAAAAAAAAAAAACTAATGTACACATGTGAATGAAACAACAAATAAAATTTAAAACATGGAAATGATATACCGTCTGTATACTTACTTTTTAGTAAATCCACATTTGTTAATGAGTTACTTATTTTATGGTTTTAATTTTTGCCAGCTTGCATTTGTTTGTTGACCAATTATTATTTCTAGACAGCGAATCAACTTGAGGTTCGTATCTTTTACTTTATATTTATAACACTAATGAAACAGAAAAGGCAGGCTAAAAACTAACATAAATTCAGTAGGTGTCATCAATAGATTGCAAATATATATACAAGCTATTCAGCAAAGGTAATATAAATTTAAATTGATCAACTAAAATAAAATAAAATAAAATAAAATAAAATAAAATAAAATAAAAAATTAATGGGCCTTCTCTGTCTGCCTCTAAAACGAACCAGTTCAGCCCATCTTTCCATGTTCTCATTTATGAAAAAAGCCCAGCTTCATTCATGGAGCAACCCTCACTTTGAAAGCATCTCCCTCCTTTGAGCTTTCCACAATTGCTCGTATTGAAGCAAGCTGCAATAACTCCCCACCATCGTGGGGAGTTAATGATAAGCACTGAACAGTTCCCAATTCAGCAGTTTATAGTTGAACCGATACGATGAATTGGGTCAAAGGTGCCTCTCTCTCTCTCTGACTTGAATGGATCGGACAGTAAATTGGTCCACAATTTGACGGTTAAGACTGTCCGGCCTGATTTGAGCTTTACAACCATGCACAAAACAATCAGAAAAGCCTTGGCAAAGAGGGGAAAAATTGTCCAAGTACAAAATAACCGGACTTAAGATTTAAATCCATAGATCATAGAACAGTGATGAAAACATAAAAAATTGAGACTTCAAAAATAGGAACTACTGACATCGAATTGCCTAGTTGGGAATCATGTTTTAATCCATTTAACCTATGTTATCATTATTCCTGTTGTTTGTGAGTCACTGTTGTCCTTGTAACCTATTTATGTGAATTTTTTTTTAAATCCACAATAAAAATTTCTTTATAGAGCCCAATTTGGTTCTACGTGTTATTTTCTGATTTCATAACATTTCAAATGTTTTGTATTTGGTTATAGGAAGAAAAAAAGCCTCTAAATTTTTCTTCCCATCAGCACACAAGAACATCTAGAGTGCTAGATAAACTAATTTTGTTTCTTTGAAGACCACAAGCTATAGGGCCATGACTTGATTTATTGTTCAACGAAAAGATGCACTAGTTAGAACAAGTTCACCTGCACTAATATAAATGCATTATAGCATAACAAATAGATTGATAAATATGCACACACACACACATATGTATGTATGTATGTATGTGTGCGCGTGCGCGCACATATATTCCAGAAAAATTGCGTGCGCTTGACGTGCTATTACATGCAAACAAGAGTCAGAAGATTTTGTTAATGTAGTAGTGAATGATCAAATCTATAATTTGCACTGCATTGCATTTCTTGGCACCGATAGGGGTGATTCATCTTTCACTACATCAACCAAAAAGTCAAAGACGTCAGTTCTTGCAATTGCTGCAGCAATATCATTCTTTTAAATCGTCCTCCTTTTAATTGGTTTCCTCAGCGTGATTCAAGCTCGAATCAGTTCCAAGATCAACATCTCACAAGCCTTGGCGAAGACTATTGGTGCCTCAGCTGATACCATTTTCACATCTTCATCTGCCTTCATAATCTTCTCAATTCTTGCTTAGGAAACTATGACCTCTGAAGTCAGCAAGCCTCTCAATCTCTTGGCGCTGGTTTGCCTGGAATGACTGAAGTTGTGGCTCCAATTCTGAATGCTACTGCTGGTTCGCATGCTGTTGTTCTCCAAGTTGAAATCCTGTTGTTTCGACCACTAGCCTGGCCAGATGAAAGAAATTAAATCAAACTATTTTAGTATTTAGTTTTCTAATTATTTTAGTTTTTTTTGTTTTGGTGTCTTGTTAGTTTAGGAAATCTCAAACCAGTTTCAAGTATGTTTTGGTTTGCAGCTATGTTTGTTTAGACACTTTAGCCATCTATAGACACTAGTGGTCTAGTGCATTGTTACTTGAAGAGTTGAGTTAAATTTTGAAAAGTTGACTTCATTTGACTTGAGCTGAGTTTTGAGCAATGTTTTCAGAACCGGACGGACTGGCCGGTTCGACCGGTTGAACCGCAAATCGGTCATGCCACCGGTCCGGTTCTGTATAATAGCCGGAAGTGATCAGAAAACCGTCAAGAACCGGTCGAACCGTGCGAACCGGTGCGAACCGCGAACCGGCGGTTTTTTTTTTTTTTTTATTTTTTGAAAATATAAAATGTGGTGGTAGTGAGATTTGATCTTGGGACCTCATATATAAGACACAAGTGTCTTAACGACCACACCAACAAGTATTTTTGAAATTAGATAAGTACAAAAATTTATAAAACTAATGAAAAGTAAAATAAAAAATGAAACTTCTATTTACCTATCTATGCCTCTCTCTATTTCCACATTCAGAGGCTTCAATCTTGCATTATTTTCAATTTCACCTCCATCATTCCTTTTTTAATCATTACTTTTTAATGTTACTAAATTCCGCATTCAGAGGATTCAATCTTGCATTCTTTCCAATTTTACTTCCATCATTCCTCTTTTAATCACTAATTTTTAGAGTTACTAAATTCCACCATCAGAGAATTCAATCTTGCATCCTTTCAATTTCACCTTAATCATTCCTCTTTTAATCACTAATTTTTAGGGTTACTACAATAAATTTCCTGCACAAGCTCTACTCTTCCCTCTTCTCCTCTCCACCTCCTCCACCCTCCTCTCTCTCTTACCCTTTATTAAATGTCCATGTATTTAATTTAATCTATTGAAGTTTTCTTCCACAACTTTAACATAATCTATACAAGATTTCTTCCCTTTATTTATTTTCTGTATGTGGAGTTTTTGTATTTAATTTGAAATTTCGAATTCTTTTCATTTATTGATGTTGGTTTTCTTTTTTTTGTTTTCCCAATTTTCGGTTAAAGATGTATCTAATATTTCAAATTTTTTCAGGCTTGCTTTTTTTTTTTTGTATGGTTGAAAGAAATTACATTTATCAATTTTCAGAAAATTTATGTTCAATTTTCATGTTATTAAGAAAATTTTAAAAGACACTTCAAGATAAAGTACTTTTGGATTAATGTATTCAGAGTTATTGGGTTTAAACTTTTTTTCTCCTCAAAAAATTTGAAAAATATCATTAATAGCCCACTGGGCCGTTGCTGGTGCTGGGTGCCCATTGGGCCACTGCCCAGATGCAAAAAAAAAAAAAAATCACAAAACCGATGAACAGGCCGGTCGGACCGGTTGAACCGCGAACCGGTCATGCCACCAGTTCACTGGCCGGTTTGAGTTTTAAAACATTGGTTTTGAGTTGTGAGATTGAGGGAAAATCTCTAAGTTGTAAGTTGTAAGTTGTAAGTTGTCGTAAGCGAAAGGTTACAACTTGATATTTATTGATAAGTTTTGAAATAATAAATTGCTGAGTATTTATTTGTATGTATATTCTCGTCCTCTTCTCATATATTTTTATATGTGTTAAAATTACTTTCGCTGTGTGCATGTGTTTTCTTTTGTGCCAACAACGAATGATCCCTGACCAGGAATTCTAGCATATGTGTTTGGGGCATATGAAAGCTGAGACATGCCACCAACAATGTCATTGACCTAGGGCTGGCTATGATCTTGTTGATCCATTCTATCTGATTTAATATAAAATAGTTGTGGTAAAAAGGAAAAAGGGAAAAAACTAAATCAATTGATATAGCACATTAGTTTTCATTCTACATCTTTCTGGGCGCCGAGGAAGCTAGCCGGCTCTTTGTCCAACCAAACACCTCCTACTTTATTCATTCCTCTCTTTTTCTCCCAGCTTTCATTCTTAAAAAATTTTTATTGGAGACGAAGTAGAAGAATGCAAAGACAAGTGGAAAAGAGATTTTGTACATTACATAAACAAAAAGTAAGGAAGGTCGTAGAAGTGGGTAAGAGTTTTTCTTTCCTCTTTTCATTTTTTATTTTTTATTTTTTATTTTTTGGTTTTTTGGGTTTGAGGACTTGATTAGACCGGATAACCGACCGGTTGACAGTTCAACCATCAAAACTGTCCCGTTTGATCCGGTTTTACAACCATGCACTAAAACAATTAGAAGAATCTTGGTTAAGAGTAAAAAAATTATCTAATTGCCACATAATGTGGCTTAAGATTTACATCCACTACCAATGAGTCTTGATTTAGTGATGGAAACATAAAAAATTGAGACAGCCCAAATAATAACTATTGAATTCGAATTGCTTAGCTTGGAATCATAGTTTAATCAATCTTATCATTATTCCTACTGTTTGTGACTCACTGACCATCTTACAATGTGCATTGTTGTACTTGTTGTTGGAATGTATACCCTAAAACAATTAATTTGTTTAAATACATTCCTAATTAAGTTTTGTATTTTATGAACTTCCAATTTTATCTGTTTGATATTTGATATAACTGATAAAGTTCTTAGAATATTTATTAATGTGATGGTAGTCACAAGAGTTGCTGACTATGAGACATCAATCACATTTATAATAAATATTCTTAAATTTCCTTAGTCATAGTATTAATGAGACAGGACATCATTAATACGGACAGACTAGTATACAGTTAGCCCCTACTTAGTGTAAATAGTGGTTGTTCTCATCAACTGTGGTATAGGGATACCTAGGCTAATGTGTAGATGAATTGTAAGGTACGAATTCATTGGAGTGATCCACACAGAGATCCCATTAGGATATCTATCAAGTGCCAATGGTTGAATCTCTTATGGAAAATTATGTAAGTGATCCTAGACTTGAGATCACCATAGTATCTTGAGTATGAATCACTGCCTTTTGATTCTATTACTTGTTGCTCACCAAGAGTGACTTAAAGAATAGAAATTGGGGGTAGTGTGAAGCATGGAAAGATAGTGAGTGATCAAGAGAGGATTCACCACTCCGATAGTGGGAGTTGATATCCAGGATGGCCACTAGTGGGAGATTAACCTTAATAGTCGACTACCTTAGGTTAATTGAAGAATGTCTTCAAGTTAACCTAATCTAGGGTTAATTTCAGGAACTAGAAAATTAATTAGTCATTAGGGAATTGGCACTTATTCCTCATTCCCTGACTAATTGGATATCTATGGTGAAAGGATAATAATTACATGGTAATTTTCCATGGAAAGGTTTGGTCAAAATTCTCTTGACTAATTCCGAATACCTGGGTGGTTGTGATGTGTTGCTAGACACCGCTCACAATCTATAATTATGAATGAATTAATTATTGTAATTAATGATAAAATAAAATTGTTTATTTTATCTAATTCTTCTTGAGAATTATAATTCATAATTATTGCCAGTGTATTTGGAACCTATTGGATCACACGCTTAGAGATTGAATTCTGGATTAAAATTAGGGATAATTTCAGAAACCTCTCTTGAGGTTTCTCATAATATCACTGAGCTCCCCTGAGGTTTTCAAAATCTCACTTACCTCCCTTGGATTGACATTTCTTGTAACATTGTAATCCCTGTGAAAAAAATGCAATAAAGACAAAAATTTTGTTCCAATATTACCCTTGCATTATCCTACTTTTGAAGTTTACAACAAAAATAAAAAATAAATCGAGACTAAATTTTTGTAAGGCGTAAATTTGTTGACTTAAACTATTTATTTTAGTTGTATTGAAAAAAGTAAAATTTACACTTCGAAAAAATTACACCATGAAAAATTTATACGTTTAAAGAGATTATTTTAGGTATCAATACAACTTAAACTACCTCATGTATTAAAATATATTTTCCAAAAAAATTTTAAATTTCTTAATTATAATAGTCCATGTAATTTTTTAAGATGTTTGTTAGTTACTAAAATCCTCCTAAATAGTTGATTTTGATTAGATTTAATTTATCCATTTCCTTTGTTATCTTAACATAACATCGATATAAATAAATATGGACTATTATTAGATAACAATTTTTTTTAATATACATTTTTTGGTTTGAAAATTTTATTTTTGGTTTGATTTTTTAGTTAAATAGTTATCAGGATCAAGGGTAATATTGTCAATTTGTGACTTTTGATATGAATATTTAATTTTGTCAAGTTGACAAGGGAGGTAAGTGAGATTTTGAAAACCTCAAGGGAGCTAAGTGATATTATGAGAAACCTCAGGGGAGGTTTCTGAAATTATCCCTTAAAATTATGTGTCCAAATAGAGATTTGAAAAAAAAACCTCTTGGGGTCTAATTACAAGGAATAAAGGATTCCGGGGCTATTTGAGCAAATAGGATAAAATAGTTATCCTATATTTGTTTTGATTTGGATCAAACAAGACTCTATCTTTTCTCTCTATCTCTCTCCTATAAATAGACAGACTATGTGATACGTCTGTAGACCATAACAACACAACAACGGTTGACATAATAGAGAGAGGCTAGGATTTTTGAGAAAAACCTACGTAGAGAGAAATTCCAAAGAAAGAGAGAATAGGCTAGCACCTTTTCTACACTTTCATACACACACATCTAGGATCGTAGAGACGATTCAAGAGAGGATCCAGACTTCTCTCTCGCGTGGATTGCAGTAGAGGTAGGACATTTGGACTGCTGAAAGGAGCTGACCACTCTCTACAACGCAACAAGAAGCCGCTTCTAGGATTAAGGTAATCCTACAACTCCTCTTCTCTACAAGTCATACGTAGCCCAGGGTGATTCCTGGTGGGTTATTGGGGTTAAAATTTTTGTTTTCTGCTGCCCCAAAACCTAACACTTGTAACCTATCTATGGGGATTTTTTTTCCTTTTTGTTCTGTAAATCCACAATAAAATTCTTTGTAGGCCCAATTTGGTTCTACATGTTATTTTCTGATTTCATAAGATTTCAAGATGCTTTGTAGTGGGTTATATTTTAAAAAAAATAATCTAAATTTCTTTTCCTATCAGCACAAAAGAACATCTGGAGTCCTAGATAAACTAATTCTGTTTCTTGAAGAGCAAAAGTTATAGGGCCATGACTGGATTTCTTGTTCAACGAAAAGATGTAGTAGTTAAAGCATGTGATATTGAAAGGTAGCCATTTCACACAACACAAAGTATTTATAGTTAATTCAGTTTTTTTAAAGCTTTCCATTGAATTAATCAATTACCAAAAAGAAAAATGACAAACCAGCCAAAATATAAAATCACCAGGTTACTTGTTTAATACAAACAACTGTTTATTTTGTATGTGTACAATGTAGATAGATGATAGCTTAAGTTGTATAACTTCCCAACACCTTTTGTGCGCTACCAAAAGAAAAGAAAA
The DNA here is from genome assembly GCA_013103745.1 of Gardenia jasminoides. Taxonomy (NCBI): domain Eukaryota; kingdom Viridiplantae; phylum Streptophyta; class Magnoliopsida; order Gentianales; family Rubiaceae; genus Gardenia; species Gardenia jasminoides. Next base: position 2,538,673 of record CM023096.1, on the reverse strand, counting down.
TGCACCATCCCTCCCTATATCCTGTTTTCTCTGTCTCCTACTGAGTTATCGGTAATTCAGTCGCTTCAAGTTTCAAAAGCACTAAGATAAATGCATTGTGGCATAAAAAATAGATTGATAAATGTGCATACATATTCCACGAAAACTGCGTGCGCTCCACGTGCTATCACGTACAAAAATAGAATTCCACAAAAATTTGTTAGTGTAGTAGTGTTAATGATCAAAAGATCCATGATTTGCACTGCATTTTTAGGCATGATAGGGGACTTCATCTGTCATTTTGTCAACCAAAAAGTCGAAGGCATCAGTTTTTGCCATTGCTGCAGTAATATCATTCTTTTCAATAGCTTTCCTTTCGGTTTTGCTAGAACGTAGAATATCCCACGTTGATATTCTAAGTATTTTAGATCATTTGTATATGATATTGGTCCAATCTACTCATTGCAAATTGGTTATGAGATGAAAATCCAAATTCTTTATCAATTATATATAGAAGTTGAACAAAGAGATGTGGAAACCCACTGTGTAGTTTCCCCAATTCCTAGACTGATAGAGGAGAAGGTGCCTTAGAGGATCACAAAGAATACAATAGATTTGGTGATTGTTTCTAAAACCAGGGAGGACTTCGTGGTTTGCGTGTCAACCTAAGAAATACTCTCAGATGGTGCTGATCAAAACAACCACAACAACCATGTCCAAAGCCATCAAAACCAAGAACCTATATTGCGACTTCCTCCTCTACTCCAAGACTTGGCAGGACTTGAGGAGTTAAGGGCAGCCATTGAAGAGCTCCAGCATGAAGACATGGCAGCAGTCTTCGATGCTCAAGCTCTGATATCATTTGTAGAAAATTTACCCATAGGAAAAATCACAAAACAAATAAATTTCACAAACAAGAAATTAGCTTTGCAGCGGTATAATCATAAAAGCACGTGTTAGGACCGGTCCTAGGAAATTAACAAAAGAATTTTTGACAATTCTAAAAGACAAATAATAAAGTAAAATTAAATAAAATAGAGATACGAGATTTATTGATTTGGTCAAATTGACCTACGTTCACGTGCGAAGGAGGAGCAAAATTTCACTATGAAGAAGAGAGTGCAAAAGTTTTAAAAAAGTGTTCCTAAGATCAGAACACCTAATACTAAAACACAAGAGAGTTCAAAATAATTTTACTACAAAAAGAGATTTAATGTCCCAAAGGTTCAAATAGCCCACTAAGAATTCTCTTGTTTAGGTGCACTTAATATCACTATAAGCCCACTATATTTCTAGGCAACAAAGGGAAAGATTCCCCAATAAAATAACCGACGTGGGACAAAATCACATATAAAAATCTCCACCTTGGCGTGTCCCCAATATTGATAAATAGTTAATTTGCTCCACCTTCTTCACAGAAGCCTTAATGGGTTTAAACATAAACAACAAATACCAGCCAAGTCCAAGCATCGCTTGAACCTGTAAACTTGAAGAAGTTTCGTAAACATGTCAGCAGAATTCTCCTTAGTATTTATTTTCTGAACAAGGACTTTTCCTTCAGTAATAGTATCTCGAATGAAGTGATATTTCATATCAATGTGTTTCGTCCTCTCATGATACATCTAATCTTTATCCAAGTGTATCGTACTTTAACTATCACAGTGATAGTAACACATTGATGTAGACTAAATTCGCCTAACAAACCCTTCAACCATAAAACTTCTTTGATTGCTTCCGTCACAACCATATATTCTGCCTTCGTAGTAGATAAAACTAAAACATGCTGTAAAGTAGCTTTCCAACTGACTGCATAACTACCAATGCAGAATATGTAGTCTGAAAGTGATTTTCTTCTGTCAAAACCCCCGGCGTAGTTTAAGTCTACGAAACCAACCAAAATATTATTGGGTTCATTTGGATTCTGTTTTTGGCACCTGTTTTTTCATATATTGTTTTTTCCATCCCAAATGCTACAGTAATACACAACAAAAAACAATTCCAAAAATAACCACCAATATATTTTTTTCTATTCCTTTTTTCTTTTCTATTTATTTTTTCTTTTCCTTTTTCTTCTCTTCCCTCTTCTTCTCCCCCAACCAACCTCATCCTTCCCGGTCGCCAGCTCCGGCACCTCACCAGTGACCGGTTTCCGCCGGCGACCGGGAAATTATTATTATTATTTTTTCCTCTTCCCCTCCCCCCGTCGCCTCCCTCTCCCCCGCAGCCTTCTCCCCTTCCCCCCCACCTCTCTCCCTCTCCTTCCCTCCCCCGCCGCCTCCTCCCTCTCCTTTTCCCCCTCTGGTCGCGACCGGAGAGGGGGGAGGCAACAGGGGAGGGAGGTGGGGGGATGGGGAGGAGGGGGGAAGGGAAGAGGGAGGGAGGAGACGAGGAGAAAAAAAAAAATTTTCCAGTCGCCAGCGGGAGGGATGAGGTTGGTTGGGGGAGAAGAAGAGGGAAAAGAAGAAAAAGGAAAAGGAAAAAGAAAAGGAAAAGGAAAAGGAAAAAGAAAAAAGAAAAAGAAAAAAAATATCCAAAGATAGTTACAGTACCATTTTTTCACATCTACAATGCTACAGTGCTGTTTTTCACAAATAACTCCAAAAACAAGGAATCCAAATGGACCCATTATTTCTTCCAAATTCCAAACAAGTCTTTGAAATCCCTCACAAGTATCTGAAAATCCACTTCACAGCCCATCAATGTGCTTTACCTGGATAAGACATATATCTACTAACAAAACTGACTGCTTGTGAAATATTTGAATGACTACAAACTATTGCATACATAACACTGCCGACTGCACTAGAGTAAGGAACTCGTGCCATATATACTTCCTCTTCATCTAACCGTGGTGATTGAACAGCAGATAATCGAAAAATGATTAGCAAGAGAGTATTCACCGGTTTAGCATCTTTCATGCCAAATCTCTCTAAAACTTTCTTAAGTTAATTTTCTTGGATCAGGAATCACTTTCCTGCTTCTCGGTCTCGTCTGATATCTATGCCAAGAATCTTCTTAACTACTCCCATATCTTTCATATCAAATTACTTAGTTGCAATATCAAATTGTGAATTTTTAACAAATTCTCAGTAGCAATGAGCATGTCATCAATATAAAATAACAAACAAATAAAAGAACCATCATTTAACTTTTGGAAGTAAACAGAACTATCATACATGCTCCTCGAATAACCATGACCCAAGGTAAAGGAATCAAACTTCTTATACGACTGTCTTGGAGACTGTTTCAATCCATATAAGAATTTTTTCAATAAACAAACATGGTCCTCTTTTCTTCAATTTCAAATCCTGGAGGTTGTTTCATACAGATTTGTTCTTTAAGTTCACCATGTAGGAAAGTTGTCTTAACATCAAGTTGTTCCAATTCCAAATCATAAATGGCAACTAAACCAAGTAAAACACGAATAGAGATATGTTTAACAACAGGTGAAAACATATCATTGAAATCAACATCCTGTACCTAACTATAGCCCTTTGCAACTAATCGTGCTTTATACCTTGTATTTTCAACCCCTGAAATACCTTCATTCTTCTTGAAAACTCACTTACAACCAATAATTTTCTTATTTAAAGGCGACTTTACAAGATCCCAAGTTCCATCTTTGTAGGGAGACTTAATTTCTTCATTCACCGCAAGCAACCACTTAGCAAAATCATCATAAGAAACTATTTCTAAATAGGTAGAAGGTTTACCAATTCCATCTTTTCTTTTGCAATAGACAAAGCATATACAACCATATCTGCATATATTTTTTGGTGGTTGAATATTCCTTCTTGATCGATTTTTGGTTATGGAATATTACTCCTTTTCTAGATCATCTTCATTAGTAGCATCTACTGGCAATTGTTGAATAAAAAAGTCGTACTGAGAAGGACTTGAACTGCCAATTTTAATTTCCACTGCTTCTGTGTACCATCTATAGCATAAGGACTAGAAGGCTCTTTCTTGGAAGATAACACAAATAATTCATCAAAAATAACATCTCTACTGATCAAAAATTTTTGGGACTTGGGATTGGAACACCATAATCTGTATCCTTTTACGACAGAAGCATACCTAAGGAAAATATGCTTTTTAGCTCTAGACTCTAATTTTCCATCATTCACATGCATATATGCTGGGCACTCAAAAAATTTTAAATCAGATTAATTAGTAGGAGTACCTGACCAAACTTCCTTCGGAGTTTTGAAATCAAGAGTCGCAAAAGGAGCATGGTTGACAATTTAACATGCCATATTGATCGCTTCTGCCCAAAAATCTTTCGTCAACTGTGTATTGGAGATCATACACCTTACTCTCTCTAAAAGTATTCTATTCACACATTCAGGCACACCATTTTGTTGAGGCGTCATCCTAATAGTGTGATGCCAAACAATTCCTTCATTTTTGTAAAATTCATCAAATTCGCCTTCACAGAATTCCACATCATTATCTGTTCTAAGCCACTTTATCTGTATATCTGTCTGTTTCTCAATCAAGACTTTCCATTATTTGAAAGTTAGGTAAATATCATTCTTATGTTTCAAAATATAGACACAAACTTTTCTTGAATAATCATCAATGAAAATCAGTATATACCTAGCACCACCTTTAGACGAAACATGAGATGAATCACATAAATTTGAATGAATATAATCAAGAGTACTTTTTGTCTTATGAATTGTTGGTGAACTGAATATGACTCTTTTTTACTTTCTAAAAATATAGTGTTCACAGAATTCCAATGGACCGGTACGCTGTTCACAAAGAAGTCCCCTTTTACTTAGAATGTCCAAACCTTTCTCACTCATGTGTCCCAAACGTATATGCCATAATTTAGTTATGTCACTATCAGACAAAAATGATGATGAAACTGCAATAGAATCTGTAACAGTAGAACCCTGTAAAATATACAAACTACCAGACTTGCAAACTTTCATCATAATAAGAGTACCTCAAAAACCTTCATAACGCCATTTTCAACTGTGTATTTGCACCCAAGTGCCTCTAAGGTGCCCAAAGAGATGAGATTCTTTTTCAAATCAGGAACATGTTTAACACGAGTGAGCGTTCTCACAATACCATTATGCATTTTAATTCAGACTGTACCTTTACCAACAACATTACAAGCAGCATTATTTCCCATCAAAACAATTCCACCACTACAAGATTTATAAGTGGAAAATAAATTCTTGTTGGGACACATGTGATAAGAAAACCCCAAATCTAAAATCCATTTATTTTTAGATCTTGTCTTGTCGTCGTTTATGAAGAAAATATTTCCTTCATTCTCATCAATTACAATACTAGTTTTTGTGGTTTCAGTATTTTTCTCAACATATTTTCCCTTTCGCTTTAATTTAATTTTCAATTTATAGCAATCAACCGTAATGTGCCCCATTTTATGATAATAATTGCACTCCAAATTCCTATGTTTGGATTTAGATATAGTTTTAGATCTACTACTGTTAGATTCCTTTCTATCAGATCTGCCCCTAACAACCAGCTCTTCCGTCTGACCCCCCTTAATTTTTCCCATAATATCTCTGTCTATCTGCTCTTTAGATTTTAATGCAGATTTAATTTCCTGATACGAAATTGTTTATTTTTCATAAATTATAGTATCACGAAAATACTTAAAGGATTGGAGAAGGGAACACAAAAGTAATAGGGCCTGATCCTCATCATCAATTTTCGAATCTATATTCTCCAAATCCATAATAATAGAATCGAATTTATCAAGATGTGAGAGTAGAGATGTATCTTCAGTCATCCGAAGCATATATAGGTTCTGCTTCAAATAAAGTCAATTATCAGCTGTCATCTTCATGAACAAAATATTGAATTTATCCCATATGACCTTAGCCGAAATCTCAGTAGTGACCTCCCGTAAAACCTTATCAGATAGATTTAAAATAATACTGGATTTGGCCTTCTTATCCATTGCAACAAAATTTGCATTTGTCACATTTTCTAACTTTTTTCACTATCCGTATCACTAAATCAATTCTATCTTGAACCAAAATGGCCTCCATCTTAAGCTGCCACGTTCCAAAGTTGACGTTCCTGTCGAGTTTCTCGACAACCATCTTTGTTATTGTCATTATTGTCACAGAATCTAGAGCCTCCTAAGAAGGTCTGATACTAACCAGGAAATTGATGAAAGAATTCTTGATAATTCCAAAAGATAAATAATAAAGCAAAATTAAATAAAATAGAAACACAGGATTTACATGATTCGGTCAAATTGACTTATGTAAAAGAGAGTACAAAAACCTTAGTAAAATATTCCTAAACCCAAAACATCTAATACTAAAACACAAGAGAGTACAAAATAATTTTACTACAAAAAGAGGTTTAATGACGCAAAGGTCCAATTAGTCCACTAAGAATTCGCTTGATTAGGTGCACTTAATATCACCATAAGCCTACTATATTTATAGGCAATAAAGAGAAAGGTTCTCTAATAAAAAAATCAATGTGGTATAAAGCTACATATAACAACGCGTGGCTCAAGAAACAGAGGAAGACGAGGCTTCCGGAGGCAAAACTTCTCAAATTTTATTTCTCAAAATAATGTCGGCCACTTCATATCAGTAGTAGTATTTATAGATCAACAAGGCTCCTATTAGCTAAAGACAATTCCAAATTCACAAAGGAGACCAAACTAGCGTCGGACTTGGACAAGGGACATATCAACGGACAAAATACTAATAATAAAATAAGACAATAATGGGAACTAGACAACTGAGACATCAAAACAAGAAAATAAAATAATTAGAAAACTAAATACTAGAATAGTTTGGTTTAATTTTCTTTATTACCTCTCTAAAACCGCGCTCATCATTATAGTCACTTCAATGTTATCTCGAGTTTGAATTTCTATGACAAATTTAGTCGCTATATAAACGAAGTGCACCTCTACTTTGTAGCTAATTTTCAAATTTGTCGATACGAACAATACCATCATTCAAAATAGTGTCACAATTTTTAATTAAATTGTCCACTCCACTATTGGTCTCAACCAACCCCGTCACTTGATTTTCCTCTTCAAAAAATTCATTAATTTCGAGAAAATCAACAATCTCTTTGTCACCAAGATTTCTAGGCACATTTTTAATTTCATCAATGACTTTACCTTCTTACTCAACCACCTGTGAAATTTCTTCTTGAGTTACAAATTCTTCATCCTCAAGTGCACTTGCAACTTCTGCAATTTCTTCTTTCTTTGAGTCATCAAAAATTCTTTTTCTTCTTCCTCATCACAAAATTCTTCTTCATTAATAAAATCATCATCACAAATTGCACCAAACAATGCAGGCAACCCAAAATCATTACCTGATTCAAAATATCTTTGTAAAATTCTCCATTATCTACATACCGGTCTTTATTAATGTCTACCAGAAATTACCAAATTTTGGAACATAATCATAATGAGATTAAGAAGGCTTTCAAACAGATTACTCTTCAATACCTTGGACACATGTTTCAAAGGAAGTAACTATAGCATGCAATTTTTGCTAGATTAATGAAGCATGTGACATGTTGATGAGAAATTTGAGTGATGAAGCAACTCAATCAGAAAGAAAGATGTACGATGAAAGCATAGATGATGCATTGAAAGGGTTGAATCATGGATAGACCTGATGAGGAGTGGATGGGATAAGAAGGAAGACTACATCTTCATAATTAATTTAGCAATCCATGGTTGTCAGAATCCCCCATCTTGATATTAAGGAAGATGAAGATGGCTGAGGTTGATGTATAAATTCTCAGTTTATGTAGTAATTTTAGTACGTAGCATTCGTAGGATCAAGTTTGTGTTAGAACATCCAAGATCCCAATATCAAATTTATGAATACAACTGAAAGGATGAATGCGTACCTGGATCCATATTCGATAATCACCGTTGAATCCTCTTTAGTCTTGATTTGGGGTTGGCTTTCCAGGTCTACACATATCCACCAATCCTTATGAGAAAGCCCTCTAAACTCGCTCAGGTATCTCTCTTGATGATGGGATATCAAGAGAGTATTTTTGTGGTATTGGAAAATATGACAAACAGGATACTCGTGTCCCGGGGACCATAACCCTATTTATAGATAACATTCCTGTTGTCTTTCGGTATTCCTATTTCAGCCCATCATTAAAATAGAAACTACCATAAAGTATCTACACATTAAAGACCCACACCCTATTAGTTACATTAAAACCCAAACCATAACAGATCACTTTAATTGGGTTAACTTTATTTGACAGTCTGTAACACATAATTATTCACATATAAGTCCAACATTGGATTAAGGATCCAACAATCTCCCACTTGGACTATATGTGTAACTTTATAATTATGTTTTGCAAAATAACCATATGAGCTCAAACTTAGCTGTCATAACCAAATGTATCTCTAACCAATTCGGTCCATCAATTACACCAACATAGGATCAAAGCAGCCTTTATTACAATTTTCGTAACTCGACCCATCAATGGTCACATATATCAATATAATTGAATGACATGAATTATGATGTGGATGTGTAGTATGAAAATTTCATGCAATGTGATCTTAACATGCCTATTTTCAACTGGTCCACCTTAAACTTTTGTGAGATCAAACCATACCAAAATCAGAGTGGAAATAAACTGAAACTTTATTTATATAGAAAATATCTTTCAATACAAATAACTGAAAAATATCAATGTTTTAAGAGCATCTAAAATAACAAACTCCCACTAAAACTGAACAGCATCTAATGCCATGACACCCATATGAGCAGTGTGTTCGTGAAACATTTTGGGTGGCAATCCTTTAGTAAGCGGATTCGCAATCATGGAGTTTGTACCAATGTGCTCTATAGACAACTGTCCACTCTAAACTCTTTCTTTAACAACAAGGTACTTGATATCTAACATAATCGGAATCAGTATACCCAATGATCTCGAACTTATCTGATCTCCGATACGTGAGCATGTAGTCTTTTGTTCTTAGTAGGTACTACAAGATCCATTTGGTTGCTTTCCAATGATCCAATTCTGGATTGCTTAAATACCTACCAAGCATTTCGGTAATGTACGCAATATCCGGACGCGTACATACCTGAAGATACATTAGACGCCTTATTGCTGATGCATAAGGAATCTTCTGCATCTCTATTTCCTCAAGAGCATTTTTGGGACATTGATCGAGACTAAATTTGTCTCCTTTAGCCACAGGGGTATCACCTGATTTGTAATTTTGCATGCCATATCGTTTGAGAACCTTTTCGATATAGGCCTTTTGTGATAGTCCAAGAATACCCCGAGAGCGATCCTGATGTATCTGAATGCCTAACACAAAAGTTGCATCATCAAGATCTTTCATCTCAAAATTCTTAGTTAGAAATCTGTTGGTTTCATGCAACAATTCTATATTGTTGATGGCAAGCAAAATATCATCAACATACAATACCAGGAAAATATACTTGCTCCCACAGAACTTATGATATATGCATTCATCAACCAGATTCATCTCAAAGCCAAACGAGATGATCACTTGATGAAATTTGAAATACCATTGTCGAGATGCTTGCTTGAGCCCATAGACAGATTTTTTAAGTTTGCAAACCATATTCTTTGGATCTACTGATACAAAGTTTTTTGGTTGCACCATATAAATCGTCTCATCAATGTTACCATTGAGAAACACCGTCTTTACATCCATCTGGTGTAACTCAAGATTGAAATGTGCCACTAGTGCCATTATAGTTCTAAAAGAGTCCTTCAAAGAAATTGGAGAGAAGGTTTCTTTATAGTCGATGCCTTTCTTTTGTGTGAAACCTTTAACGACAAGACGAGCTTTGTACCTTTCCACATTGCCTTTCGAATCCTTCTTGGTCTTAAATATCCATTTACAACCAATAGGTTTCGCTCCTTCTAGCAATGGGACAAGATCCCAAACGTCATTGTCTTTCATAGATTTCATCTCTTCATTCATGGCATCAATCCACTTTTGAGAATTTGAACTTTCCATGGCTTGATGGAAGTTGATTGGATCATCTTCCATCAATCCAATGTCATCTTCATGTTCTTGGAGAAAAATAATGTAATCATCTGGCACTGCATTTCTCCTTTCTCTTGTGGATCTCCTTAATGGCACTGATTCTTGAGGTGGTAGAGTTTGTTCCTCTAGAGTAGAAGATTGTCTGACATTGTCTTGACTTGCTGTGTCATTAACAATGCTAGGAATAGGATCTTGAACAATGCCAATAACACCTGTGGTAACATATTCATCTTCAAAGACAATATCTCTAACTATATCTTCTCCCCTAAACTTGACATCCTCAAAGAATCGAGCATTTCCTATCTCGAAAATTGATTTAACTGTGGGATCATAAAATTTGTAACTCCTGGATCTTTCAGAATATCCAACAAAGTAATAACTAACCGTTCTGGAATCCAGTTTCTTTTCATTTGGCCTATAAGTCCTTGCCTCAGCTGGACAATCCCAAACATGTAAATGTTTCAAACTAGGTTTCTTACCAGTCCAAAACTCATAAGGGGTTTTGGTAGTTGCCTTAGTTGGAACTCTGTTAAGGATATATGCTGCAGTTTTAAGTGCTTCGCCCCAAAGTGATTCTGGTAAGGTAGAATGACTTATCATACTCCTTACCATATCCTTAAGCATTCTATTTCATCTTTCAGCAACACCATTCATAGTGGGTGAACCCGGTATAGTGTACTATGGGACGATACCGCATTCCTCTAGGTACTTAGCAAAAGGTCCTGGACGTTATTCACCTGAACCATCATATCTACCGTAGTATTCACCACCACAATCAGATCTGATGCTTTTAATTCTTTTGTTGAGTTGATTCTCAACTTCAGATTTAAAATTTTTGAACATGTCCAGGGACTGTGATTTTTCATGAATGAGATATATGTAGCCATATCTCGAGAAATCGTTTATGAACATTATAAAATATTGTTGACCATTCCAAGCAGACGTAGGAAATGGTCCACAAATGTCTGTATGTATAAGTTCTAAGACGTCTGAGACCCTATTGGTTTCAAATCTCCTTTTATTGGTTTGTTTCCCCTTTATACAGTTAATACAATCACCAAAATCTGTAAAATTTAAGGGGTCGAGAATTTAATTTGACACAAGTCTTTCTATTCTCCTTTGGGAGATATGACCCAATCTCTTGTGCCATAATGTAGCTGAATTTTCGTTGGTTAATTTTCTCTTTACACTTCTGGTATTTAAATGCAGGGATTCATTATATGAAACAATTGTGTTAACTAAATATAGATTGTCACAATATGATAAAGTACCAGAACCAACCAATTTTGAATCATGAAACAATCTAAATTTTTCATTTCCAAATGAACAAGTATAACCAGATTTGTCCAAAAGAGAAACAGAAATTAAATTCCGTCTAAAAGACGGTACAATAAAAGTTTCATTAAGATCCAAATAAAATATGGTCTTTAGTAATAATCTAAAAACTCCAATTGTTTCAACTTGAACTGTTTTGCCATCGCCCACATAGATATATCTTTCACTATCATTAGGTTTTTGGCAACTCAGGCAACCCTGCATAGACGCACTGATGTGAGTTGTTGTACCAGAGTCCATCCACCAAATGTGTCCAGGTACCAAAGTTAAATTAACCTCAGAACAAACCAAATTAAGAAGCATACATTTCTTAGCACGCCAAGCGTGATAATTGGTGCAATGCTTCTTTCTATGCCCTTCAGCACCACAGAAGAAACAACCATTCTTTCCCGATTCAGTCAGTTTCTTTTGTTGTTTCTTTGGAGGTGCTGTACTTGCAGCTTCTTTATCCATCTTCCGTTTACATCCCTTCCCTTTATTATTAGTGGTAGAGACTAGGTGAGCACTCTCTGTCTGATCTTGCTTCTACTTTTCCTCTTCCTCTACACAGTGTGAGATGAGTTCATTTAGAGACCAAATCTCCTTTTGACAGTTATAGCTCACCTTAAACTGACTAAACTATGTAAGAAGAGATATCAAAATCAGATGCGCTAACAATTCGTCAGAAATTGTAAGGTTTAGTGCACCTAATTTAGAAGTAAGATGAGACATCTCCATGATGTTCTCCCTAATGTTGCTTTTACCACTATATCTCCTTGAAATTAGTCGTGTCAAGAATGTACTTATTTCAGCTTTTTCATTCTTGACAAACCTCTTTTCAATGTTTTGAAGGAACGCCTTAGCAGTAGTTGTCGTTTCAGACATTGTCCCTTTAAATGCTTCTGGAATGGCCTTTTTTCATGATCATCAGACACAAACGATTTGACCTCTCCCACCTTTCCTTATCCCTCTTTTCATCAGAGGTACTCTTATCTGTCAGAGGTGGAGGAGAGTCAACCCTTAACGCAAGGTCGAGATCCATGACTCCAAATACTATCAGAAGATTTTCTTTCCAAGACTTGAAGTTTGTGCCATTCAACATGGGAATAGCATTAATGCTGGTAGTAGTTATACTGGCAGGATCATTCATAACTAAAAGGAAAACAACATATAATTAAAACAATCTCACATAATCCAAAATAATAATAATAAATTCAAATAAGATAACCCCATATCAAGATATCGAAATTCCATTAATATCTTGTCTTTGGACGAAAATATTAACTTCTTCGTGATATCTTGTGTAGTAACAAACACTGACAATAAGCACATGTCAAAAAATAAATTTTCCTTTGGGCCAATTTATAATTCACATGTAAAATCCAAATAATCATCACGTGTTTATTACTACCAGTGCACGTATAATTCCGTCAAATATTAATCTCCCTTTGGGGCGGTTAATATTCACAAAATTATAAATACACAACTAATTATATTTTAAGACAAATTAATTTCCACAAGAGAGGTCACTTTGGTGACATGTTGTTTCAATTAATTCATCCCAATATATATATATATATCTGTACCAATATTCAAATTTAAAATTATACAAAATTTTGAACAAAGTCAACTTTGGTCAATTCTGGTCAAACAGTCAAATCTGGTCAAATTCAACAATTGGGTCAAAACTTATTGGATCAAAGATCCATATCCATAATTTTAGCCCAATAGTTGATTATTTAAGTCCAAATACTTATTAAAGTCCACAAATGCTTTATAAGACCATATGTTTGGTGGGCCAATCTTTTGGACTTTATAAGACTTAAATAACTTAAATTAGGAAACCCTAATTTTCTTAACATAAATATACTAAATTTCATGGAAATTAATTTCATGAAGCACACGGAAGCAGAAACCGAAAGCAATGTCAATTTTGCATATTGGCCACAGAACTGGAGGATTAAGTCACAATTGCATGCTAAAATTCGAAAGGAAGCAACGGCCGAAAGCAGTGTCTAGTAAGGCAGTAACCAAACAAGCAACACATGTATTCGTACCAATTCTGCTTTATTGCCAAAAAACCGAGGATTCATGGAATCTAAAAAGCATCATGGTCATTTATGGGTCCCATGCAATAAATCCGTGACTAGTTTTGATTTGGCAATCAAAACAAAAGACAAGGAAAATTAAGTATGGTTTGGCATGCAAATCCGTACATGCATCTTACTACTTTCCCTGTACTTGCGTGTTAACGCTCACTGGAAGTTAAAATCACTTCAACATACTATGAGAAATCCGAATCGCATAATAATTATATGCAACTCAAAATGTTAACGTAGATATCCGAATGCAAAATTTGACTTTGAACTGTATTTTATCACCTAAAATTGCATGGTCAGGATTATTCACATCAAGGCCATATCAACGACAAGATTCACAAAATAGTTATAAATAATTCCAACTAAAATACAAACTTAAAACTGTAGTGATCCAAAACCTGATATTGGGTGCTCTGATACCACTTGTTAGAACATCCAGGATCCCAATATCAGATTTATGAATACAACTGAAAGGATGAATGCGTACCTGGATCTATATTCGATAATCACCGTTGAATCCTCTTTAGCCTTGATTTGGGGTTGGCCTTCCAGGTCTACACGTATCCACCAATCCTTATGAGAAAGCCCTCTAAACTCTCTCAGGTATCTCTCTTGACGATGGGATATCAAGAGAGTATTTTTGTGGTACTGGAAAATATGACAAACAGGATACTCGTGACCCGAGGACCATAACCCTATTTATTGACAACATTCCTGTTGTCTTTTGGTATTCCTATTTCAGCCCATCATTAAAATAGAAACTACCATAAAGTATCTACACATTAAAGGCCCACACCCTATTAGTTACATTAAAACCCAAACCATAATAGATCACTTTAATTGGGTTAACTTTATTTGACAGTCTGCAACACATAATTATTCACATATAAGTCCAACGTTGGATTAAGGATCCAACAGTTTGGACCCTTTTTTTGGGAATTGAAAAGAAATAAACTCCCATGTTCATACAAGTATTAGGCAATTGAAAATATTAAAAAAGTATTAGGCAATTGAAAATATTCTAAGTCTTTTTTTCCTTGCCCACCTTATCATCCAACCCAATCTTTCCTCGAAAATACTCTAAGTCTTAATTCAAAATTTGTTTGCATAATTTTTTATACACAGTGTTATCACTAACTTTTTGGTACAAATTGAGGATTTTGTAGCGAATAGTACATAATTAAATATTTTCTTCTCGTTATTCATTCTAAGAAAACTAGTATTATAATTGTTTTACACAAAAAAGGAAAAAAAGAAAAAAAGGGAACAGATCACGTGCAATGCTCACACTCAAAAACCACAGAATGATTTTATACTTTTGAATTGTCCCAGTGCATATTTCAAAGCTCAAAAGTTGGAAATTTTTTAACTTTTCAAAAATATACAGCCATTGTCCTAAAGAAAGGTAATAAATATGTGCAAAACTATGTCAGACGAGAAGTTTATGATGTATTTTTCTTGACGTTAACAACCAAAATGGCTCAACTCATTCGCGTAAGTGGTGAAATGGAGATTAAGGTAGTATTTATAGGATGTTTAATATTTGGTCTTGTCATATTAGTGTTTAGAGTGTGAATATAAGACATGAGGATGTGAATTTAGGCTCCGTTTGATAACCCAATTTAGCTCTTAATTTTAATGACTTTAGACCTTAATGGTGTTAAGATTGTTTGATAACAAAAAATATTACATCTTAATGATTAAGTGGGTCTGAATTGTCTAGACAAGATAGAGTCCAAAAAATAAGCACCACTTAATAAAAAGTACGTTCAGATGTTAGGGTTTAAATACAGTTTTTAGGATATAAATAACCCTTACCAAATAAAATACAATCACCTTATTTTTTCCTCTTCTCTCTCTTCTACCGTCTTTCTTCTCTCTCATTCTTTTCTTTCCATCATTGTTCTCAGTTTATCAACCTCTTCTCCAATTTCTTTTTTTTGGTCAGCCTTCATTCGTAAGAAGTTTACCCATTGAAGCATTCAATTTTTTAGCATAAAGGTAAGTATTAACTTTATGCATATGCTTTATTTCTACTGTGTAGTTGTCGTTAATACTCATATTCAATATAAAATCTATACTTCATCTATGTATTTGATTTATACGGTTAATGGAAAAATAATCTTTTATGACAGAAATAGAAGCATAGGTAATACAAACTGACTAGAAAAATAATCTTTGAGAATGAAGAAATTGTGGTATAAAATGAACAACATGCTGAAGATAACCCAGAAAATACAGAACACGGAGGAGGATCTCGACAAACTGATCAAACTTTTATGATCAACTTACGTGAGCAAATTAAAAATCAACATTGTTATCTTTTTTGATTAATTGTATTTATATCATTTGATAGAATAGCATTTATATTTTATCAAATAAATTTGTTATATTATATTTTTATTTTCATTTTTAGCTTATTCTTTTTCTTTTTTTTTATAATAGTTCATTCTCTTTCTAATAATAATTCTTATTTTTTTTATAATAATTCATTCATTTTTAGTTCATTCTTTTTCTAATAAATTATTATTATTTTAAATAAAATTAAAATATGTACTACTAGTAAAATATACCAATATAGATCATTTATAAACAAGTCAATATAAGGACAAAATTGTAAAATACAAGAAATTCAGCTTTCAGTCATCTATAATTATCAAACAGACATAATACGTTTAGTGTTTGGATTCAGATAAAAGTTGTATTAGATTCACCACTTAACAATTCAGTGACTTAATGAATTCAGACTTCAGATTTCAGATTTCACACTTCAGATTTCAAATTTCAGTTTTATCAAACGGGGCCTTAATCTCTTTTTGAATTTATTATACTAAATCTTCCACAAAAATATAAATCAATATCGAACTGTTTAGTCCAATTTTCAAATACATAATTAACTTTTAACGCATTCACATCAATAATTCAGTTAATCCAATGCCTGAACAAATAATACGGGAATATTTAAGAAAGCTAGTTATATATTTGATATTTAACAATTTAACCATTCAATCGGATACAATTTAACACTTTTTGCACTTTAATCCATTACAATGAATAATAAAATATTTAAACATGATGGAATATTAAAAAAGACTAATATACATATGTGAATGAAACAAATAAAATTTAAAAAAGTGAAATGATATACAGTCTGTATACTTATTTTTTTTAGTAAATCCACATTTATTAATGAGTAACTTATTTTATGGTTTTAATTTTTGCCAGTTTGTATATTGAACAATTATTATTTCTAGACAGCAAATCAACCTATGGTTTGTATCTTTTACTTTATATTTATAACACTAATGAAACAGAAAGGGCGGGCTAAAAACTAACATAAATTCATTAAATGTCATCGATAAGTTGCAAATATCTACATACAAGCTATTCAACAAAGGTAATATAAATTTAAAATAAAATAAAATAAAAACTCATGGGCCTTCTCAGCCTCCGTCTCAAACAAACCAGCCCAGCCCATTTTTCCATGTTTCTTATTGATGAAAAAAGCCCAGCTTCAATCATGGAGCAACTCTGTCTTTGAAAGCATCTCTCTCCTTTGAGCCTGCTTTCCAAAATTGCTTGTATTGAAGCAAGCCACAATAAGTCCCCACCATCTTTTTATATAGAAGGTAGATTTATTGATAAGTACAGTTTCCACCGAAAATCGTTCTGATTCCAATTCAACATCTACAATTGAACCGATAGGATGAACTGGGTCAAAGTTCTTTTTTTTTTTTTTCCCTAAAGAATTAAATGGATCATAAATTGTTCCACAATTTGACTGGTAAGGCAGGTAATGGGGCCTCACAAGTTCCATTTGGTGCAATTTGCATCTGAAACCTTCCATTTCCTCAGGACCCACATGTACTTGCATGAAATGGACGGCTCCAAATGCAAATTGCACCAAATGGAACTTGTGAGGCCCGTATCCGGTAAGACAGCCTGGTCTGATTTGAGTTTTACAACCATGCAACAACCATCAGGAGTCAGGAAGCCTTGGCGAAGAGGGAAAAAATTGTCTAAAATACCAAATAACAAGACTTAAGATTTTTAAATCCACAGCCAATGAGATCTTAGCCTGGTGATGAAAACATCAAAAATTGAGACTTCCCAAATAGGAACTACTGACATCGAATTGCCTAGTTAGGAATCGTAGTTTAATCTATCTTATTGGTATTCCTATTGTTTGTGAGGCATTGTTGTCCGTGTAACTTATTGATGAGGATTTTCTTTCTTTTGTATATCCACACTAAAAGTTCTTTTTAGGGCCCAATTCGGTTCTACAGGTTATTTTCTGATATCATTTCATTTCAAGATGTTTTGTATTTGCTTATAAGAAAAAGCTCTAAAATTTTCTTCCTATCAGCACACAAGAACATCTAGAGTAGGGCCACTTGATTTATTGTTCAACGAAAAGATGCGCAGTTAAAACAAGTTCACATGCACTAATATAAATGTATTATGGTATAAAAAATATATTGATAAATATGCATTATATTCCAGGAAAATTGCGTGCCCTCCCCGTGCTATTACATACAAAAATGAATTCGAGAAGAATTGGTTAATGTAGTAGTTGATGAGTAAAAGATCATAATTTGCACTGCATTTGTAGGCACTTATAGTGGTGCTTCTCTTTCACAATGTCAGCCACAAGGTCAAAGACATCAGTTCTTGCAATTGCTGCAGCTACATTATTCTTTTCAATCGTCTTCCTTTTGGTTTCCTCAGCGTGATTCCAAGCTTGCAAAGTTGGTTCCAAGAAGAACATCTCACAAGCCTTGACAAAGACTGATACCATTTTCACATCTTCATCTGCCTTGATAATCTTCTCAATCCTTGCATAGGGAATACTACGACTCTCAGTCCTTGCAGCTAAGTTTGTTTAGGAAGTTTAGCAATCTATAGACATTACTAGTCTAGTAGATCGTTACTTAAAGAGTTGAGTCAACTTTGAAAGGTTGACTTCAATTGAGTTGAATTAAGTTTAGAGTTGTGAGATTGACGGAAAGCCTCCAAGTTATGAGTTGTCGCAAACAAGGGAGAAGGCTTCATTTTATTTCTTTCTTCTTGGCCTTGAAACTTGTGGAGGAACTCACCAAGGATCGAGCTAGATCTTGGTTTAGCTCGAAGGATCTCGAGGTTTCAAAGCCTGGAATATCATTCGTGGGTGGAACTACCTTAGATCCTCTTTGATCCTGCTAGATCTGAAAAGATCTTGAGGGAAAACACCTAAAACTCTTTGCTTTAACCTTGTTAGAGTTAGATCTATCAGATCTACGGTTTATATTGCTAGAAATGCTTATGATTGAAGCATTTGAGTTGGGCTCTTGAATTCCCAACTTAGGTAGCGGACTTGAGGCGACTTTTAGGTAGAGGACTTGAGGACCTGATTATGGTTGTGCTTGTCGTTTATGAAATGAGTGCATTTTATGGTTAGAAAGTAATATTTGTTGTTGAAAATTTTGAAGAAAAAGTATGAAGGCTGGTCGAACTTCACTTGGAAAGTTTTGATTGTTGATTTCAAAATTTTATGATGTTTCTTGATTTGATTTTGCTCAAACAACTTTGTACTATGAGTGTATGTTGATTTGGAGTAAAAATTTGGAATTTTTCATGGTTGTAAGTTGAGTTTTTCATTGCTTTTTTGGAAGACTTCTTATTGCATACCAAGTGTTTGATAAATTGCACCATTTTTGTGTCAACTTGAGCTACATATTTGTCTATGAAAATGGCCAAACCAATTCTTGTGCAAAATATGAAAGTTGTAGACATTTGAGTCAAGTTTTCACCTACAAAATTTCAAAGCAATCGGAGTACTGTATCTTGTGAAATGACCAAAATACCCCTGACTGCCCATTACCCTGTTTCCGCTGATAGTCTTCACTTTCAGCCAACTTTCTGAACTTTCTGGCACTTGTATGAGATGAACCAAAACTTGAATTTTATATCATTGAAATATTTATGAGTCTAGTTTTAAACGCCACTGACGGCACTCAATTTCGATTTTTCTACATTAACTTATAGTCTTTCTTCCAAAACTGCCCAGAAATGCTGTTTTCAACCCGACAATTTTAATTTACTTCAGTAATCATAATTTTTGACCCTGAAAATGCATGAACTGTGTGAGGACCCAAAAATTTTATTTTTATCTGACCTATTTAATTAATTAATTAATTATTTTCATTGAGTAATTGACTTAAATTATTTTAATTACAATTGTACCATACATTACCTCATTTTATTTTAAAAACTATGTTTAAGCATCAATTTGATTTTTGTGTCACTCAATTATGAAAAATGAGAAAAGACACATTTTTCTAGGCAAATATTTGGACTGAGAGTGATGTAATCTGGGAGAGTAAGAATGATCATTTGTACCTTTAGAAATGTAAATTTGAGGAATGAGAAATGAGGGATTAGAGTTAAACTCGATTAAGAGCATACATGAGGCATTTTACACTAGTTGACTTTTGAACCAAATGAGTGTTCCTTGTTTCTTCTTGCATTTCTCTAATAAAATTACCAAAAAAATTCACCAAACACTCATTCTTTCTCTCTCTCCTTACCCGGCTTCTTCTCCTCCATTTTCTCTCAAGTTTCATCTCATTTTTCTTGCCAAATCCTTGCTAAAATCTTGCCCAATCCACCATTGAATTTCCTTGCAACTTTGAAGATTGCTAATCCGTGAAGAACCCAAGCTATTGGTGGTGAAGATTGGTGAATTTGAGGGTTCCTAAGCACTAACACATTAGGGTTTCTAGTTCTTCCATTAGAGGTAAAATCATCCAACCAATTCTTGTCTTTTAGGTTGATTATTTTTATGCTTAAAGCTTTATTAGTTCTTTAGTTGCTATTATTGTTGTTTGGTTGTTTATGTGGGCTCTTGAATTCCCACATAGGTAGAGGACTTGAGGTGGCTTATAGGAAAAGGATTTGAGGTTGATTATAAGTGCTTTATGATTGTTGTTAATTGAGGAGATTAGCTTGTAATGGAAAGAAAAAGTGAAGCTTGAATTCGGGAGGAAAAAATTGTAGCTGCTGCCGGCTGTCTTGCTTCTTTTTTGGAAACTTTAAACATAGGTTTTGTGGCTTTAAGTTGATGATAAACACTTGTTATAGGTTGGGCTTGGTGTGTCATAAATCTCCCTTGCAAATATTTTCAATTGGCTAAGTAAAAATGTGGTGAAAGAGGGATGAACAAAACTGGAAAATTTTTCCCAGCTTTGAGCACTATTTGGATTTATTTCGGTTTAACATTAAGTTTTTTGAATTTATGTCTGAAATTTTGTGTGAACCTATCCTATATATATTAGAATTGGTGTACCAAATTTGGTAATTTTTGAGTAAGAAACTGTCACTAGAATGAGGCCTAGAAAAATGTCCTGCAAATCTGGAAAATTTTCACTGTGATCTGCTGCCCTGTTTTGGTCTCATTGAACACTGCTTTCCCATGCGATTTTTTGGCTAAATTTTGGTACAAATGTATTTCACATATCAAGGTTTATGCATGAAAATTTTGGTGATTTTTGAGTAAGAATTCGTCACTCATTTGAGGCTTAAAAACTGCCCTGCAAATCTGGAATTTCAGAAAAAGCAGAATTTCAAACCTGCCCTGTTCGGACAGCTATAATTTCTTACTCGAGAGTCAAAATTGAGTACCGTTAGTGGTGTTTGAAACTAGTTACATAGGGATTTAAACTGTGTGAATTTCAGAGGCCAATTCATTTCCTACAATTTGTGGTGAATTTCCAAAATGAGCTGGAAAACCAGCCTGAGCTATTCTGTTTCGTACTGTAGCTGATTCTTGACACGAAAATCTAGGCAGTTTTTGTCCAGAATTTTATCCTTGTGCCTTCTACAAAGTTTTAGAACATTAAATGAGATTTCCAACGGTACTGACCTTGCGATTTTTGGACCTATGTAACTCAAGTTATGATTTTTCAAAAAATACTGCACAAAACTGAAAATTCTTCTAAGAAAGCGACGAAAGTTTAGAAACGCCTTGGAAACATTTCCTAGTTTTCAGGCGTAACCTTTTGAGTATTTGTACACCATTCCAAATTTGAAAAAAAATAGATTTTTCCAATTACATGATATTCCTTTTAATTTGGAATCAAAAAGCTTAACTGTTTGAAAATTGACCGTGAATGCATACTTAGGTAATTTTGATTGTGCATCTCTCAAGTGATCACGTGGACACAGAGAAGCTTGTTTGATATCCTGAATTGCCCTCGCTTTCTTTCGACTATTGGTGAGTGTTCAAGTGCATGTTAACTAGTGTAAATAAATTGAAAGCATGCATGTGTGCCTCGGTGAGCGTATACTTTATCGCGCTCACCTTCTTTGAATTGCCTCTAAGTGAGTTCAACTGTTTAAAATGTTAATTGAATGACTGCTTGAGTTGCTTGAACTGATTGTTTATTTATAACTGTGGGGACGCCTAAACCCCATTGGGAATCCCTTCACCTTGTCCGGCAACAGGGGCTAGGGCAAGGGATGGGTAAACCATGGGTTATTATTGTTTAAAGCACATCGGTTGGAATGAGTCCGCCGACTTGGCATACTCATATTGGGTTGCCAATCACTGTTTAAATTTAGAAGTTCGGGTCCGGTCAAGGGGGTGTAAGTTGGCGGGAGAGGGAGAAAAGTGGTGAGTATGGACTGTGAGGGTGAGTATGGACTGAGTGTCAACGTGTGGCTTGAATTGATGCTGATGAAGAAAATAATTGCAGAGAATTACGGAAATGGGGAGCCGGCCAATTGTATCCTTCAAAATTGTGCTGTTTAAATGTTTTATTAACTATTTTGCTCTTTTACTGTTTCATTAATTTCTTTAATTGCTTTGAGTTGCCTGTGCATGTTTCTCTTAACCTCACTAAGCGTTAGCTCACCCCAATTTGTTTTCCTTAACAGGTTTCGAGGTGAGGCACGTGAATCGAGGAATTTAGTTTCTTTTGTAGAATTTCCTCACTTTTGTATAAGTTTGAAATTGTATGTAAAATTGATGGAATCTTGTACTCGAGGTGATTATTCCTGAAACTTTTAAAAAAAATTATAGGGCTTGTATTCTTGAAAGTCGAACTAGTGATTTTTGGTAAATTTTAAGTGTGGTTCGAAGAACGAATGTTTGTATTTATATTTGTTTTTAGTGAGTGAGTCCTAGCGAGAGCTAGGCAGGCAGCCCGCCGATAGGGTTCGCCTTGAGGAGAAGTGGGGCTGTCACAAGTGGTATCAGAGCTTAGGATTTAGATCCTTGTAGTGTATCCTAGACTAGATGTTTAGGATGCCGGACTGTGAGATTAGTTTGAAAGTTAAGTGAAAAGATTACTTGTGTACATTTGGTTAAGATTTGCATTTTAAGTGGATGATTTGGAGTTTAGGAATGTAGAACTATATGTAATCCGAACTAAGTGGGAGCGAGAACAGACTTCTTGGACTTGGGTGAACTTTAAGAGAGAATTTGATGAGAAGTTTCTGCCTCCACTGATCCAGGAGAAAAGGGAGGATGATTTTATTAAACTAAGGCAGGGATCTATGAGTGTGGCCAACTATGAGACCCAATTTACAAAACTCTCAAAGTTTGCACCCGAACTAGTGGCCACTGATTAGAAAAGAATTAAGCGATTTGTGCAAGGACTTAACGTTGAGATCCAAGAGGCGTTGGCTGCGGCCCAAATTAATACTTTTACTGAGGCTTTAGAAAAAGCCCAGAGAGTTGAGAGTGTTAGGCAACAAGTGAAGGCTTTTCATGCTAAAAAGAGAAATGCTCTGAATAGTAGTGAAGTAGGATTGTCTGATAGAAGTATGCCAACCCCTAAGTTGGGAACAGGCACGGGTGGAGTAAGGACTGCCGGAGTATCGAGGGAGTCTATGGCTAAGGAAGCCTCTCGTGGGCGTGGTTAGTCCTGGAATACCTCACAAGGAGGTTCTAGCTCAGTATCGATGCCACAAATGGGATGTGAGTATTATGGCAA
The DNA here is from genome assembly GCA_013103745.1 of Gardenia jasminoides. Taxonomy (NCBI): domain Eukaryota; kingdom Viridiplantae; phylum Streptophyta; class Magnoliopsida; order Gentianales; family Rubiaceae; genus Gardenia; species Gardenia jasminoides. The sequence continues at coordinate 2,515,268 of CM023096.1, read as the reverse complement.
ATCAAATCATACAGTGGATGGTTATTGGAAGAAAGCTGGAAAATGTCTGAGATGTGGGAGCGCAGAACATCAAATCATCAACTGTCCGATGTCACGTCGTGAGGGTGGTGGATCATAACAATCTACTAGGTCAACGTCTAAACAGCCAAGTGTGGAGGATAATCGCTCGAGAGTGCTTGCCAGGGTCTATGCCATGGACCAGCATCAGACCCCTAATCCTACAGAGGTCATTGAAGGTATGACCCTTCATTTACCATTGCCTAGTTAGAGTTTTCATTAATTTTGGTTCAATAGATTGTTGAAAACCCTAGTTTCATGAGTGGGTTAGACGTGAGATCATTTTGGTTACCCTACACGTTGGAAGTTAAAACGTTTATGGGAAAAACCAAGGTTTGATAGCAAATTTGATGTGTAAAGATCATGAGGTATGAATTTCGAGGACGAAATTCTTTTAAGGAGGGGAGGTTGTGAGGACCTGAAAATTTTATTTTTATCTGACCTATTTATTTAATTAATTAATTATTTTCTCTAAGTAATTGATTTAAATTATTTAAATTACAATTGTACCATACATTACCTCATTTTATTTTAAAAACTATGTTTAACCATCAATTTGATTTTTGTGTCACTCAATTATGAAAAATGAGAAAAGACACGTTTTTCGAGACAAATATTTGGACTGAGAGTGATGTAATCTGGGAGAATGAATGATCATTTGTACCTTTAGAAATGTAAATTTGAGGAATGAGAAATGAGGGATTAGAGTTAAACTCGATTAAGAGCATACATGAGGCATTTTACACTAGTTGACTTTTGAACCAAATGAGTGGCCATTGTTTCTTCTTGCATTTCTCTAATAAAATTACCAAAAAAATTCACCAAACACTCATACTTTCTCTCTCTCCTTACCCAACTTCTTCTCCTCCATTTTATCTCAAGTTTCATCTCATTTTTCTTGCCAAATCCTTGCTAAAATCTTGCCCAATCCACCATTGAATTTCCTTGCAACTTTGAAGATTGCTAATCCGTGAAGAACCCAAGCTATTGGTGGTGAAGATTGGTGAATTTGAGGGTTCCTAAGCACTAACACATTAGGGTTTCTAGTTCTTCCATCAGAGGTAAAATCATCCAACCAATTCTTGTCTTTTAGGTTAATTATTTTTATGCTTAAAGCTTTATTAGTTCTTTAGGTGCTATTATTGTTGTTTGGTTGTTTATGTGGGCACTTGAATTCCCACATAGGTAGAGGACTTGAGGTGGCTTGTAGGAAAAGGATTTGAGGTTGATTATAAGTGCTTTATGATTGTTGTTAATTGAGGAGATTAGCTTGTAATGGGAAGAAAAAGTGAAGCTTGAATTCGGGAGGAAAAAATTGTAGCTGCTGCCGGCTGTCTTGCTTCTATTTTGGCAACTTTAAACTCAGGTTTTGTGGCTTTAAGTTGATGATAAACACTTGTTATAGGTTGGGCTTGGTGTGTAAAAAATTTCCCTTGCAAATATTTTCAATTGGCTAAGTAAAAATGTGGTGAAAGAGGGATGAACAAAACTGGAAAATTTTTCCCAGCTTTGAGCACTGTTTGGATTCATTTCGGTTTAACATTAATTTTTTTGAATTTATGTCTGAAATTTGGTGTGAACCTAGCCTATATATATTAAAATTGGTGTACCAAATTTGGTAATTTTTGAGTAAGAAACCGTCACTCGAATGAGGCCTAGAAACATGTCCTGCAAATCTGGAAAATTTTCACTGTGATCTGCTGCCCTGTTTTGGTCTCATTGAACACTGCTTTCCAATGCGAGTTTTTGGCTAAATTATTTTACAAATGTAGTTCCCATACTGAGGTTTATGCCTGCAAAATTTGGTGATTTTTGAATAAGAATTCGTCACTCATTTGAGGCTTAAAAAGCTGCCCTGCAAATTTGGAATTTGAAAAAAAGTAGAATTTCAAACCTACCCTATTTGGACAGCTATAATTTCTTACTCGAGAGCCAAAATTGAGTGCCGTTAGTGGTGTTTGAAACTAGTTACATAGGGCTTTAAACTGTGTGAAATTCAGAGGCCAATTCATTTCTTACCATTTTTGGTGAATTTCCAAAGTGAGCTGGAAAACCAGCCTAAGCTATTCTGTTTCGTACAGTAGCTGATTCTTAACACGATAATCTAGGCAATTTTTGTCCAGAATTTTATCCTTGTGCCTTCTACAAAATTTTAGAACATTAAATGATATTTCCAACGGTACTAACCTTACAATTTTCGGACCTATATAACTCAAGTTATGATTTTTCAAAGAATACTGCACAAAACAGAAAATTCTTCTAAGAAAGCGACGAAAGCTTAGAAATGCCTTCGAAACATTTCCTAATTTTCAGGCGTAACCTTTTGAGTATTTGTACACCATTCCAAATTTGAAAAAAAATAGATTTTTCCAATTACAAGATATTCCTTTTAAATTGGAATCAAAAAGCTTAACTATTTGAAAATTGACCGTGAATGCATACTTAGGTAATTTTGATTGTGCATCTCTCAGGTGATCACGTGGACACCGAGAAGCTTGTTTGATATCCTGAATTGCCCTCACTTGCTTTCGATTATTGGTGAGTGTTCAAGTGCATGTTAACTAATGTAAATAAATTGAAAGCATGCATGTGTGCCTCGGTGAGCGTGTATTTTATCGCGCTCACCTTCTTTGAATTGCCTCTAAGTGAGTTCAACTATTTAAAATGGTAACTGAATGACTGCTTGAGTTGCTTGAACTGATTGTTTATTTATAACTGTGGGGACGCCCAAACCCCACTGGGAATCCCTTCACCTTGTCTGACAACAGGAGCTAGGGCAAGGGATGGGTGAACCATGGGTTATTACTGTTTAAAGCACATCGGTTGGAATGAGTCCGCCGACTTGGCATACTCATAGTGGGTTGCCAATCACTGTTTAAATTTAGGAGTTCGGGCCCGATCAAGGGGGTGTAAGTTGGCGGGAGAGGGAGAAAAGTGGTGAGTATGGACTGTGAGAGTGAGTGGTTGACGGAGTGTTAACGTGTGGCTTGAATTGATGCTGGTGAAGAAAATAATTGCAGAGAATTACGGAAATGGGGAGCCGACCAATTGTATCCTTCAAAATTGTGTTGTTTAAATGTTTTATTAACTATTTTGCTCTTTTACTGTTTCATTAATTTCTTTAATTTCTTTGAGTTGCCTGTGCATGTTTCTCTTGACCTCACTGAGCGTTAGCTCACTCCAATTTGTTTTCCTTAACAGGTTTCGAGGTGAGACACGTGAATCGAGGAATTTAGTTTCTTTTGTAGAATTTCCTCACTTTTATAAGTTTGAAATTGTATGTAAAATTGATGGAATATTGTACTCGAGGTGATTATTCCTGAAACTTTTAAAAAAATTATGGGGCTTGTATTCTTGAAAGTCGAACTAGTGATAAGTGTGGTTCGAAGAACGAATATTTGTATTTATATTTGTTTTTAGTGAATGAGTCCTGGCGAGAATTAGGCAGGCAACCCGCCGATACCTTAGGGTTCACCTTGAGGAGAAGTGGGGCTGTCACAAACTGAATTTTGGGGTCTTCATATGAATTGTAGGTTTACGTCTTAGCTTTGAAACGGCATAAAATTTGTCTCAATCCGATGAGTGCAGCTCTAGTTATGATCAAAACACCAAAAGATGATAGAAACTTGATAGTTTGATGCCTACCAAGTGTTTGATAAAATATTTGTATGAAACTAGTGGTTATGCACATTAAGTGTTTGATGAAATGCTTTATATGAAACTTGTGATTCTAGAACTTGGCTTGAAATGTGGGATATCTGTTATGGACCAGTGGAACAACCTTGAACCCCTCTTAAGTGTCGCTTTAGTTGATCAAGTAAGTAGTTTTCTCTCATTGTTTGATAAGTAACCTAGTGTATACATGAGCGATGGTTTAAAGGGGGGGATTGGTTAGAGATGGTTTGCTGTAAGTGATCATTGGTTGTAATTGTTCCAGACACTCAAATGGATTACGAGGGAAATCCCGAGATGGACGGGTGAAGGACTTGCTTGTTTGATTGCACTTTTGGTGAGCGTTCTAACTCCCTTTTCAAATGAAAAATCTTGCTATTGTTTGCAAAGGAATGATTTGTTGAAACAATTTGCTAGTCTTTATACGGAAATGATTTACTATTATTTCCAAGTAAAATTGCTGTTACAAGTGAAATGATTTATGACTAATTTGTGAGCATTCCAACTTGTTTTCCATATGAAATGTTTTTACTGTTGCCAATGATATATGAAATGATTTATTTGTGTTTACCTTGGGTTTTGTGGCCTGAGCGGAGCTATGTGCTACGTCCATGTAGGACGGGAGCCATCTCTAGAGATCCGTCTCAGCGCTTGAAATGGTTGTTAGTGTTAGGGCGGAGCTATGTGCTACGTCCATGTGGGACGGGAGCCACCTCTAGGGATCCGTCTCAGCGCTTGAAATGGTTGTTAGTGTTAGAGCGGAGCTATGTGCTACGTCCATATGGGGCAGGAGTCACCTCTAGAGATCCGACTCACTTCTTAAAGTGTTTACCTGAGTGGAGTTATGTGCTACGTCCTTGGAGACGGGAGCCACCTCGAGAGATCCATTCAATAATGATGTTTGTGGCACTATTACTTTTGAGTTAATTATGTTACATGCTCATCTTGCTTTTGATATATATAGAAATGCCTATGCGCTGTGCATAAGTGAAATGAATTTCTCTGCAAAGATTTACTCTTATTTTAAGCTAAGTAAGATATGATTTATTATTGTTATACATGAAATGCTTTGCTCATGATTTGAGGTGAACGATGAATGTTTTGTAAAAGTGCTATTTGATTCAAGTGTTATGATTTTGATCAAATGTGAATTTGCTCATTTTTTGGAATCTCACTGAGCTTCTAACTCACTCCAAAAATATTTATTTCGCCTCCACAGGGCTCGACGCAAAGGAAGCACTTGTAGAGACTTTCTAGTGTGACCGGCTGGATTAACTCTAGTTCTATTTGGGCATATTATTTTTGATGTCTTGTGAAATGTACTTATTGTATTAAAGTAATTGGGAAGTAACATCTCATGATTGTAATATTAGTTTGAAATATTTGGAATTGTAAGTAATGAAGTTTAAATTGTAAGATTTGTGGTTACGTGAAAATTTGGAAGTATTTGGATGTAATTAATGGAGTTTTATTGTAATTATTAAAGGTTGGCACTGAGACTTGTTTGAGGATTGTAGTGAGACCCCGACGAGAGTTGGGCAGATGGCCCGCCAAACCCTTTTGGTTCGCCTTTGGGTAAGGTGAGGGCTGTCATAGATTCGGCATGGAAGATTCAAAGCAAGTGGGAGAACCAATATGTACGTCCACCAAGCTTGAAAAGGATGAAGAAGGAACTAATATAGATGAGAAAAAATATAGAGGTATGATCGGAAACCTTCTCTATTTAACTGCAAGTAGACCGGATATTATGTTTGCTGTATGCTTATGTGCTCGTTTTCAATTTTGTCCAAAAGAATCTCATTTGAATGCCGTTAAGAGAATTTTTCATTATTTAAAGGGAACTATGAATTTCGGTCTTTGGTATCCTAAATGTCATGAATTTGCCATGTGTGGATATACGGATGCTGATTTTGGTGGTTGTAGGATTGATAGAAAGAGTACTAGTGGTTCATGTCATTTTCTTGGAAATTGTTTAGTCTCTTGGTTTAGTAAGAAACAAAATGCTATTTCTTTGTCAACAACCGAAGCGGAATATGTTGCTGCTAGTGCATGCTGTGCTCAATTACTATGGATGAAACATATCTTGAATGACTTTGGTTTAACAAATGATAATATGCCTATATTCTGTGATAACACTAGTGCCATAAATTTGACAAAAAATCCCATTCAACATTCTAGAACAAAACACATAGACATTAAACATCATTTCATTCGTGATCTTGTTCAAAAAGGTGAAATTTGTATGAATTATGTTTCTTCAAAAGACCAAATTGCTGACATCTTCACAAAAGCCCTGCCCTTTGATCAATTTGCTTATGTTCGTTCGAAATTGGACATTTTAGAAAAGGACTCTTAAGTATTTCTAGTCGAATTCTATCGGAGGTCCGACCCTGATGAACGGACGTCCAACAGTGTTCTTGGTCATTTTCCAGAAAATGCTATCGGACAGATGTGTCGGAATCTTCACGACGTTCGGATGTCCGACACACGAAAAGTCGCACCTTATCAGGTCATATCACTTCATTTCCATCAGTCAAACCTCATTAATTCGGACGCACTTTCACCAACCAACCGAATTCAAAATTCCAATTTTCCAGCCAAATTTACATCAATTCTCAAAATTGAAAGCTCAAATTCTCTCTCTAACCCATTGCGGATTAAAAATCACTCATTTTCTTCACTATAAATCACATATCTCTCCATCCCCAAATCACAACCAAAACCCTAAAACTTCATTTCTCCTCTTTCTGGACCGCTTAATCGATACATTTTCATCACAACTGCTAGTTCAACACTCTGCATCTCCCCTAGACTCTTCATTATTGCTCAAAACACATACACATTACACTATGGTGCGAACTCGTGGAGCTTTCTCAGTTACCGGACGCAAACGAACCTTGAGAGATGAAGATACCCCTACTCCAAAGGCCAAACGAACTTTATCAAGGATCAGACGTGGTTCTGCTACTGCTCAGACACCCCGTACCTCTCAAACAGACCCTTAGGTTATCACAGAACCCACTTCCTTGCCTAAGTTCATTGATGATGAAGTTGAGTCTAGATTTGCTTTATTTTCTCAAAAAAGTTTCATTATTCAAAGGTTTATTGATCGCTCTGAGTTTAGGAAAATTGATCTTGAGTCAGTCCTTAAGTTTTTTGAATTCCAGAAATGGTCTCATATCATTACTATGCCAAACATCTACTATCCAGATATGTTGTACCAGTTCTTTGCCAATCTTAGGAAAGGAAACTCTCGTGATGAACTGAAATCTAGTGTAAATGGTGTTGATTTAGTGTTTGACTTTGATGTAGTTAATGAAATTTTGAAAACAACCATCGAATTTGGCTGCAAGAGCAAGATTGCCAATTTCTTTTCTTATGAGGAAAATCCAACTAGCATGAACCATTTCAATGCTGAAAAATCGATGACATATTTTCAATCCCCTTTTCAAACCCCTATGGATGCTAAGTTGGAGGATTTAAGTCCGAAAAATCTTATCATTTTCTCCATCATATCAAACTTGCTTGTACCTACTGATGGTCATCGTACGGATGCCAATAAAATGGAACTATACTTGTTTTACTATTTTATTGAAAAAATCAGGATTGATTTTGGTTTTGTCATGTGCAAGTTTTTAATGAAACTTTCCACTGACACAAGACGAAAATTGTCTTATGGAAAGTTTTTCACTCCTATTTTTGAGCATTTCAAAGTTCCCATCGGTGGTGTATGTCCAAAGGATACAGCCACATCTATTTTTTCAAAATCCTATTTTGAAAGGAAAAACTTGAAGTTTTTTAATGATGCTTGATGCACTAAAGAAGCTGCATCTGAATCACATTCCAAGAAGGCTCACGATACTCCCATCTCTCCTAGTATTACCAAAACCCTTCGATTCACTCCTGGTCCATCCATTCATCCTAGGAAGTCTGTGTCAAAAATCTCTCCACGATCTGAGGTCATTGAACTGCTCACTGAACTCAAGAGTCATGTTCTTCTCCTTGAACATGGTCTTATGCTAACCATGACATTCGAACAAAAATCTGATTTCTTGAACAAAAGGAATCTGTTGTTCCCTCCTCCCATGGATGAAAGTACATCTCAAGCAAAGGAAATCTCGACCTGACTCTACATTGGCAATCCAAGACTTGACTGAATCCTCAACATCGCAGTGTGATCCCTCAGCGTCTGACAAGGGAAAAGAACCAGTCACTGTGGAAGAGGAAGAGGAAGCTGGTGAAGAAACTGAAGAAGAAGATAACTCAAATTATCAGCTAATTCGAAGACGACCTGGAACAAGATCCACGTTCACACTTTAGGCACTTTGAGAAGCACTTGCACTTCACAGTTAGCTTACACAAGTTCTTTTTTGTTCTCTTTTGCTAATGATGGAACTGTATTGAACTCTTTTGCTATTTTCTGCTATACTGCTGTGGAGAATCAGTACTCCAGTACTTTTGTTAACTTCGTTTGCAGTTATATTAATTTGGTGCCTTTGACTTCTTTTCATATTTGTGCTGAGTTTGTGTGATGAACTCGATGGTATAATAGTAATGCATTCTATTTGGCTGTGTTCGAATGACTATGGATTGTGGTGTTATAATATTGAATTTGAACGAACTGCTATGGATTGAAGTATTGGAATCCTGATGGTATAATATTAAAATTCTATTTGGACTGTTGCTGATGGTATAATATTGCAAGCACATTTGGTATTGAAAATTTCATTGTTTACTAAGCACATTTAGCATTGAAGATTTCATGTATGATGACAAAAAGGGGGAGAAAAATCTGTGATTTGAAATCCTGCACATTGAACATATCAAACAGCGTATAAAACGCCTATTGGAATGTCCCCATATAGGTTAGTTTTTGGTAAGATGTGTCATTTACCTGTGGCAATAGAGCATCGTGCATTTTGGGCCGTCAAGCAATGCAATTTGCATGCGGATAGAGATGGAAAGGAAAGAAAGCTCCAACTCCAAGATTTGGAAGAAATTCGTCTTGAAGCATATGACAATGCCCATTTGTACAAGGAGCATACAAAGCATCTTCATGATTACCTATTGAGTGAGAAATTTTTTTCTCTAGGTCAAAAGGTACTCTTATTCAATTCACGGTTGAAATTCATGACAAGTAAGTTGAAATCCCGTTGGATTGGACCATATGTGATGGTCAATATTTTTTCTAATGGTGTGGTTGAAATAAAGAGTTTAGAGACTGACAAAAGTTTTAGAATTAATGGTCATCATTTAAAATCTTTTGTTGATGTTTCAGATATTGGCACTGTGTAAGAAGTCCACCTGATAGATCCTATCTTTGAATAATTGCTCATTGTGGAGTCGTCTAGCCAAAGACATTAAAGAAAGGCGCTGCTTGGGAGGCAACCCAAGGAGTTAATTTTTAGTTCTTCTCTGCTTTTGGTTTTTCTTTATTAATAGTATTTCCATTATATTTGAGTAGGTTGCAATAGTAATGGGTAGAAGACTTTGGCTTGCAAGACGTGCTCACGCCTTACTGGGATGCGCCATGCTTGGTAATTTTAATGTTTGATTTTGAAATGTTGTGAACGTTCTCGAAGAGTTTTCTTCTGAGAAAAACATGTATATTGTTCAAATTGTGAGTGTGTGTGTGTGTGAGGGAATGTTTGAAATTTAAAAGGTTAAAAGTGAAGTTTTTCATGAAATTTGAGTGAAAAGTGCCATTTGATTGAATTTGAGGGTTTTACTATATCTTGGCCAAATTCTGGAGATTTTGAATATAATGGCTTGGAATGAAGTGTTTTATGTTAATATGAAAGCTTTAACTAAAAGTGAATATCGAACGTGTTGTGCAAAAAGTGATTTTGAGGTGAGAGACCTCACTTAAATGTTTTGTGAAAGAGAACGTGCTTGTAGTGCCAGTGAGTATATCGGTGGGGTGCTCTTTTGAAATGATAACGTGATTTTCCAAGGATCTATTTGGAACATTGTACCATGTGAAATGAAAGCTTTTCCTCGAGAGAATTTTGAAAAATGTCGTTTGAAACTAAAAAGTGAATTGTGTCAGTGAATGAAAGATGAAGTGAATCTCATCTATTGTTTTAAATTATTTTAGGGAGTGTGCAAGGTAGTGACTTTGATCCCTACGTGGAAGCCGAACCCTACTTCGGTGAGTTTCCATGCATGATACTTGACTATGTGTATTTAACTTGAAATGTGAAATAATGTGAAAAATAGATTTTAATCCATCAAATGGAATAGTGTGTACTTTATCGTACTTACTCCCATTTGAATGGTACTACTTGCAAAAGTGTTTTCATGATATTTTGAGTATACTTTAGATCTCTTGTCTTATGCCATGAATCCTATTTTGAATTATATGAAGTGATGTGACGTGTCCTGTATTTCCTGTTCTCGAGAATCTTAATCCCCTTGATATGTTATCGACTCGAGCCGTTGGGAAGACCCAGGTCGAGGAGATTTAACAATCTTGGGTTACATGATTAACTTAATCCCCTTGGTAAGTTATCGACTCGAGCCGTTGGGAAGACCCAGGTCGAGGAGATTAACAACCTTGGGCTACGTGACGTGTTGTGTGCTCTGGACTTGGCAAATGCCCTTGTCCCTGTTATAGAACAATACACAAATATAAATTTCCTGTTAGGCTGGCGGGCCCGGTTGGGGGTTTTGGTGGAGAAAGGAGTAAGTGGTGTCCTACTTGGTTAAGTATGAAAGTTGACGGAGTGTCAACTACGAGAATTGCGCACCGGTCCAGGAATGTGCTCCAGCTCCGAGGACCTTAGCCCCTGAGGGCTACTCGTATCCTACTCTTGTGTGATTATTGGCTTTCCTTACTTGTTTATTTCCAAGTGTGAATCTTGAAGTGAAAAATCATATGTGTTATGTGCTTTGCATGTTTTTGGGAACTCACGGACTTTTTAGCTCAACCTTTCAAATTTGTTTTCCTTAGCAGGGATCGAGAATCTAAACGAAGGTGCTCACCGTTAGTCTCGAGGTTTACTTTTGTATTTCTCTTGAGAGATTTGAATTGTAAATTTGGAATATGGTTAAAGAAATGAGTACCCAAGTGGAAAAACCAACCTTTAGAATTAGGGGTTTACTTATGTTAAATATTTCGAGAACTTTGGGTTATGGTTATTGAAAGCTTTTGTAATATGGAATCTGATTGTATGGATGGAGGATTTATGTATTCAAAGTTTGTAATTTGAGGTTATGGGTTTGTAAGTTATTATTTGATTTGTATTGTGTTTAGATTTTTAGTTTGATAAGTCATGTGATGTTTGAGTGAGTGAATCCTGGCGAGAGCTAGGCAGACGCCTACTGATACTCTAGGGTACGCCCTAGGGAGAGGTGGGTCGTTACAATGAACACGCTAAGAGGGTTCATTTAAATTAAATCCTACGTTTCTCCAACATAATGCCAATTATGGTAGTCGTCACTAGTTATTAACTAAATGAACAATTACGGATTCAATTTAGTTAATTTGACAGTAGGCTATTAGGTTAAATTAACTATCCGGTCATTGACATTCAATTTACAAAATTACCCTAAACAATTAATCCAGAAAACGTATGAATAGGAACGTATTAAAAGAAATGGTAAAGATTTGATTAGATCTCACAAATGTTATGGACCGCACCTTCGAGTTGCCCCTTGATTAGTCGAGAAGTTTAGTCGCTCCTCATCATGCCAAACCCACGTGATTTGATTGATTCAATGTGTATGCTCATGACCACATTCGAATTTGGATGTTAATGTGAGTAGGATTAAAGGGAAGAGGGCGGCAGGGTGAAAGAAATAAAGATGAATGAATAATAAAAAGGAAAGATGAAAACGATAATGAGCAGGAAAAGAGCTCTCTCCTTTTTCTTTTGTTTTCTTGTTTTTTTTTCCTCCAACTAAGAGAAGACTAGTCTATGAAGGGTGTTGGAATTGATCCTAAGTTTTGAGGATAACAAAATAAAATGATTTGGACTAATGTTTTTATGTGAGAATTATGTTAGAACAGGATTCATTAGAAAAGAAAAGAAATCAATTCAAGATGAATTGAGAAGATTTTAACTTGTCGGACGCTTGAATACTAGTACCGGACATCCGATAGACAAGGAAAATATCGGACACTCCTATCGGACGTATATCTTCATCATCGGACGTCCTATAGAATTAAAGATGAAATCCAAACTCTCTGACCAGCATCGGACGCAGACTCAATCGGACACACAAAACCCATTGGCCGTCCGATAAAGATCGAAACAACCTATCGGATGCTTGCATCGGACGCACAACATTGTGTCGGCGTCCGATAGACCTATCGGACGCTTGCATCGGACGCACAACATTGTGTCGAACGTCCTATAGCTCTAACGGCTATTTTTTAACAGCCATATTTTTGACCGTTGGAGAGATTCTTGAGGCCCTTTCTCACACTCTATAAATACCCACAAGTTCAAGAGGATAAGAGACATTTGCCTACATGAAATACAAGCTTACAAGTGAAATATTTGGATAGAAATATTCTTTGTTTGTTATATAGGTGTGGGAAAAGTGGGGTTTGTGAGGTTACTCAATAGGAGGACTAAAACCTTGGTGAAGGTTACCTCACTTGTAATAGTAGTTCTTAATTGGTTGAGTGAGCTTTCAATTGTAACTTGTTGAGGGTTAACTAGGATAGTTGTAAAACTCCTTGGCTCAACTAAAGGGCTTTAGGGTAAGGAAGGAGTGAACCTTCACTTGTACAAGTCGGTTAGCTTCACCTTCAATTGAAGAAGATTCTAGTGGAGTGTATCCAAATTCTGTGCAACTTGAAAATTTGGTCTGCATATCTTTTTCTATCTCTTTTCTTTATTGCTCAATTGTGACATCTTTATTGTGCTTAATTTGACATATCTTTGTGCACACTTGAGAAATTTTTTGGACTTGGTTTATTGGGTGAATTCTTGCTATAATTGATTGTCTTGTTAAAAAATATAATTCACCCCCTTTGGTTGCATTCGGGGCCAACAATTGGTATCAGAGCTTGGTCTCCTTGAGATTAAGCTCAATCGGTTTAGGAGTAAAGATGACAACTAATAATGTATTATTTTTAGAAGGGCAATCCATCATTAGACCTCCCATGTTCAATGGCATAAATTATATTTATTGGAGGGATAGAATGGAAATATTTTTGTAATCTATAGATATAGAGTTGTGGTTTATTGTTAGTGAAGGATCTTATAAGACTACAATGATAGATGAAACAATCGGTAGAAATAGAATTAAAACTAGAAGTGAATTAAGTGCTCAAGATAGATTCAACCTCTCTTTGAATGCTAAGGCCATGAATGTATTGTACAATGCCCTAGATGCAAATGAATCTACTGGAGTTAAAGGGTGCAAATCGGCCAAGGAGGTATGGGATAAGTTAAGAGATATGTATGAAGGGAGTGACAATGTTAGAGAACAAAGAAAATCTATACTTGTTGCCCAATATGAATCTTTCAAAATGCATCCTCATGAGAATGTTGATAAAATGTTTTGTAGATTCAATGATATTATTAAAGATCTTGAATTGCTTGACAAGGTATACACTTTGGGTGAGAAAAATAGAAAAATTTTGAATGCCTTGCAAAAAGAATGGGAAAATAAAGTCACCGCTATAGAAGAGGCAAAAGATTTCAATTCTATGTCTATTGAATCTCTTGTAAATTCGCTAACCTCTTATGAGTTGAAATTAAAAATACAAGATGATGAAGCATGGATCAAGAGAGGCATAGCATTCAAGGCCTCACAAGAAGATGATGAAGATGTGAAGCTAAATAACATGGCAAGAACATTGAAGAAACTTCTAAATAAAAGGAGCTCTAGAGGAGGAAGAGCAAGTAATGATAGAAGAGAAAAATTCAAGAATTTCCAAATCACTTGGGATGAATGCAATTTGGATGAAAAAATGGAAGAAGAAGAAGAATTGACTCAAATGGCACTTATGGCCTTTAGAGATAATGAGGTAAACTCTAATCACTCTCTTAGTGATAAAGATGATGATAATGATGATATGCAAGTTCTTATGATCAAAATATATAAAAATTTGATAGAATCGTATGCCAAAAACAAGGATTTGAAAATAAAAATAAATGCTTTATTGGAAGAAAATTCTAAACTTTTTCAAGAAAATAAGAATTTGAGAAAAGACAATGATGATTTGAAAAAGCACAAAATTGATTTTGATTGTAAAAATGATTTGAAAAAGAAGTTGGAAAATAAAACAAAGTTTTATGAAAAAATGTTGGAGGAACAAAATCTTTTAAAGAAAAGAATTAATGATTTGAATGCTTCTCTCCAAAAGGAGAAACAAAAAATTTTACAAAGAAAAGAAAACCATATTTTACATGGCCAAAATGATTTTATTATTTCTAGAAAAAGAGGAACTAAATTTATTAAACCTACTTTTGTGAATGATTCTAGTATTATGTGTCATTTTTGTTGTCAATTTGGACATATGCAAAATGATTGCTATGTGAAGAAGAATATAAGAAAAGACATGAAATCTATGTGGATTATTAGATCATGTTGTACTAACTCTCATTCATTATGTTCTATTAGTTAAAAAAAAAGAAAAAAAAAACAACTTGGGCTATAATTTATTAAGTACTTTGCTACTTTGGTGTTTTGTTCATATTGATGTTGGAATTGTGAAATGTTGAATATTGATGTTTGTTAAATGTTAAATGTGGTTGAATTGTTAAATGGTTTGGATGACTAAATTAAGGGGGAGTTAATATGCTTTTTGATTGATGGCAAAAGGGGGAGATTTGTTAGATGATTTTCTAAAATGTTAGATGCTTATGACTTTCTAAATCATTTTAACTCTTATTGAGGCTTTGTCATTGAGAGGAGTTTCTTTCTATTCCCTTGCAAAATCATCATTTGGTTTGTCATCATCAAAAAGGGAGAGATTGTTGGAATTAATCCTAAGTTTTGATGATAACAAAACAAAATGATTTGGACTAATGTTTTTATGTGAGAATTATGTTAGAATAGGTTCTTGATTCATTGGAAAAGAAAAGAAATCAATTCAAGATGAATTGAGAAGGTTTTAACTTATCGGAAGCTTGAATGCTAGTACCGGACGTCCGATAGACAGGGGAAGTATCGGACACTCCTATCGGACGCATATCATCATCATCGGACGTCTGATAGAATTAAAGATGAAATCCAAACTCTCTGACCAGCATCGAACGCAGACTCCATCGAACGCACAAAACCCATCGGCCGTCCGATAAAGATCAAAACAACCTATCGGACGCTTGCATGGACACACAACATTGTGTCGGACGCCCGATAGCTCTAACGGCTATTTTTTAACAGCCATATTTTTGACCGTTGGAGAGATTCTTGAGGCCATTTCTCACACTCTATAAATACCCACAAGTTCAAGAGAATAAGAGACTTTTGCCTACATGAAATACAAGTTTACAAGTGAAATATTTGGGTAGAAATATTCTTTGTTTGTTGTATAGGTGTGGAAAAAGAGGGGTTTGTGAGGTTACTCAATAGGAGGAGTAAAACCTTGGTGAATGTTACCTCACTTGTAATAGTAGTTCTTAATTGGTTGAGTGAGTTTTCAATTGTAGCTTGTTGAGGGTTAACTAGGATAGTTGTAAAATTCCTTGGCTCAACTAAATGGCTTTAGGGTGAGGAAGGAATGAACCTTCACTTGTACAAGTTGGTTAGTTTCACCTTCAATTGAAGAAGCTACTAGTGGAGTGTATCCAAGTTCGGTGCAACTTGGAAATTTGGTTTGCATTTCTTTTTCTATCTCTTTTCTTTATTGCTCAATTGTGACATCTTTATTGTGCTTAATTTGACATATCTTTGTGCACACTTGAGAAATTTTTTGTATTTGGTTTATTGGGTGAATTCATGCTATAATTGATTGTCTTGTTAAATAATATAATTCACCCCTTTTGGTTGCATTCGGGGCCAACAAAGGGACACTCCCAATAACGAACCAAAAGCTGCTAACCCAACAAGGAGACTAATCACCTTAATACTAGTTACCAAGTTGAGTATCTATTCTTCCGCGACCAAGATCTTTTCCTTTTCTCCCCGGATTTCCCAATTAGTTGCAACTACTAGTCTCCAAGATGCACTTTCAGCGGCTCCATCTTCTTCCTTTCCTCCTCAATCAAAGAAATGGAAATAAATAATAATTTGGAATCCCAAATTTTTAGGAACTTCCTCATCTAAAATACTTCCTAATAACAAGTATCCCAAAAATATTCTCCTAATAGCATTCAACTGCTAAATATAAAAAAGGTAATAATTGCTCTAGAAAAAGTCTTGAATTTGAAATATCTAATTCTTGGAAACTGCCCAGGCTACACTTTAGACTTGGGAAGCAGGATTTAGGGGTACTCACGCTTAAGTGTCAGGGAGTCTTCTGGAAAACAGATTTCTAGCACTTTTTCCACCAATTCCTGCAATCAATCACCAAATACACAAACTCAGTAGAATCCACCAAATAGTGCAATTTTTTAGTCCAAACAGGTAGGAAATATTAACACAATTAACAATTAAAATACACCCTATCAATTTCTTTCTTTCTCTTTTTTTTCCTTTCTTTTTTTCAACAACCCCTTTACTAGAGAAATCATAGGAAAGAAGCAACTCTATTAACTATATAAATCACTCTCTTGTAAAAATAAGTAAAAGGGAGAAATATCATTTAACTAGTAAAATTATAAGCATAATTTTCCTCCTCTTTACAAGATATAGTCTCTTAATTATCAAAAGAGTAAATTGTATAATGACCAATTCCAAGTCAAATGAGGACTAAATGTTTCAAAATGCACATAATTGCTTCAACAAATAGGAAATTCAAATTGTTTAAGGTAGGAATAAAATTGCCCTTGTTACACCAAGTAGCAAAAATTTTGAAAATTTTTGGATCATAGTGAAATTTTGCCAAAGATTTTGAAACAACTTTGACAGAATTTTCCCTATAATTGGATGAAACTCTCTGCTAGCAACCCAAATTTTCACAAAGATTTACACATAGCAACATTTCCAAACATCATATCATTACTTCTAATACCGTAATATCCATAAAAACTCTAAAATCACAAGTTCACCTATTCCCTCCTCCATACTTAAACATCACATTGTCATCAATGCGAAGAGAAAGGAAAGGAAATAAAGAATAAAAACAATACTTCCTTACACTTGCGCAATTTGAATCCAATCCAATCCATCCATGAGAAGTTCCAACGTAAAGCACTATCACATATGTAAGAAGACTTGGATAAATTTACTTTGTTCAAAGATTATACTAATAAAGTACACATAAAACACTCATAAAGTTAAACTAAAAATTAAGAAAAAGAACTAAGGCCATGCAACTATAACAAAAAGCATGCAACAAAGAAAAATGGAAGCTTCAAGCAAGTGGCTAGGCTTTTCCATGGCTCTCCATATTTGGTAAGGATGGTGGAGTCAGTGGCGCCTCATTCCCAAACTTGTCTTCAATACGATGGAAACGCTTGGAATTTCTCTTATTCTCTTCCTGCTCTTTTTTACATTGGCCTCAATACAAAATAATTTGTTCATGATCTTCTCTATTGTAATGAAACATCTTCTTATTCGGCACATTGGCATAAAATTCATGAACAAGATCTTCATAATAAACATTTGGGAGATTAAAGAAATTCTCCCAACCAAATTTAGCAATTGCTTCCTTGAGGTGATATTCAACTTCTGCATCCGGTGTTACTTCCTTCTCTGCTAACATTTTAGCTAATAAGCGAGAGCGATACCATGCCTCATTCTCCGCAAAAGTGAAGTGAAGTCTATGTTAGGGAGTTAATTGTTCACATTATTTCATTATTTTCCCTCTTAATCATGGTCAATTTCAAGTGTTCAATGCTGCCTTATATTCATTTTTGGTATTTGGTGTTGATTTTAGGTTATTGGAATTAAAGTGAAGTTAAAAGCACAATTAAAGTGAAAATTCCAGAAGACTCTTGCTGTCAAGGCACGGGCATGCTTTGTTCTGCTGTGAAGGCTGCCTTGTTGAATAAGTGGACGCAGTTTCTTACAGAAGATATTTTGCTAATTATTTGGAAATGAAGATTTTACTTATTTTTGGGAATTGGTCAAAGATCATTTTATTTAGGAAAATATGTAATTGGTTTCCTTATTTTAATTGTGATTGCCACTTAGCAATTTTAGACTCCCAAAAGGACTCTAACTCTTTGGGAAGTAGGAATGCATTGACTAATATATAGTTTTGGCATTAGTCCTGGGAGAGGCAGACTTTGTTTTTGGTAGGATTGGATACTTTTGTTTTCTTTTCGTTAGCCTAGGTTTTGGGTTGGCAGCAATTGGAGTCTTGGTTCTTGGCCTTGAACTTTATTTTCACCAAGGAACAAAGGGCCATTTCTTCCTTTTTTCTTTTGGCCTAGTTGAACCTTAAATTAAAAACATCTTTGTGGCTGCGAATCTCCATGAGTAGTTGCTAATCTCATCCATCTAGTCGAAGGCTAATTGATCTTGGGTTCACTCGCCTCAGTAAGACTTGATTGAATTATTTTTATTTCATTTGTTACAAGTATTTGTATATTTCCTGATTTTCACGTTTATGATTATTTCTTACAATTAAATGCCTGATAACTATTTGGTTGTGTGAATAATTTATCATCATCTAGAACGTCAAATCCGTAATTGTTTGGTAGTTTTAGTATTTGTGACAAGTGACTTAATTTAGTAGTATAAGAAACTTTTGATTACTATCACGGAAATATTCAATCTAGCTTAAATGAATCAAACTTGTGTGTTTGTTGGTTAGAATTGATAGCCTTTCTAATTGTTAATGCTGTCAGTAGGCTAAATCTTAAGAACTTGTTTAGGGTTGTCTATTGGTAAGAGAAGTGGTCACAGAGCTTGTTGTGACTATCGACACAGTAAGGAAGGGCAGGCTGTCAGAACTTGTTGACAACCATAACCAGTTTATTTGTAAACAAATGATTGTCATTTTAGCGTGATGATTAGTTCGATGACACCAAAGTGAGATTAGGCCTTTGACTAGAGCATTTCTTTGATTGATTTATTTTTATTTGAATCCTATGAAATTGTTTATTTTTATCTAAATTGTTAATTAGGAATTGTTCGAATCTTCCCCTTCCCCATTTATTTATGTTTGGTTCATAGAAAATAATTCTTCCAATTTCCTAAGGAGACGACCCTACTTGCCACTGTATGCAAATTAATAGAATTCTTGGGCTAAATTCTAGTATATAGGGTTCAGCATATTCCTTGAAATTAGGGTGAAACCAGTAACCCATTGCACATCCGGAATCACTATTCCAGTACTAGAATTGACTCGAGGATATGTTTGTAGGCAATTAGGTTTTATTTATTTTTGTGTAGGCTCGACACCTGTCAAATTTTGGTGCCGTTGCTAGGGACTGGTGCCTTAATTAATTTATTTTCTATGAAAATTTGTTTTTTATTTTATTTTTCATTTTACACTGTTGCCAGTTTATGCCCCGATCTTCTCATATAGGTAAACTACTGTACGATCCTAAGATAGATCGTGCACTGAGAAAAGAAACAAGGCAACAAGCAGAGGAATCATCTTCCACCCCTGGACTTCAATTAGCAGTCGATTTTGTTGAATATTTCAGCAAACCAGAAGTGGAGATTGAGATCATGGCTAACAAGCGAACATTGAGAGAACTAGTTGCACCAGATTTAAATCAACAACCTATATGCATAACTTATCCTACTTTAGATGCTGCATTTGAGTTTAAATTTGGATTGATTCACTTACTGCCTTCTTTTTATGGACTCCCACTTGAAGACCCTTACAAACATCTCAAGGAGTTTCACATGGTTTGTTCAATGATGAAGCTAAAGGAATCACGAGGAGCAAATAAGATTAAGGGCCTTTCCATTCTCCTTAGCTGATAAAGCTAAGGACTGGTTCTATTATTTGCCTTCAGGATCAATCACCACGTGGGCTGAAATGAAGCAGCAGTTTTTAGAGAAATTCTTTCTGGCCTCCCGAGCTGTAAGCATTAGGAAGGATATCTCTGGAATTAGACAATTCAATGAAGAAACACTGCACGAGTATTGGGAGAGATTCAATCAATTATGTGTCAGTTGTCCTCATCACCAAATTTCGGACCAACTCCTCATCCAGTACTTCTATGAGGGACTGATTCCAACAGATAGAAAATTAATAGATGCTGCTAGTGGAGGCGTCTTAGTGAACAAAATGCCTACGGAAGTAAGAAATCTGATTGCGAGCATGGTTGCTAATGCCCACCAATTCGGAGAAAGATAGGATAATACATTCGGTAGGGTCAATGAGGTAAATACTTCTTCAATTGATTAAAGATTAGATTCCCTAAAATCTTTGGTAGAAAAATTGGTTATAGGCCAGGTACAGCAAGTGAAGATATGTGGAATCTGCTACAATTCGGGCCATTCAACTGACATGTGCCTTACACTCCAAGATGATTCGATTGAGCATGCCAATGCAGTTGGAGGATTTTCTGGACCACCTCAGAGGCGTTATGATCCCTATTCAAACAACTACAATCCAGGGTGGAATGATCATCCAAATTTTATCTATGTAGCAAGGCTACCAGGATTTCAACAACAGTAATATCAGCCTAGACCGTCTGTTTAGCAACAACAACTAGCTCCTAAGCAAGGTACTTCTCTTGAGAAAATTGTTAAATCTTTAGCTACTAACACGCAACAATTTCAATAGGAGACGAGAACCAGCATTCAAAATTTGGAGAATCAAACGAGAACCAACATTCAAAATTTTTGGAAAATCAAGTGAGCCAGTTGGCCTCTACAGTTACTCGGCTGGAATCTCAAATTTCGGGAAAGCTGCCTTCACAGACTATCGTTAACTCGAAACAAAATGCTAGTGCCATCATGTTAAGGAGTGGAAAAGGATTGTCAGAGCCTAGTGTAGACAATGGAATTTTAATCAATTTCCTAAATTCTCATTGGTCTATAAATTATATTCATGGCATATTTTTATCCAATCAAATATTGCCATATGTCATGCACACGTGGTGATTTGGTTATTTGACAACCAATTATATCTCTCCGAGTGTCAAGTTGAGGTGCTCTGACCAATGAAAATATTTGGAGTGTCTCAGCCAATCAAATGGTGCCATGTCACATGCTTCATGACTAAGCAAATTTGGATAAATATCTAAATATTTATTTCTTATTAAAGAGATAATATTTAGAGTTATTTAGTCCTTATATATGTCTTATATACTGCAAGGGCTCGGCCAATTAAATCTCGCCACGTCATATGTCTCTACAGGCCTGGCCAATCAGGAAAATACATGTTGGTAATATCTCTTTGTTAATAAATACAAAATAAAGAGATAATATTCAAGAGGTTTAGTCCTTATAAAACTGGATGTCTTGCAAGCCAAGCACATATGTACTCCATTCTACAACTATAAATAGGGGGGTCTCTCTACCAAAGCTCACACATCAACACATCTCAACACACAAGTCTTCTTGAAGCTTCAAAAGTTGCAAAGGCTCTGCAAGTTCTTCAAGTCGTCTTCATATTCGAGGTGTTCGTCACGTTCTTCAAATCTTCGATATCAAGATTTGAAGAAACCTTCTTCATATTCAAGGTGTTCATCACGTTCTTCAAATCTTCTATATCAAGATTTGAAGAAGTCAGCATTTGATCCAAGAACAAGCTACGAAGCCCTTGGATTAGTGTTCGAAGAGAAGAATCGAGGGAGTGTCTCTCTCCACAAGTTTGAGAAAATCTCGGAGATTGTAACCCGTATATTTTCTTAAAATTATTATATTTTTCATATTTGTCGTATATTTTCTTGTCTTGTAATTCTTTTGCAGACTTGAAATTTTATTGCGTACAAATTTCTGGCACGCCCGGTGGGACCATCTCTGCCTTCCATCTCTTCTCTTCAAATATTTGACAACACGTATCGATCAATGGCTTCAAAGAACAACCAGTCTGCTGCTGCTCGTTCTAAGGCTGTTGATGCCAAATCTGAAGCTGCACATGTTGCTGCACCTACTCATGTTGTTCGTCCTGTGACAAGGAGCATGACAAGAGCTTCCACTCAAAGTAGCATGAAAGTTCCAACTGCATCAACTCCTGTCTTTGGTTCGACATCACCAATGCTCTCTTCTCCTGCCTTAGGGCTCAAGGATGTTTCCGCCTTAGTTGAGAAGACACTTACCATGCTTGAGTTGGGATCTGAATCCAAACTCTCCAAGTATGACGATGATCTATCAAGCACCGGATCAGCTTCCTCTCATGGAACTCTTCAATCCAAATTCTTCATTGAAGATTCTGTAACTTCTGCAGCTTCCTCTGCTATGCCTGCCATGATGACAAATACTGCAAGTTTGGAAGAGCAAGTCTTGAACATGTCCAAGATGATGGAGACTATGATGAAGCATATCAAGGACCAAGACGTTCTAATTGCTCAACTTCGTCAACCAAAGGATGGTGCTCGAAGAAAGTCGCATGAACTCCAAAGAGCACCAAGATGAGAGGACTCCTCATCTAGAGGAAAAGAGAAGATGAAAGAAGTGTATGTGACTGCTGAAGGAGCAATTCCTATGGATGAGTTGAAGGAGTTCGTTGAAGACATGATCAAGGCAAAAGGAAAGTGGCCTAAAGTCAAGCTTCACTTACTCTAAGCCATACACGCTAGGATTGACAGCCTAGCAATGCACTGGATATCAACCACCTAAGTTCCAACAATTTGATGGAAAGGGCAACCCAAAACAACATGTAGCTCATTTCGTTGAAACATGTAACAATCTTTGGAACACGGTGACCTGTGGTCAAACAATTTGTTCGGTCTTTGAAGGGCAATGCGTTTGATTGGTACACGATCTTGAATCCGGTTCCATTGATAGTTGGGAACAACTTGAATAAGAGTTTCTCAATCGCTTCTACAGCACTTTCGAAGAACTGTAAGCATCTTTGGAGTTGACCAACACCGTCAATGGAAGAATGAACCTGTGGTCAGCTATATTGATAGATGGAGAGGCTTAAGTCTCAAGCTGCAAAGATAGACTCTCAAGCTTACGCCATAGAAATGTGCATCCAGGAATGCATTGGAGCTTAAGTTACATCTTGCGGGCATTGACCAAACACATTTGAAGAATTAGCCACCGAGCTCATGACATGGAATTGAGCATTATGGCTAATGCAACCGATTCTCAATTCAAGTTCCCGTGTTCAACCTTCTAGTCAAAATAGCGAGAGACAAGAAAACAAGAAAGGGGGCAAGTCTCCTCAAAACTCAACAACAAGGAGTCAATGGTGACAAATTCGGCACCTATGAAAATTGCCACAAAGGTGAGTAGAAAAGTCACTGAAAGGCTAGACTCTTCACAAGGTAGGCCAACAAGAAAGCCCACTTTGAAAGAGATGCAAGAAAAGGAATACCCTTTCCTTGATTCAGGACTTGCAAGGAATGTTCAATGATCTCTTCAAGGCAAAACTTATTGAACTTCACGAAATGAAGCCGAGGAAGAGGCCAAGTTAATGATCCAAATTACTGCTGCTACCACCGTTTGATCGGTCATCCCCTCACAAGATGTTTTGTCTTCAAAGACAAAATCATGGATTTGGCTCGTCAAGGTCAAATTCTTCTTGAAGAGGACAAAGTGTCCATAAACCAAACCACCATAATGTTTGGTTCTTTTTGCTGTCCGATAGAAGCCTCTTTCAATTCATCCCTATCGAGCAGTATCCCATCCATGAAGAAGATGATTAAAAATCTTCAAATAATAGTGCCGTGGAGAACGATAATGAAGGATGGACTCTCGTCACCCGAAAGAAGACACACAAACCAAAGGTGAAGAAAAATGCTCCTTCGAAAAGCATCCGCACAACAAGATCCAAAGCAACAAGGAAGCGCAAAACAGTGAGAAAGTCGAGAAGGATGACAATGGCTCCAATCCCTTCGGATGACCTGGCTCTCCAAAAGGCTCATCAGCCTATAACACTGAAGGAATTTATGCCAATGGGATATCTGAGTGATGGCGATGACTATGTCTCTTGCAATGTCATCCGCGTCGAAAGTTCGAAGTGGCACAAATTGATGCTAAGTTTGAAGAAAAACTTAAAATTACTAATAGCACTGATTGTGCAACAATTATCGTCTTTAATGATGATGATTTGATGATTGGCTCTAAGACCCACAATGTCGACCTTTGTTCGTCGATTGGATATGCTTTCGGAGCAAAAGATAAATCGGATACTCATAGATGGAGGATCTGCTTCAACATCATGTATGCGCCATGAAGGAATTTGGAATTTCAAGTGATGAGCTTTCCCAAAGTCCTCATGATCCAAGGATTCAATCAAGGGGCAAAGAGCAATTGGCCTCATAAGGGATCGAGATGCTGATTGGCGAGTTATCTTCAAGTGCACTCTTCCATGTTATTGACCTTAAAACCTCCTACAACATGCTCTTGGGAAGACCATGGATTCATGAGAATGAGATTATACCATCCACTCTTCATCAATGCTTTAAATATTATCATGATGGTGTAGTCAAGAAAGTTGTTGCTGATAATAAACCTTTCACCGAGGCTGAAGCACATTTTGCTGATGCCAAATTTTATTTGCAAGGTGAAAAGAAGAAGAAAGAATCAGTAAAAGAGGAAGTTCAACAGTCGAAACAGCCTCTACTGTGTTATATTCCAAAATCAAGGAGGAAAGAAGGACAATCTCCTTTTGTTGGAAGTAATGCATTAAATGTTCCACTAACCAAGATTGAACCTGTGAAGAGTGAGAAAGTCATCCTTGAAGGGTTCGTTCGTCCAAAAGAGGAACCTGCAGTGGAACATAACTCGTTGCCAACCACTCGGACCAAGAGGGTTTTGACCCCAATGCATACTGAGACTTCTGCTAAAGGCTGGTTACAACCCAAATGAGAAGAATACATTGGGCAGACTTCTTCAAATAGCGGTGAAAAGGCTCATGGATTGACTTCTACTCAAAAGATGCTAAAGGAAAGAGGCCATCTGTTGAAAATTTGTCAATGGGTCTTGGTTATCAACCACCTCACCCATTCAGCATAGCAATCAAAGAGCAAACTGCAATTATGTGAATGTGGAAAGAGAAGTAACAAGTCGGAGGGTCATGTTTGATAGATTAGGGAACAAGTCAAAGCGCTTCCGTTTTGTGACTTTGCCAGGTAAAGAGTTTGAAACGACCGGTTCATGAGAAACTAAATGCTTCAAAACAAAAACGACAAGTTGTCAAACAAGAAAAGAGCCTTACTCGACAAAGGAAAATGTTTCTAAAAACGAGTCACCAATTTCTTCATACATTATGATGATCTGTTTAATGCAAGGATTGAGACAATCATTGATGAGCAAGATAAAGAAAGCAACGCCTCTTGCCATCACATTACAATCAATGATCCCAAGAAGAAGAAGAAGCGGCGATACTCCTCCCGAATTTGAGGTAGGGGATAAAATCCACACTGATGTGCTAAAGGAAATTAACCTTAGCACGCAGTGATGATCCTCGCCCGATTTACATAAATTCATGGATGACTCGAAGAAGAAAAGGGATACATTGATCTACTTTGCCGAGTTCAAAGACGCGTCTTAGCTTGGAATTATCAAGAAATGCAGTGCGGATCCAAAATTGCTGTTCACAATTTATCTGTCGGTGAGGAGCAAAACTCATCAAACAAGCTCAAAGACGCTTTGGGAGTTGATTCCTTTGATAGAAGGAGGTAAACAAGTTGATTGAAGCTGGTTTCATACGGAAGTAAAATACCAACGTGGATTTCAAGCATTGTCCACGTGAAAAGAAAAATGGACAAATTCGAGTTTCGTGGATTTTGAGACTTGAATGAAACTGTCCAAAGATGATTTTCCACTCCCATCACGAGTTGACAGTTGATGCTACAACGGGGTATGAAGCATTGTCATTTCTAGATGGATCCTCTGGTTACAACCAAATACGTATGGTAGCCAAAGATGAGGAGCTCACGGCTTTTCGCTCCCAAAGGAATATATTGCTATAAGGTAATGCCGTTCGGATTAAAGAACTGGAGCAACATATCAAGGCAATGCAAAAGAATTTTGATGATATCTGCATGAAATGTGGAATGTTATGTTGATGATCTTGTCATAAAGTCAAGGAAGCGAGAAGATCATATTCAAGACCTTCGAAGAGTTTTTCAACGCCGAAGATATCAGGTGAAGATGAACCCGTTGAAGTGTGCATTTGGGGTGGCAAATTTCTTGGTTTCATCGTCAATCAGCGTGGGATAGAGGTTGATCATGCCAAAATTGATGCCATCATGAAGATGCCTGAACCACGCAATATTCACGAGTTAAAGAGTCTTCAAGGAAAATTGGCATACATCCGAGGTTTATCTCAAATCAGCGGAAGATGTCAACCTTGATCGCGATGAAGAAAGGAGTACCCCGAATGGGATGAAGCATGTAGAAAGCGCATTCGCAAACATCAAAGCGTATCTCATGAACCCTCCCATTTTAGCGCACGGTTCACGGAAAGCCATTGATCCTACATACATTTTACGCTCAAGAGCGGTCGGTCGGGCACTACTCGCTCAAGAAAATGATGAAGGCAAGGAGAATGCCTTTATTGAGGTGGGATGATGACACAAATGAGTTAAAGTATTTGCCTATTGAAAAGTTATGCTTGGCACTTATATTTGCCATTCAAAAGTTGAAGCATTACTTTCAAGCGCATACTTGCGACTCATATCTAAGGCCAATCCTATCAAGTATGTCATGACAAGACCGTGTTGTCGATCGTCCTAACAAGATGGTACCTTCAATTTCATTTGAAATTATTTATGTACCTTGAGCTGTTAAAGGGCAAGTGTTAGCTGACTTCTTAGCCGACCATCCTATACCTTCCGAATGGGAGTTGACCGACGAATTGCCTGATGAAGATGTGTATATGGTGGAATCTCCATGGTCAATGTATTTCGACGGGGCTGCTCATGCGTAATGGGGTTGGTCTTTGGAGTCGTCTTCTATACTTCTCAATGGACTTTGCCTTACCACTTTACCCCTAACACGCGATGCTCAAATAATGTGGGAGTATCAAGCATTGATCCTTGGTCTTGAGATGGCTGTAGATATGAAGCGGTTGCATCTTAAGATTTATGGTGATTCCAAATGGTGGTAAATCAACAACTTCTTGGTATTTATGGGGTGAAGAAACCGACTTGGTGCCATATTATAATTATGCCAAACCTCATAGGGTACTTAGAGTATGTCAACTATAGAGCAGTCAGAGGAAACTTAACCAACAAGGCTGATTCATTGGCAAAATTAAGCTTCCATGCTTACTCTTCCTTCTCAGGCGTCAAGTCCCAATATGTCAAAATTGGGTTTGTACCTCAATGTTTGATGAAGAAGACAATGGGAGAAGAAAATATTTATCATGTCACGGTCTATGAAAATTGGGAGGAGGATTGGCGTCAACCCATAGTGATTATCTCGATTATGGAAGATTGCACGAAGATCAAAGAAAAGAGTTGACATAAAATTAAACGCCGGAAGCACCTCGTTTCATCCAACTCAAGGAGCGACATACTTTTATCGGAGATCATTTGATGGGGTGTTTCTTGATGCCTAGGAGAAGATGAAGCTGTACATGCCATGGAAGAGCTCACTCACCAGGGTATGTGGCGCGTCAATCGGTCCTAAGTTACACTTTTGCCTCTAAAGTTAGGATGGGTTACTATTGTGATGGTAAAAGGATTGCATTGATTTTGCAAGAAAACCTGTCAAACATGTCAATTTCATAACAACTTTATCCATCCTGACCCTCCTGAACACAGATTACATCAAACTATATTTACTTCTTAGCCTTTGATGGGAGTTGGACATCATGGTTGGTTACCGCTACAAAGTCTTACGGGAGGACATATATTTTTTTATTTTTACACTGGCAGCGGGACCTACGAGTTTGGTGGGAAACTTGTGGCTTCCACATTTTGAAAGGGGTGAGAGAGGAGGAAAGGAGAAGGTGGTGGATTTCATTCGTCTCAATATCATCTATCGCTATGGGTTCCGTTACATCATCTGCCGATAATGTAGCAAACCTTTACCTGTACTGCAATGAATAAACTTTTTTACGAAAGAAGTTTAATTTAATGACACAATTGGTGCTATATTTTGTATTTGCATGGCAATGGGCTCGAGACATTTAACGTTAAGACTTTGTGCAAATCTATTGAAGAAAGTGCGTGGATAAGTGTGAAAAGAGATTGGCATCTTGATGGAGCTTCTTTGGGCATATGGGTTGCCACTTTTGAACTCCAGCAAGCAACTCCAACATTATAAACTTGTCTCTGGTGTTGGTAGCTTTTGTTCTTCCCACTTGAGTTACCAAATACCTTCACTTTTGAGGGAGTTACCTCAAGAGGGCTTAGAGGGAGATATGGTTACCGCCATGAGGTTGGAAGCGCACTTGATGAAAAGAGACTAGAGCTCAACAAGAGAATGGAGTGCTATCAAATACCGTCTCTCCGCATTCAACAAAGCGTGTCCGACCTCGATCTTTCCAAGTTGGTGAGTTGGTTCTTGCTGTTGAAGACCAATTATTATGCCTTACCCATGGTGGACAAAGAATGCATTAGTCTCTCTCTCTCTCTCTCTCTCTAAGTGGGGCCTGACCCTTATGTTGTCCAAGAGGTCTACTCCAATGGTTCATACTGTGAGTTGATTGATTCTGAGATGGATTAAGGATTAGCCCGTGATGGCAGAGTACTTGAAAAATACTATCCATGATTTGAGGCTCCATAACGCGCATGAGGTTAAAGCGCATACGCCTTGTTCACGGCCCGCCAGAACTCTAAAAGCTGTGTGTAATAGCAGCCACCAATAGTTGGTGTAGTATGTGGTTAAGCTGCTGCTGAAACCTCCCACTCCAGGAGATCCCCAAAAGGTGGTAAACAAATAGACACTCAGCAGCCGCGTGAACTAAAAGCGTGAAGATAGCAACCACCAATGGTGTGTGGTATGTGGTTAAGCATTGCTGGCTCTCCACCAGGGATCAAGGGTGGTAAACGAAATGAACTCCACAGCCCATGAGAGATTAAGCATGTGTCTGACCCAGGGAACCTTCGTGTGACTTGATTCCACTTTGGGATCAGTGGCGACAGGGGCAACCTCCCAAGTTGATTACCCAGAACAAATCCTTTCCCCGAAAATGTTTTCTGTAACAATAAGACCCCATTAAGTTCTAATATGTCTTATTTTTGTGGGTAATAAAAAAAGAAGACAAAAAATCCTGTAAGATAAGAAAGAAAATGTTTTATTACTTTAAAAAAAACAAAAAAAAAAAAGAGAAGTTTCATTACATGAAAGAAAGAAAAATGTAAAAGAAATTTTCCAAGGAAAAAGGGGTTAACATGAAACAAGACATTTAAATGGCATCAAATTTATATCTATCTACTGCTCCTCTGAGGTTTCAGGGAGGGAGGGATCTCTCATGTCTTCAGTTCTTTGCATCTTCGATTGAGGGATATTGGCATTCTCAATGAGAGAAATGTCATCTGGGACTTGAACTGCACAGCCTGGAGCTTGAGGGGTACAGATTTTCTTGCCACGGTCAATAGTCAGAACAAATCTCTCTCTCACACTTTCGCGGCTTTCTGCCAAGTCATTAGCGACCAAGTTTCTTTTGAAGAAGTATCTTTTTCTCTTTGAAAGCGTAATGTGGCTTTTCTTCAAGGCATTGGTTGAGGTCAACTTCTTCTCTGCTCCCTTAACTGCTTTTATAAGTTGAGAGGTCTGACTGAACTTTAGAGAAGAGCTTCGGTCGTTTCTTTGCTCATCCTTTCCCATGATGATGACATGGAATGAATCATATTCTTGACTTTCACAAATAATTACATCCAGTCAATAAATCCTTCGGAGAGACCATATGTTAGGTCGCTTTGGTGATCTCTCAATAACTTCTTGGCCTTTTACATCTTTCCTTCAATGAAGGGGTAAATTTGCTCCATGGGGTGTTGAGAGGTGCGAGATTCATCAAAGACTTTGTAAGTACTTCCTTGATGTGTTTGAGATCAATTTACCTGCCACCACCCGTGAGAATTCCGACCTGAATACCACTCTAGGCTTCTTTCCGAAATTTCATGTGAATTGACCAACTCTCTTGCCCATGCATTGGCGAGGAGCCAGATCACTTTGGTAAGTTGCTTTGGACATGCCATTGACTATGGCTTCATGATTTCTCTTATTTGAAGTCATGCTAGTAACCTTCAATGGGTGAGTGCTCTTGGTTCCTTCTTGGCGAAATTCAACAAAGCGGGGGCTACAGAAAGGAGTAAAGATGATCTAAACATCAAGAAATAAGGAAGGAAGATAAGGAGTGTCTCGTTATAGTTTATATATATTACCTTAGCGTAGACCTTACTGCCAATGATGATGCAAAGAAGTGTCTTCTATGAGGAAGGCTTTGACCTCTTCCATTGACCTCTTTCTTGATATATGTGAGTCTTGGTTGCTACTACCTGCTTGTTGATGAAAGCGAAGATCCACTTCTTGGAGTAGATCCGGCACACTTATCTTGAGTTGCTTTCTTTCCAGTTGGACTTGGCTGAAGTCAAGATTGTCTAATATCTCGATTTCGATATCTTCTTCCTACATAGGAGCTACGTCAAGGGTTTTGGAAGTGTCATCGGCGTCTTTGGAGAGGAATCTTTGTTTTACAGCATGTACTTTTGTGGTTTGTTGTGAGTATCTCTAGAGGTTACTTTTTTCATGACAGCACTGGCGGTTAAGGAGTTTATCGTGTGAGGGAAGATACATCGGTAAGATCCGTTAGCAATCTCACGTAACTTCAACGTAGTGCATTAACCTTATCGGCACATCAGATGTCTTAGTCATACCAACTCTTTCTTGGATAGCTTGTAGAAGAGAATCTTATTTGATGTCTTAAGAACCGAGTGGGAAGGACACTTTATTTGATGCGTGTCGACCACCCGACCTATCATAGTCCATTACGTGACCAAAGGTGGTTACTTTCTACGCACTTTTGGGGATGTGTCATCTTGGAACTGTTTGTTTGCGGTTCGAGAATCCCATAGTTGAATACTTTTGCGGTGTAGGTGTGGTGATCTCCTTCAAATTGTTTGGAATATCGACAAAGAAAACCAAATTACCTGCCTTAAATCTACAAGGATTGTATCTTTCAATGATGAAAGTACTATCCTTACGTAGAGGGGGTCAAGCGAGGATACGTAACTGACTAATGAGTAGCTTCGTAGAGGTCTTGGTGATAGAGTACATCATCAATGTTGAGTTTTTTCGCCGTTCTCGGTCCAGCGTATTGGAGAGTGTCCAATGGAATACACTCGGCTGAAGATTTCCTCTCGACCTTGCCTTTTGTCTGTATCATAGAGATTACCATCCTCTCACCACTAAATCTTGTGTCATGCGTGCATGGTAGCTGCTCCACGATTGTTTTTTTCATGATACAGTTAAAATTATTGACAATCCAAGTATAGGCGTGGTGGATTGGAAAAACAATGTCGCATTCTGGAGTTGAGGTGGGCCTGATCTCCCTCGACCCATGATATCTTTGTGCCGGAACGGGTTACCAAGACAAAGCTTTGTCCACAATACCATGCATTGGGCACTGTGTAACTTTGAAGACACTTGGGAATGAGAACCGATCAACTTGCCTTTACTTTCGGCGAGGGGGGGCTTTATGGGGAAATCAACATGTCATCGCATGAGATACGCCATGCTTGGGTCTCTTTATGTGACATGAATATTTAAGGTGCGGGGGGATGTTAAAGTCTTTAGATGTGACGAGATATGGTTTGGTTCCACACTTTAAAGGAGGATTAAGCGTTGTTGTTTTTTGGGCTTCCAGGCATTGTAGTCTTTCTCCCTACTTACCGAGGAGGAGCTCTATATCTTACCTCATTTACAGACGAAGCCCGGATCCAATTTCATCATCCACATGTAGTGCGTTGGTCAAGATGAAAATAAAGTGAGAGTGAATGTTTACAATACCTGCGGGGGAGAAGGGGGTTTTCCAACTTCTTTGTGCAGCCGAAAAGAGTTCCACTACCCGAGAGGACATGTAACTTCATGAAGAACATACCATCGATTGATGTTGGCATGCAGAGTCGATGATATAAGATCAGCGTGATGGACATCTCTCTCCCGTATTGGGTGTAGCAAGTGTGTTAAGTAAGGACCTGCCCAATATTTGAAGAAGAGCTGTTGATTGGAGGCTACACTACGCCTTAGCGATCATAGAAAATCTTCAGTCATAAACTGACTTTAAATATACCCGTACGATAGCAAAAGCCACTTTATTATAATATTTCCCAAAAAAGTTATCCTGGTCCCATTCGATAGTGAGGGGTGTATATACATATACTAAAAGAAGGATAATGAATTCTACTAGCATGCTTAACTGTGTCAATAAAACATTGAAACTCGCGAAACGGAAGGTAATTTAAGCATATCCACAGATCTCCTTATAGAAGTGGCAATTTACTTTCTTTACTTCCTCTTGTGGTGTTTGTAGAGATCCTCTGCGGTTGCTTTTATAACCTCTTTGGCGAATTCCACTTGCTGTGGTCGGTCCTCCAAAGAGCATGTGAGATGTAAGGGGTTAGCGGAGCCTTTATTGTGAGCTGCAATGCGGTTTCTTGGCGTTACCGATATAAACTTTTTTACCGATTGAGAGCCACATTGATCAAGGCCATTATGTAGTAACGGTGTGTGGCGTAATCTTTGGTTACATGGTCGCGCTACAATTTCGCGGGAAAATTTCCTAAGTCAATGAGAAGAGATTTTGTAGGCACGCTGTTACATTACCTCGCTGGTTGTACTTTACCAAGATGTGAAAATGTTCCAGACATTTTCCGCGCACTGAAGACAAGTGATCTCGTGATATAAAATCTGAAATCTCTGCAGTCAAAGACAGTATTTAAGGCCTTAGGATCACATTACTGCAAATCTCTGAAGGCGCGTAAGCAACCAAATACGGTGTATCCATTGTGTGAAGTTCTATGGTCTTTACAGGTGGAAATGGGTTTTCAGTTGCAAACTTCAGTAAATTAGGTGACATTTTTTAATGAAGACTATTATAGCATGAATTGGAAGAATTATATCATATGATTATTATATTGAGATAGATACCATGTACATAATGTTATTCAGGTGTGGACTCATATGGATACTGGTAAAAAAAAAACTTCAAGTCATGTTAAAATTATATTGTAAACTATTGATCAATTATATACTAAGAGAAGGATTGGGCCAGCAGTAAAGGCAAGCAACTATACCATTACATACTAGAACATGTAAACTTGGGAGGCCAGGAGACACACACTGCAGCCTTTTGGAGACTAGTCACAGCATGCCATGATGATGATAAGATTTAAAAAATAGCTTTCTCTTGGTTTCGGCGTACAACAATGTTGGATACCATAACTGAACAAAATAAGAGGTGTCTCTTTTGAGCAATAACAAGACCCGATGAAGATGCGTACAGGGGCCTTTAAAACCATGGTCTTGGCGTTTGGCAACAAAGGATTAATGGCAACAATGACAGTGACAGCCAAAACTTAGCAGTCACGACCTGCATAAAAGGGGAATAAAAAATCAGTTCATTTGTATTGAAAATTTCTTGTGGTTGGGACTATTTGCGGCTGACTCAAGTCAAGTCACAAGCAAAGTGCGACTTAGATGGTTGGTTTACTTCAAATAGGATTAGAATTCTTTATAGATGCAAATTATGCAGCACTTCTTTACAATTGGACATGGATGCTGTCCGAAGTCTTGGCAGCAAGGCATTTGGAGGAGGAGGTTGACAGGTTTGACATTGGTCGCATGACTTTGGAATTTAGAGGCTCCACCACCAGCAGGGGAAAGGAGAGTTATTGGGTATTGGTCTCTTTCAGTTCGGCAAGGGGAGGAAGGGGTCCATGGAGGAGGTATTGCTTGCTGGTTTATGCAGGAGGTGGGGGTTGGGAAGAAATTGGATTTGTCATATATTTCCAGAGGGTGAATTCCATTGTATCCTGTGTGACTAGGAGTTTACAGGGGAGTGTGAGTGCTTGAGGTGGTCTTAGTGGTTGTACAAGGAGGCTGGGTTTGATCCCAGATCCCACTTGGGCAGAATTCATTCTGGAAACGGAGGGCTGATTTGTTTGGAAGGGGTCCTAGTTTGACCTTGTGGAGACATGAAACATGCAACAGTGAAACAGTTAGAGATGTAGTCATTTAGCCTTAAGAGAGAGTGAAGGATTCCTACTGTTTTTGGGGTTCCTACTATATGGGATTACTTAGGCACACATATTTGGTGTTGGCTATTGTCGATGTGTGTGGAAGATTGAGAATTTTACATTACGCCTTGCTTGACCACCTTGCGACTGATATCCAGAAGTCATATTAAAATTCCACCAGAAGACTTCAATTCTAGTTCATTTGTTGTGGCGAACTTTGTTGGAAATTATATTTTGTGTGTGGTGGAAAGATGTCCAAACTTGTCCCTCTTTCAACCTTGA
Source organism: Gardenia jasminoides (assembly GCA_013103745.1). Classification (NCBI taxonomy): domain Eukaryota; kingdom Viridiplantae; phylum Streptophyta; class Magnoliopsida; order Gentianales; family Rubiaceae; genus Gardenia; species Gardenia jasminoides. Next base: position 2,480,979 of record CM023096.1, on the reverse strand, counting down.
CGATCAGAACAAAGTTTGAGGGGTGCGTTTAATCCAATTTCCTAAATTCTCATTGGTCTAAATTATATATTCATGGCATATTTTACCTTCCAATCAAAATATTGCCGCATAATATGTACATTGTTGATTTGGTTGTTATTTGACAATTATATCTCTCTCTCTCAGAGTGTCAAGTTGAGGTGCTACGGCGATGAAAATATTTGGAGTGTCTCATTAATCAAGCGGTGCCATGTAATGTCACATTACTTACGTGACTAAGAAAAGCAAAATTTGGATAAGCCATCTAAATGGCCTTTATTTCTTGTAAAGAGAAATAATATTTGCAGTTAGTCCTTATATATGTGTCTTAGCATATCACCAAGGTTCGGCCAATTAAATCCTACATACGTCCTTATGTCTACGAGGCTGTAGCCTTGTCCAATACATGTTGGTAGTATATCTCTTTTGTTGTAAATACAAATAAAGAGAGATATTCAAGAGGTTTAATTCCTTATATAAAACTGGATGTGTGTCTTTTCAAATATGTAAACACATATGTGTACCCCATTCTACAACTATAAATAGGGGTCTCTCTCTCTACCAAGCTCACACATCAACACATCTCAACACTGCAAGTCTTGGGGGCTTCCAAGAGGTTGCTTGAGGGCTGCGCGGGTTCAGCCAGGTGGGTGGCATTGATGGGAGTTGGTCAGGTTCGGCTCAGATCATTGGATGTCAGTTTGGAGGAGCCTTCC